>ML677445.1:469402-483609 GCA_007922305.1 Dermatemys mawii | reverse complement strand
GTTGCTTTACATGATAATATTTTACCTGTCCTGTTTATGTAACACTTTAAAAATCAGCAAAAGGGTTATATAAATAAAATGTATTATGAAACAAAAGGCAAAAATCTATTATGTACATAGTTTAGTCCTATTCAGTGTCTACTCGGCGCTTCTTGGCTTGTCTCTTGTATTCATTAAATGGAGCATCTCTTGTCACTGTCCAGCAATAGTCTGCAAGCACTGATGGGCTCCATTTGCCCTGACAGCGTTTCTCCATTGTTGCAATGTCCTGGTGAAATTGTTCGCCGTGCTCGTCGCTCACTGCTCCGCAGTTCGGTGGAAAAAAATCTAGATGAGAGTGCAAAAAATGGATCTTTAGTGACATGTTGCAACCAAGGCTTTTGTATGCCTTGAGGAGGTTTTCCACCAACAACCTGTAGTTGTCTGCCTTGTTGTTTCTGAGAAAATGTATTGCCACTGACTGGAAGGCTTTCCATGCCGTCTTTTCCTTGCCACGCACTGCATGGTCAAATGCATCATCTCGAAGAAGTTCACGAATCTGAGGACCAACAAAGACACCTTCCTTTATCTTAGCTTCACTTAACCTTGGAAATTTTCCACGGAGGTACTTGAAAGCTGCTTGTGTTTTGTCAATGGCCTTGACAAAGTTCTTCATCAGACCCAGCTTGATGTGTAAGGGAGGTAACAAAATCTTCCTTGATTCAACAAGTGGTGGACGTTGAACACTTTTCCTCCCAGGCTCCAATGACTGTCTGAGTGGCCAATCTTTCCTGATGTAGTGGGAATCTCTTGCACGACTATCCCATTTGCAGAGAAAACAGCAGTACTTTGTGTATCCAGTCTGCAGACCAAGCAAGAGAGCAACAACCTTCAAATTGCCACAAAGCTGCCACTGATTTTGGTCATAGTTTATGCACCTCAAAAGTTCTTTCATGTTGTCATAGGTTTCCTTCCTATGGACTGCATGACCAACTGGAATTGATGGTAAAACATTGCCATTATGCAGCAAAACAGCTTTAAGACTCGTCTTCGATGAATCAATGAAGAGTCTCCGCTCATCTGGATCGTGAACGATGCTGAGGGCTGCCATCACACCATCGATGTTGTTGCAGGCTACAAGATCACCTTCCATGAAGAAAATGGGACAAGATCCTTTTGACGGTCACGGAACATGGAAACCCTAACATCACCTGCCAGGACATTCCACTGCTGTAGTCTGGAGCCCAACAGCTCTGCCTTACTCTTGGGTAGTTCCAAATTCCTGACAAGGTCATTCAGTTCAGCTTGCGTTATGAGGTGTGGTTCAGAGGAGGAGGATGGGAGAAAATGTGGGTCCTGTGACATTGATGGTTCAGGACCAGAAGTTTCATCCTCTTCCTCGTCTGACTCAAGTGAGAATGATTCTGGTGCATCAGAAACCGGCAGTCCTTCTGCGTGGGGTATTGGGCGTATAGCTGATGGAATGTTTGGATAATGCACAGTCCACTTTTTCTTCTTTGACACACCTTTCCCAACTGGAGGCACCACGCAGAAGTAACAATTGCTGGTATGATCTGTTGGCTCTCTCCAAATCATTGGCACTGCAAAAGGCATAGATTTCCTTTTCCTGTTCAACCACTGGCGAAGATTTGTTGCACAAGTGTTGCAGCATATGTGTGGGGCCCACCTCTTGTCCTGATCTCCAATTTTGCAGCCAAAATAAAGGTGATACGCTTTCTTAACCATAGTGGTTATACTGCGCTTTTTTGTGATGCAAAAGTCACTTCACCACAAACATAGCAGAAGTTATGTGCACTGTTCACACAAGTATGAGGCATCTCTGCTCACTTTGGTTAAACAGAAATGTGTCCCTTTGCAAAATCAAACACTAACAAATAAGAGAGCACGACATTGTATGATTTCTAGAGCTGATACAGGGCAATTTGTTCAGCAGAGTGATGTAAGCTTCGTTATGATTGCATCATCCATGATTTCTAGGAATAACATGATGCAATTCATATCATGTATGACGCAATACCAGCTTCAGATTGCATCATTCATTGTTTTGCCTATAAAGAAAGTACTGTCCAAACCCAGTCATAGATTTATTCACAGATCCAGTCAAAGATGTATTTTAGTCATTTCTGATTTAAATTGAGATCCCTTCCCTTTATAACTCATTTATCCTCCGCTATTTCCATGTCAAGGGTCGTATATACTGACCCAATAGCATATCTTGAAAACTAGAGCCAATCAACAATTTTAAGCATCATTTTCATTCTGGGTGACCCAGAATTAGTAAAGTTTGACTAAATTTATTTCAGAAGCATTTTGGCCGTAGAGCAGTGTAGTATAACATGGCAGAGCTTTGTATACTCGTTGCTTTACTAACATCTGCTCACGTGATACCACTCAGCTGTATATTCCTGGGGGACCAGAGCGCAGTATCCAACCTGCCTGACTCATGAAAGGACACCCCTCCCCCCGCCTCTGCTTGAACCAAAACTGATCAGAGAAAAGGCTTGCAGAGAGTAGTGAAGAGCAGTGGGAGACACACCTAGACCCCTCCTGATAGGATTAAAGCACCTCCTCTAGCCTCATCTGCATCAAAGATGGGATAGAGGGGCATCGCCATGAGCATACAGAATGGAGAACAGAGATTCTAAGGCAAGAACCGCAAGGAACCGTGGGACCAGAAAAGCCTGGAAGCACTACATCCTGGGGGATCTCTGCTCCAGATGTTAATGAACCTACGCTTGCACACACCCAGCTCAGCAGTTATCAGACCAATTCTAGTCCAAAATACTGAAGCTGCCTAATTGCATTGTGAGCTCCCTGGCAGGAACACCACCCATAGACAAGAGAGATCAACTCCTATTGTCTAGACTAAAGAAAACCCTTGAGTCATCAGTTCACCCATGAACAAATCTAGTGTTCTCCCTTGAACCATTGTTGTTTCCCTACAAAAAACCCTACCCACCCTCTAGTAAGTGTTCTGATGCATGGATCCGAAGTCTGCATCAGTTCCACTGGGATTTCATTTTCTACTGACTGATCGTGCTGGGGGCTCTGCCTGTCTCCAGCACTCAGGACCCTGAGCTACCACTATCACCTGGGAACCCCGACCAGTTCAAGCTTCATGGAGGGGTGAGAGCTTGTTTTCTATTCTACCTCAGGTATAACTTTCTAACCCGGACTTCTTTGATCAGATATAGTTGTCTATATATGACTTTTGTAACCTTTCATAATGTAACTGTTCTGTTGGTTTAGGCTCTCCTTGTGTACTTATCACTATTATTCAATAAATAACCTTTATGGTTAAGATGGTCTCCCTCTGAACTTTACTCTTTTGTGTTTTTGACTTCCCCATTTGCTCTGCAGCAACGCTCCTCTTACCTAAGCTAAAGATCCCTGGAGTGTCCAAAAATATTGTGGGGTTTGCTCATCAGGTGGGTTACTACCAGTGTAATTGTAATGTGAAAGTGAGGATAGGGACATGCTGAACCTGTGACATAAAGGGTGGCAGCTTGGAAGTGCTGCTTGACCCAGTCTGCTGAGTCCAGGGGCATATAAGGGTGGCACCCTGGAAGTGCTGTTCAGCCAGCCTGCTCAGGCACACTCTATTTTGGAGCAGTACCTTTGGCACATAAGGGTGACAACTTGGAAGTGCTACTGGGCCCAGCCTATTGAGCCCACGGGCATATAAGGGCAGCAGCTTGAAGGTGCTGATTGACCCGGTCCACTGAGACTTGCTCTGCGAGTGTGTGTGTGTATGTGTGTGTGTGTTCATCTGGTTCTGGGGCTAGGGAACACAGGTCCCGCAGGGTAGATCCATTGGGAAGAGGACATGCAGAAGGGAGAAGTAGAGCTCCATATGAAAACACAAGTGACACAAGCAGTACATTGATAGAATTATAGACACACCACCACCTAGAACAGTAATCCTAATAAGCCTACCCCAAAGTAACAGGCAAATCTGGTAACACACACCACAACCCATCTTAAGACCTCTTAACACAAATACAGATAATATGGAACCAGGGTCTGACCCAAAGCTCACTGAAGTCAACAGGAGTTTTTACATGACTTCAATCAGCTTTGGATCAAGACAAAGTCCTACCTTTTTTGCAGTAGAATATGGATACAAAGAGCCCCAAATTGGTGGCCACATACATATGTATAGGTTTAGTTATATATATTAAATGTGCCCAGATACAAGTCTTGGACTACTGATCTATTTCAAATTGGAATCTAATTGCATTAGACAAATAAATAAAAAGACTCAAAACTTTTTTTTTTAAAAAAAAGCGATGTGAGACCAAACTGCCTTGTAAAGGCTCCTGAAAATCCCCTTTCAACTTGTCTATGGGTTTAATGGGAAACTGGCTGAGTTTTGGTGTCTTCTCATGAGGTGTCACTAGTTATTTCTTACACCGATGAAGCCCCGTAGGGCTCAGTGTGTTAATATATGGATGGTTATCTGAAGTACCTCCCCTCCAGCAAAGAGGTTCCAGCTCAGTTTCTAATTTGCAGTGTAACTGATCTTAGTGACCTATTTAAAGAGCTGCAGCTTCCTAGTCTGTGAGGCCTTTTGCTTCTTGAAATCCTGATTATTTTTTTGAAGAACTTGAATAAGAAATGCCTCCATGTGTGTTCTTTAATGTAAAGCTTCTCTCAAGGCCTCCATATTACAGTATTAATGGAGGCACAGTGTCATCGGTTTCCTCTCTTCACAAAAATGATCATGGTGGATTGATGAGGGGAAAAAGTCTTCCTCCCATACATAAGCCTGGTCCTTTATCTGTTTCACGAAAAGAACCCTGCTGGAATCCAAGGGAGATTTGCAGGATTGGCCCCCAAGATGATGCACTGTGCTCAGTCTGCTTATCTGTAGCCAACTGATATTGTTAGGAGGTCCACTGTGGCTCAATAACAGGAGTAATTGCCCAAAACTTCAGTAGCAATCATTTTAAAAAAGTGTTAAAAATCTCACAGAGAACTATGGCCTGACGATGACGAGCTGTAACCGATTCTGAGGCAAAGAAACCCAACTCCTGGCAAACACTTTCATCTGAATCATCTGTGACTCTGTAGCTCAACCTGCTTACACTCATCCCCTCTACAAATAGAGGACAAATATACAATCACAGTGCAGATGAGAGAGTTACCTTTGCCCTTCCTGAGTTCAAATCACAACAACAGAACCGCCATTGGCCTCAGCTGGAATTTGATGCAGAGAATAACATCCTTATAAACAAATCATTGACAATTGCTGGCTATAACATCATTATTTCTGTGGAATGGCAAAACTTTGTACAAGACACAAACGATACAGTGGCACCTTAAAGACTAACTAAACTAAACTAAAACTTTAGTTAGTCTTTAAGGTGCCACAGGACTCTGTCACTTCTGCAATTCCAGACTAACACGGCTACCCCTCTGATTCTTGAAAAGATACAGTATAAATCCTCCCATGAAAGGAAAACAATTTATACCACGTCCATGCCTGATATGCTGGTAACCCTATCCTTATCAACAGAGTTACACCAGGGATGAATGACACTTTGTTTTGATAACAATAAATATGCCACATATACTTCCAGAAACAAGAAAATAAATCCTTTGCCATTTACTATTGAGACCGATAATTTGTTCAGTGCTGTGAAAATTCTTTACATGAAATTCTCATTGTAAAACCTGAATCATTTGTAAATAATGCAAAATTTTCCACTGACCATCAGATTCATTAGGAAAGTCCCAGAATTTCTAGTGTTCACATAGGAATATTTGCATTTCTGCTTCCAAGGTTTTGCATATTATGCACTGCTTGTATCTTTGGGGAAGACGCAGTGAGAGCTGCTTGCTGTCCAAGATATGGAAGAAAAGAGGTTTCACAATAAAAAAAATCTATGGAAGAAAAAATAAATTTCAAAGCAAATATACCAAATGATTCACAATTTGCAAATATAAGAGTTCATGGAAAATGTGCAAAAATTAACAGAATTTTTTCATACAGTTGTAAATGGGTATCCACTATTGTATACATGATACAATTCAGTGGCAAAGAACGACAATACATTAACACATAATTACAGTTGTCCCCTTGCAGAATGCTAAGCTGAACAAAACTCAGATTTCTGAAAACCAGGAAATGCACAGTTAAGGTTGCCTGAAAATCAACATTAAGGCTGCTTTTTTTCATCAATGCCCTAATACGTCTAATTAACACACCTGCCTTTACTCTGCAAACCCTGAAGTTGCCGAAATGTATAGGCTTTTACGTCCTTTTACAACCCACTCACTCTCACTTACAGTTTTCCATCTAACACAATTTAGAAGACCAAAATAAAAGTTTCCCACACCACCTTCCTTCTATTCTCCTAGAGCCAGCACCTGTCCTCATCCCCACCCTCACAGCTCCAACTCCTTTCCCTGTCCCCCAGTTCACCCCCTTCCCACACACACACACAATCCTGCTCCAGCTCCTCCCCACTAATATAACAAAAATGTTGGTTCAGTCAGCTGCAGATTGTTCTGCTGTGTTCACAGTAAACCTCGCCATACAACACATTATACTGTAACAGACAACTTGTAGCAAGCTACTTGAGTTATTAAAGCTTATTGCACAGGTATACAATGGTTTGGACTAGAACATCAGTGGTAGAGTATTCATCACAGACAATGGTGTCTTCACTTTTTCTCAAACTACCCTTGCAGACACAACTGGCTGCACAGAAAACCTCTCTCTTTTATTGAAGTGAAGAAGTGAACATGTTCTTAAATACCATTCTCAGCTTGTGTTCCCCAAAGACTTAGAAGGTGTCAGGCAGTATCTTGGGCAAAAATTGACATCACTGCAATAGTTTGATGTCTAGGTGCACACACACAACACAACACCACCACCCTAGAGGCATTTTGAAAAAAGCTATTCTGTGGAGGTTTAGATTTCCAGAACCCCCGGCTCCACCAATGACCCGAAATTTGGGTCACTAACCCCCATCTGATCTCCCACGAAGCATAGCAAATTTCAAGAAAATCCATGCTGCACCACTAAAATATACATAGGATTTGTATAAAGACCCAATCCTGCAAAACCTGTCTGCTTAAGTGGACTACTGCCATTGAAATCAAGGCAACTATTTGCTACTGTCAAGATATGCATGTGTGTAAGAGTTGACAGGATTGGGGCCTAAATCCCAAACTTCCAGGAAGAGTATTTTTTGTACCAGAAAGTTTGGTGCACCTTTCTCCTGCGATCCGAAGCAGGGATTGGGCTATATTTCGATTTAGTTATTTTGCAAAACCTCAAGCCACAGTCTGTAAATGCTCCCCTAGTCACAGTTCCCATGGTCATCAGTAAGAACTCTGCATGCAGTGAACTTTCAGGACTGAGCCCCTCCTGAGTCAAGTTTTACTATTGGAAAACTAAACCCTGTGTCTGTTTTGGATCCCAGCTCCATTTTACTACATATTGCTGAGGGTTGGGTTCCAAGCTTGACCCATCTCCAGTTGAAGAAGGTCTGACGGCACAGTAGCTAGTTTCAATTCCGAGCTGCCAAAGTTCTTCCAGACGTCTCAGCGCCTGATTAATTCAACACTTACACTTTCTTACTAACTTCCATTGTCTTTTTGTTATCTTTGCTGTTAGAAGGAGGTGTCATGTGGTAGCATGATATAAAGGGAAAGGTGACCCCACTATCTGTAAAATAAATGCAGAATAATGGAAGGGTACTTTAAAAAAATGCTCATGCTGAAGTGGACTCTTATACCAACTATGCAGGTTTCTAAAAAGCACATCTAAGTAACAGTGTTTAGGGATGTTGGGAGGAATGCCATTGTAATCTGTTTCTCTGGATGTACACAGGTGACGATATAAACTGGTTTTATGGAATTACTAAAACAGCTGCAGGGAAGAGATAAAGACATTTTATCATTTTAATTTGGGATCACCTACGCCTAAACATGGTGTGACAAAACAATATGGGATTATTGGAAGTAATCAGTCACCAGCTATGACCATGTTTGCCAAGGCTGTTAAACTAACAGACATTTGTACGGGATCTAGCTTGTAGGGGGAAAGACATGCTTCATTTACCGCTGAAAAACTCTTAGGCTAACACGAATATATAAAAGAAAACATTATCTCAACTGGCAAAAGAAATATATGCACATATATTTAAGTATCTGTCATATATCTAAGGTTTAATCTGCCCCCCCCCATTCAGTACATGTAATCACTGTATGATTTAAACATGCAAGATTATTCACTTGAATCTGTCATCAATAGCCTCACCATAATTAACCTACTTGTATCCTAGGAGTCCTCATTACTGAAATATAGCCATAATTTTACTTAGCACATTATGAATGTTTCATATTTTTTCATAGAAAACATTTCAAATGGCAGTGAAACTATTTGGCATCCATTTATTTAACCTTGTCATTATCTGCTATATACATCACAACAACCTGGTATATGCAGACAAAGGGAAATATCCTTCAAACAGCCATATAACTTTACTAGACTAAGTAACACTACAATCAACGTAAGTGTTTGAATAATCTAGATTTAATCCTTATGGTCTCAGTCATGAGCCCAGCTATACACTTGCAATGGCCAGTAATGGGGCAAAGGGCCCCTTCTACTCCTTCTCTTTATAGGGTACCCACATCACTGGAGACTGCACAGGGAGGAAGAGAATCCCTCTTGCATACAGGTGGGCAAGCAATGGGTGGACCTTTGGCCCATGCACAGGAGCTAGCAGAAAAAGTGACTTTCCTGCAACTGCCAGACTCCAACACTGCTGCATGTTTTGGAAGTCACTGGTACAGTGGGAATGCAGGCAAGTGGATCTGTCCTCAAGAAACAGGGGGGCGCACTCAGACTTCCAGGTCTCCAGCCATTGCCCATTTAGGTGGAGACCTACCTATCACTCTTTTCTGACCTGGGTATTTCCAGGGTGCACAGTTCCCTGCCTTCACTGCATTACTGCCAGCAGAGACAGACTGCCTAAGCTCACCTGTTTGCTTTCTCGTCAGAGATGGTTAACTGTGTAACTGTCCATGGGTATTGATACCACAGAGCTGTTTATATGGAAGCCTCTTTTATTCTTAAGGTAAAAAAAGCACTACAGAAACAACATATTAAAAACAATAAAAGAACCTATACTCCTGCTAATAAGATTACCAAAAATCATCCACCGCAACTCTGAGATGGGCTCTGGATGGAGCAGTCCTTCCTTTGTGTTACTTTTTGGTCACAAATTTATCACAGTTTTCAGCTCAGGACAAGTATACTCATCACATGTTTAGTCCCCCTTTCCACAGCTCCGGGGTCTTTTGATCTGGAGTTTCCGGGAACAGACACTTAGTGGAAAATGGCTTTCCCTCCCCAGGGCTTTGCTTCAAAAGGGTGAATTCAAAGTGGATCATTTGTATTCCCCTTACCCTCAGGTACTTCCTAAAAATCCACTTCATGTGTATTGTTGTAAAAAGCCCTTTAAAGTTCCTCATACTTCCCAGAGTTTTCATTAGTGAGTTTCCTAGAGAAGTTAAATATGTACATTTCCACACTAACACCTGCACAATTACATTTTTGATACAATGACGCCAAAGGTATTAAACCTAACTGAACAAGGTGCAAACTAATTCAGTAAAGTTCATTCAGGATATTATCAGTCTGTCACAGCCCTAGTGCTAACACACATGTTGGAGTGGTTGATTCCTTCCTATTATTCCCCCCAACACACACACCCCTCCATCTTTTATTCCTGTGTTAAGATTAAACCTTATAAACACAGAAATTACGTATTCTAAAATACTCCTTAGTCTATGCTAGTGTCTTGCCAGGGCATCTGTGTAAATGCAGTGCAAGACTCCAAGGGCTGAATAAAACTAGTCTAGAGATTCATGGTAGAATTTTCAAGGTAACCAAGAGAGTAAAGTCCTCAAAGCCAGTTTAAAATCAATGTCAACTGGGCACCTAATTCCTACCCATAATCCTTATTTAGTACTTTAATACTTCACTCAAAAGAATGACATTCTATTCCAGTTTAATGAGAACTTAGGAATGGGGGGCCAATTTCTGCCCTTGTTTACACCTGAGCAAGACCCATTAAACAACTGCAGGTCTTTGCCTAAAACCAGAGTTGTGTAAAGAAGAGTTCTTCTGTGGCTTTTTTGAAGAAAAGACCATCTCACGATGGCATGTTCAGCTGTAAAGATAAACACTACCAGCTTGCTCTGGTCCCACTGGTAGGCCAAGGTTCTTCAGGGGCTTTTAGTACCCGAAAAGGGTGTAGATAAATTTAAGGCATATCATACAAAAGATAGATGGGGCCATATGCCACCCCACTACCACCGCTCCACGTGGAGGGAGGCCCTGGAGTCTGTCCGTGGAGATCCATGCTAGTCAGGATTTTCCTCCTTCTACGTCTTAAGTATATTTTCACACAAGCATCGGTTTCAAGGTTATAAGCAAATCAAAATGGTGTGACGATTCACATTGGGGCATCATTTCTCTCTATCTTCCCACACACAAAGACTTAGTAAGAGAGAGGAAGGGCAGATAATTAACTAAAACTAGAACCAAGCTCTTGAGTAGGGTGCAAACCTCAGTACGACGTACAAATGTTTATTAATAAAGTTGTTATAATTTATCTAATGTTAGATTAGTAAAATCTTTCATCCACCTTTACTGAACTTTAGGAAATGATTGCAATTTTTTTCATGCACATGATATTTGGAGAATGGCAACTCACATATTTATGTTTTGCGTTACTTATATGGTTATATAAAAATTTCAGGCTAAGAAAGTTCATTGGAAGTCCCTGTTTTTGCCTCTGTGAAAGACTCTCAAAGCATCAAATAAGAACATTTCCTCAGTAGTAAGACCTCCATATATGTTTACCGAGGGTCCGAAATGCAGCTTTATGATTTCTGTTTTGCTTTAACACACGATGATATTTAATTTTACACTATGTTTTAAAAGATGTATACACGTGTTTGTTGTGATTTGTACTTTGTATAAAAATACGATAGGTGCCTTTAACTGGAAGTTTTCAAAGCCATAAATGTCAGATTGTGTAGAAGAATGTAAAGCTATTCTATATTCAAGAGAAGTGCTGTGTTATCAGAAGCTATAAACTACCACATGCAAGTTGGCTGCCTTCACTCCTGTCCTCATAGATGAAAAACCTCATTTGAAACCCACAGGAAGGATTTTTAAAGATATTCTTGTTGAAAATTTTAAGGTTCAGTCATTTAACTTTAAGGAAAAAATGTGTAGCATGTTTAACCCCATATTTCCGCTTAAAGGTCCAAACCTTTGTTTATTCCTTAAATGCTTATGAGAGCTTACGGTTTTTTGAGACATACATTTGCAAATATTTTGTATTTAAATGAAAGCTTTGTATGATAACCACCTAATACCATTGTTATGTGAATAGTAAGGGTGCTTTCTATACAAATATAGCAAAGTCATGTGATGCTGTTACCAAAAAAAAAAAAAAAGCCATTTGAGTACAGAATGTTTATAATAATTGGAAGACTATGGCAATGCTTAGGCAACTTTTTTCCAAACCCAGGAAAAGAAGAATTTCTCCCAAAATTGATAGAAAGAAGACAAACCTTCTTTGATGACATGTAAATTTAAACATTTCATAAGAATTATTTAAGTTTAGAAAAAAAATTGAGCACTGAAGTGGGTTTATATAGGAAATAGTAGTTGGATTCATTTGAAACAGAATTTCAACTTCTGCTGGAACTAAAAGGATCTCAGAAAATGGACTGAATAAAAGAAAGAATTTCTCATCACAAAGCCAAAGACAATATAATCATCCAGCTGAAGAATTACAACTCTGCTGCATATACAGGAACTGCCTATTCATGTGCTTGAAGAGGTTAACAAGACAAATCCTAAAGCTTGTTAAGCCCCTGAAAGAGGACAGGAGTTGGTATTTGACTCTGGCCACACCCTTATTTCTTCAGCGAAACTATGAAAAAAGAAGGGTATAAATCTCTCTGAATTGAGAGAGAGCAAATGGTAACACTCATGACAGCATTTATGCTCTCAGCACTCAGAGAGTTCATCTCATCTCTACAAGCAAACACACAGCAACAAGGCAACAGTTGAACAAAGCAGTAAACAAAAGAGGTTTTGTAGTTATCATGAATATTCTGACCTGAATATGAACAAGAGGCTGCTAGACAACTCTCTGACCCCACATTCTATAGGCCATTACCCTCTGAGCACCGAGGATTGCCTAAAAGAAACTACACCATCTGCTCAAGAAATTCCCTAAAGAAGCACAGGAACAAATCTACACTGACACACCTCTAGGGCCCTGACCAGGGGTATTCTATTTGTAACCCAAAATCCATAAACCTGGGAATCCTGGATGCCCCATCATCTCAGGCATTGACACCCTGACAGCAGAACTGAACCTGGGCCTGCCACATCCTCAGTGAACACCCTAACCTCTGAGCCAAAAGTTCTAGAGGGTAAGATACTCCTGTATTGGGACTATAATCCTCTGTTGCTTTTGTTACAATCCCCAAAAATCAAAATGGTGTTTTTTTTAAGTCTGGTAAAAAAAAATGTTTTGTTTCAACATTGCCAAAATATTTCAAATTTTTGGTCTGTTTTAAAGTATTCAGCAAACTGGACACAAATAGTTTCAGGTTACAAAATGTGTATTTCTGGTGGATTTACTATTTGACTGGAAAAAAAATTGGTCAATTCTATTTCAAAGAATGCAAAGTAGAGTGCTTAAAATTTGGCAAGGGAAACCAACTGAATATAATTCTTTAAAATACTGGGAATACTTGGTTTAATTCTTAACAACAAAGCCTTCATTCTGCAAAATGTCAATAATAAATTACAACCTTTCATTTTCAGTTGAGTTGCGTGTAGTTTTATTTCCATTTGTACGTTTGTGCATTTTAATACAGATTACTACTGAAATATTTCTATGTTTTACAAAAGTCATTATTGATTTGTTACTGATTTTCACATGAATTTTGGAAGTACTGGAACTCTGTGGACCTGGCTTCTTGCTTCACAAAGAGAAAGAGTGGCTTGGGAACTGCCATCTCTCCTTTCAGAGAGGTAACAGGCTCTGGACTCTGGGGTACCTCCTGGACTCAATTCTGGCTCTGAAAGGAAAGATAACAGCTCAGTAACCTGGGTTAGCAAGGCTACTGAACCACCATCTCCCCTTCCAGAGAAGAACGTAGGCTCAGAAATAACAAAACTAGAGCACTGGTATATGCACTGTGGTCTGTTTCATGCACTCCATACACACATTACCAGCGTTCAATGTTTAGGAACTATTCTTCATGCTAAAATGATTTGAAAATGAGAAACTGTATCCAACTATGTTTCAGAACATAAAGGACATTTTGAAAGTTAAAAAACAAACAAAAACACAGGAGAGAGTGATATTTACCCCAACATTAACCCGGGAAACTTCTTAATTGATTTTTTCCACACCAATTTTAACCTGTTTTTAATATTTTTAACACTGATAAAATTCTGGGAAATGTTAAAATAAAAATTGAAAATTAAGGGCTTTTTAAATTAAGATTCCTGTGGGGTTTGAAGCATATTGTATTTTAAAGCATTGCTCAAAAAGTTACTGTGTGTACTAGGAGAGAAGCATAATATATACCTAGAACACCACATTTGGTTATATACAGAATCCTTCAAACACAGTAACAAAATACTTTTTACAGAGTCAGTCACAAGCTAACGATAAAGGAGAGTTTCAAAGCAAAGTCAGAAGAGAGGGCAGGGACTCTGACAGAGGAAGAAATTCCCAGACAAAGATTCCCAGGTTTCAGTCCTACCAAGTAGTGAACATCCTGAACATCTACTGACGTAAAGATAAGTTTAGGTTGATCAGCACCTTGTTGAGTTAGGTGCCTTATAGCTTTCCTCAGTTCACAAGCTTCCCAGGCAATTACGGTACCAAGTTGTGGCTCAGTCTCTGTAATTCTATGTGGTAAGACATCGGAGGTCCTTGGCTCAGCCCCTCTAGCATGTTGGGATGATCCCTATGCTTTGAGGTCACTGGTGCAGCAGCAGCGATTAAATGAAATAAAAGTAAAGTAGGTCAGAAAATGGGGACGTTTGACATTCTGGTTTAAAGAAAACCCTGAATTATATCAGTTCAGAAATGCTGCTGTGGTTCTCATGGGAGTTGTAGTTCAGGTACCTCATGCTCTCA
>ML677445.1:397483-469392 GCA_007922305.1 Dermatemys mawii | reverse complement strand
TGAATATTTTCCTTGGTTCCTTAACTACAACTTCCATGAGGCACACAACCACAATTATCATGGAGAAATATCCTGATTCAAAAATCAAATGCCTGAAAAAACAATTAAAAACTTTAAATTTACTGAAAAAAGGTTGTTTTTACAGAATTTTTTTGACCAGCCCTAAATCACAGTAATTTTCCATTCCCCTTTATTCAACTTACATCAATATTTGGGTAGGACCAGATGGATTTTTTTAGATAAAATGGATCTAAACTCAAACCAAACAGAAGAGACGCTTTTCTGAATATCTTGAGAAAATTTTCCCAATCCCCAGCATCTTCCATTTTCACATGCCTCCTCAAATCCAGCTACCACCAGATCAGAAAGAAAAGTAGACTAATAAAGTATTCTTGTGCTTGTTCTGTTCCCAAATAGAAGGTACCTCAGGAGGAAGTCTTTTTTTTCTTGAGACTTTTAGTAGTTTTGCAGATCCAAGAGCTTTTGATAATGTCACCTGGATAACAGTCAGATAAGGCTCCAAGTTTTGGGGCATTTCTGAACTGAATTTGTAGTTTGTATTTCACTGCTTATAAAACTGGATTTCTTTTTTTTTTTTTTTTTTTTTTTTAGAAAACCTGTCATCTTTACCAGGCAGATTATACAGAGTTCTGGCAGCTGTAACTGCAGACTTGCTGCAGGCATCAGTTACAAGAGGACCTGAAAGAAAGAATTCTGAAAGCTCTAATATGCAGCCAAAGAGACTTAGGTGATACAGTAAAGTGAAGTAGCAAGGTTAAAGTACTCCATGAATGAGAGGCATCACTTCTAAAAGGTTAAAATGTTTCTTTTTTAACTTGAGAATTAAGGGTAATATCTTCAGTGGCTGTGAACTACCACAGCTCCAGTTAGATCAATGCTTGAAGCTTTGCAGCCTCTAACTTAAAGTCAATAGGAATACATTGATTTACACCAGATGAGGATCTAGTCCCAAAGTATTTGTCAGAAATATTCCTCTCCCTTGCTATATATTTTGTATCATCATGCAAGACCCTTTGATAGTGGATTTATTTGTTTATTCTGAATCAATGACCAGCCTTCAAAGCCTTAGGAGCAGAATCCTGTCCCTTTTGCATTAGTCAGTTAATTAGGCAAACCTCTCAGAACCACTGGGATGTGTGCTACACAAAACCGCCTCATAAAAAAAAATCCCTTCTTTTACTTCAGAGTTTCACTGCCGGCTAGAATGTGGGGCAGATTATTAAATGCAGAGATTTGGAAGCTATTTTGAAGAACATCAGAGCAGTTACAATGATCAAAGGCAGGAGTATGAATGGAGGAGTGGGAGGGGAGAGAGAGCTGAGGTGAAGAAAGTAGAAAGCTGCTAAAAAGCAAAAGAAATAAGGGTATATAATTCATGGTAATAATGATAAACAGTAGAAGAAAGAGATAAAGGACACTGTACAGAACACAGGCATGGGAATGCGCAGATATGCTGAGTGTCAAAGGAAAAAGGGTTAGGACAGTAAAAGGCAAAAACATTTTGCTGAAAAGATACAATGAGAATACTAGTGGAGGAATCCACATTTGAGGTGGAAAACTGAATTATACATGTAAGCAGTATCAGGAATGAGATATATTCTGACATCTGGTGGCGAACTATGGGAATTGCAGTGAGCCTTGCAAAATAAGTCTGGGGCTGGTCAATTTGCAAAGACACACCCACTGCGCCTAGCCTGAGCCCACAGCAGCCCACATGGCCACTTCGGCTGATGAGGGAGCCCCAGTTTCTATGTTATTGGGGCAGGAATGATAAAGTGATGTTACTGTGATTATGTGAATGAAGGACTATGGACATGTACTTGGCCCTTGTTATGATGGAGGGACTCGCCATCATCTAGGTAGCACTCACTGGGCAAGGGCCATGCGTTTTCAGAACACTGTGAGATTGAGAGAGGTAATGGACAAGCACCTATACCTTTTGGTGAGGGCTCTGTCTGAGGGTCTCCCAGGCCTATTGCACCCTGCCTCTCTCCACTGTGGAATGTCAGAATTGAATTTTGCTTCCATTAGGAGCCTGGTTCCAGGCTGCTGAGCTGAAAATTGCTTTGGGCTCACTGGTGCACCTGCACTAAGGCTCCCCTACTGTGAGCTGAAATCACCTAAGAGCTAAAGAAATCACTGAGCACTGTCTTAAGTAGGGGGGCCGGAAAAAAGTGCAGCTTGGCTGGTGCACCAGAGCAGTCTGCGTGTCGGCTAGCAGGACGGCTAGCGGAGTTGTTGGTGCTGCGGAGTGGCTGGTGCGGCAGAGCTGTCCGTATGTCAACTAGCAGAGCCGTTGGTGCTGCGGGCAGAGTGACCGGTGCAGCAGAGCTGTCTGTCGACTAGCGGAGGCGTTGGTGCTGCAGGCAGAGTGACCGGTGCGGCAGAGCTGTCTGTGTGTCAACTAGCGGAGGCGTTGGTGCTGCGGGCAGAGTGACCGGCGCGGCACAGCTGTCTGTGTGTCGGTTAGCAGAGCAGCTAGCGGATCAACGGGCAGAGCGGTTCGTGGGACAGCCAGCGGAGCGGAGCGGAGCAGAGCCGATTGCGGGGAGAGCTGCAGCGGAAACTCACAGAGAGGCGGCGCAGTCGGCTTCGGACCACGTAAGGTGCCCCTTGCCCTACCCTCCATTTCCACCCAGGCTGGGAGGTAAGACTCTGCCAATTGACTTTTGAACTCTGCACGGACCAAGGACAGAGACTCTTGGGCTGTTGGACTTTTGGGACTATTGAGTGACTTTTTGGGGTTGTGGAACTCAAGAGCCAAAGGGAAAGCCACGGCCTATTTGCTGGGAGGGGGGATTCTGGTTCATGATTTGGTTTATTAACCTTGTTTGTGGTGTTTCCCCAATATAATGCCACATTGTTTCTCCCTGTTATTAAAAGGCTTTGGTAGACTCAGACTCTGTGCTTGCGAGAGGGGAAGTATTGTCTCTTACAGACGCCCAGAGGGGTGGTATATGGTTGTCCCAGGTCACTGGGTGGGGGCTCGAGCCGGTTTTTGTATTGTGCTATTGGAATGGAACCCCTGGATACTGAACCCGGCCCTTGTTGCTGCCAACTCTGATGGGCAGAAGGGTTACATACAGAAAAAAAAGAACGTCGCAATGTACACTGCAGGCCCTTTGAGACAAACATTTCATATTCTCCTGTATGCTGTACTTTGCTGAGCACAGATGCATGGTGTTCAAACAAACAACAATAAACAAAAAAATTAAGATAAGTGATAGAAGCATTCACACGTGGAAGACAATTACAAACAAATGACAATTGCAACTACCGGAGGGAAAAGTTATCCAGTGATTTTCATATTATAGTGATTAATTAGCATTAATTATCAAAGGATGTAGGGTGCCATAGTAGACAGAACACTGAACAGGGACTCAAAAGACATGTTCTATTCCCATATCTGCCACTGACTTGCTTGGGGATGTCATGTCCCCTCGCCATTGCCTCAGTTTCCCCATCTGTAAAATGGGAATAATGATGCTGACCTGCTTTTGATATATACTGATAAAAAGCACTATATAAGAGTTACACATTATGACAGTAATGCCTCTCTCTTATTACTCACATAGCAAAGCACTTTACAATGGGAGAGAAGTATCATTACTCTCACTTTTATACATGGGGAAACTGAGGAACAAAGCAGTGATGTGACTGGTCCACGGTCAGTGGCAGAAATGAAAGTAGATCATAGGTCCCTAGTGCCCTATTTGCTGGCCACAGCGGCTCTCTTATCGTATTTTATTGGAAACTGAGAGGAAGTTTGGTTTAGGGTTGAGAGGTGTTTGATTTTAAAGATGTTTTCTCTTTTAGAAGTTATGCTTTTTCATAGTGGCCCATCCTGAAAAGGGCCTGTACAGTCCAAAATACACTAGGAGTCCACTCAAGTCAGTAGAAATCTGCACAGACTTAAGGGTCCACTTATGCATCTCTCTCTCATACCTCATAGATCAGGGCCTAACAATGTGTAGCAAGATACAGTAGGATCTGGTTAGAATCAGATTAAATAAACATATATCACCTATTGGGCATAAGGTCTGTCTCCATACAGAGTCACGACTGCTCATTCTGCTGCATTCTCTTGTATTTTGTCCAGTTAAACTTTTACTGTGCTAAGCAATGGACTTCCACCACTTCCCTTGGGTGATGATTCCACAGTTGAACTCACTCCCTCATCAGAACACAGCCTAAATTTTCCCTCTCTCAGAGTCATAACATTATACGTAATCTTACCTTTGCTACCGTGATAGGCAGGCTAGAGTTGGATGAGGTGGACAAACTCCACTTCGGAGAAGGGCAGGAAAGGGTTAATCATCTGTCGTGAAGAAAGGTGATGAAACTGGCCCCGCACTTCACCATCTGAAAAACTGAGCCTAGAGGGAACAGGGTGAGGTGACCATGATCAAGAGACTTTCAGCTGAGAGGACCCAGTGTACTGGTTGAACATGCAAGCCTGAGCAAAAGGCTTGGATTGACTTTGTCAATGAATCAATCCCTTGGAAGGAATATTGCTCTGACTCTACATGAATCACCCACTCCCACTGATTCATGGTCTTTGAACTCCCACCATGCTTTTAGTCTCTTCTTTGGTCATGAGTTTCCTTGGAACCAAAAGGAATATTCCTGGTGTGCAGTTGACCAGTTGTCTTGAGAGACAGCAGGACTCACTTTTCCCTGCTCCATGCTAGAAAGCCTCTACCATGGTGCACAGCTCCAAATTGCACTGGCTTCCCATCCCGCTGTCATACAACGCTGCTATTTAAAGAACAGATCTTTCAAATGCACAACATGCCACTGTATACCCAGCATCTATTTAAATCACTGAGAGTTGAGGGGCTAACTACCATGTCTGCCCTCCTAAGCCTTCCCTCTAAGACTTCTAATGGATTTCTCCTTCTCAGTGACTATGCTCTAGATTATTTTTATCTCAGTTCTATTAGTTTGCATATTGAATCTTATTTTGTTTTTCACTCAGGTATCTAACACCAGTAGGTTACTTTGTATTATTTCTTTGTTTCCATTGGTGTGCATCAAGTCTCCAAATTTAGTATTATCTGTGAATTCATTAACAGGACGTTTGCTCGAAGCCAGATTCTCGGGTGGTGCTAATCAGCATAGCTCCACTAAAGTGAAAGATGATTCTCAGCTAGCGTATGTCAGAATTCTGTTCCTTCACTTCAATGAAGCTATGCCTAGTCACACCAGATGAGAATCTAATCCTTTAGTTCTAGAATGTTGCTGAAAAAGTTAATTCAGATAGGTCCTGTAGAGGACTGTTGGGTCCAATCTAGAAACACCTCCATCTATACCCTGCTGCTTATCAGAATCCTTTGATTACAGTAACCTTAGTCAGTTTTCAATCCACAAAATGTGTTCCTATCCCCTCTAATTAAAACTAATGCAAAGGTGAAGTATTTTCAGAGACACTGGGCCAAATTCACTCTTGGCATTAGTAGGTGCAACTTTGATACATTTCAGTATCAACAGTCGGAATGTATCAAATCATCAAATACTTTACTAAAATACAAGGATTGGCATCTAGCATCAAAGCGCTCCTTGATCTTCTATGTACAAATGTTTCAAGCAAAACACCCAAAGAAACTACGCAAAGCAAATGTCTTTGTATTTCTGAACTTAAAATCACTAGAAAATAATTTTCTAGAACTTCTTCTTGTTCAAGTCATTTCACTTTAACAAACAAATCAACAATAAATCCTGGGAAAACAGAGGCGAACAAAAAAGGGTTCTCAAGAATATTATGTATTAAAAAAAACCAAAAAACATAACCAAGTCTGGAGTAACAATGCTTAGTTTTTATATAACACTCATCATCAGTAGATGTCAAAGCACTTTCCATTAAGGTGTCAACACAGATCAAGATGAATGAGAAAAAAGTGCCACTTCTTTCACCAGCTTCAGATCAAGATTATCGCCTGCATACTCAATAAACAGCAGCCAAATGGCTAAGCAATTGGCATATACATCATCCTTTCAGTTTATCAGTTTTCTATGGCCAAAATGCTTTAGTAATTCAAGAAGGAAGGCTCTAGATTTCACCAGCCAGCTGCAGTGAAAAAACCAAGCACCCAGCCAAAGACATAGTAATGGTATTCAGCCTTCATACAAACTCAGTTAAGCAAACACAGGAAGTAAAACAACCAACCCAGAGCAAGCAACGTGTAATAACTTAATCCCAAGATATTTTTATTTTAGGGCATTCTTATAAACACTGAAAAAAGCCCCCATTGCATCACCACCTTTCGTGCACTGATTTGATTTTCATGTTATCTCTTTGATTTAATTTCCTCAGGTTAGGGAAGAAGTATATGGGATCTAGCATCAAGTAACAACATGAGGTGCAGAGAGGTATTATATGACTGACTACCACAGCCTAAAACATAACACAAACCTGAATCTCCCATCTCTTTCTTTTGCAGCATTACAGAAATGTATTTCTCCTCAGAAGACGGGGAACACATAATGAAGTTTTAAGAATACTCACCACCTAAAAGAGGAGCAGATGCAGCAAAGAGTACCCAGTTCCAAAATGGCTGTTTCCTTTCACTCCCAAATTTAAAGGGCCAACCCACTAGAAAGACGTGGTCAAAAAGTTCCTCTAGGAGGGCAACAATATAGTAAGGGGTATTGAGGCAATCGCAGAGGAACAGATTCTGGTGCAATCAATTCACAGAATTCAGTACTATGCTCCTTGAGTAGACGCACTGATTTCAGTATCTGATGCTATCGTGAAGAAACTCCCAGAGGAAAAATAATTCCTCCGGGTTATTGTTCTTTGAGAGCATGAACTTTTAAAGTGTGCTGTGTTTTCGCACAAGGTCTGAAAGAGAGCTGCAGCCTCCTTTTTGTAAGTAAATGAAAGTAGGAGATCTCAGCACCATTCCTGAAGAAGGTCACCCGCTCAAGAAACAATAATCTAGAGAAAATATTGCTTCTTAGCTCTGACTGTGAGCTGGGGAATGGTTGATACTTAAGGGCAAAGAAATAACCTCGTAGTTGTTTACAGCTGATGTAAAAAAATGCCAGAGAAAGCCATTTGCAGTGCACAAGTTTTATTAGGCCTACTAAACCCAGGGACTGTTCTGGATGTTCTTCTAGCCAGAGGCCTTCTGTAACTGTACTGTGCCCCACTAACTCACCAGTAAGGTTGGGATCAGCTTTGCCCCAACCCTAGTTGTAAAGCATTTGATGATCCTGATCTCTCCTCTTTTTCCCCACGCAGAAAGGCATAGCAAGTAACAGGCCATTTTTTCTCCATTGTGAGTCCTTTTAATTTCTTTTAAACTCAGATTGTTTTGTGGTACCTGCAGACCCATCTGACTTCTCAAAAGTGAAGTCCTACTCCCTGAATGGAGATACTTCCCATACAAGGTCTTCTCTGTTCATGGTGTCTCCAACCACGGTAGCAACCCTAAAGCCCTGTCTACGTGAACAGTTAGTGTGTGGCAAGCAAGAGTGTAAATTTACTCCACACTAGCCTTTCACACACTAAAAATGTGACACTACTGTTGCTGCACACTAAAATTTCCCTAGTGTGATTTAATCTACTCCCATGTCAAAGTGTGTTAAATCAAAGTGCATCAAAGAACTTCAGTGTGCAGCAGCAGGAGCCACGTAGACACTTTGGCCATGTCTACATGGGATTTAGTTCATACTAAGCTGCTGCACACTAGTTAGTGCACAATATGTAAGCGGCACTAATAAAATGCACATGGGACAGCTGTGGCCTCTTTCTGTTCACATAATTGCGTTCACACACTGCACAACCTTGGCGCTCACTAAGCATGCAGCACCCCAAGTGGATATCCCATGGTCCTCAGCTTCACTGCTGATGTGTGTGCATTGTGGAATTTTTTTTTTTTTTTTTTGCTATGCATTGTGAGATGAATATTGAAAGTCAGGTGGAAGCCAATGGAATTGTTGGACTCGGGGGTCAAAGTCCAAACATCACATGAATTTGTTTCAAACTTTCTCCTTTGTGGGCAGACTAATGTCATTTACAAATTGCTGTCAACTAGCATGGATATAAGAAAGCTCCATATCACTATGATGACAGCCACAAATAGGCAGAGGCTCTTTGCCATTTATAAAACCACTCATTGCCAGGAGGCTTCTGTTTTGGACTTCAACTGCTGTCCCACTGAGTGGATGACAAGTCTACAACAGCAGCTCCTCCAGAAGCAGATGGAGGAAGAGGAGAAGGATGACATCAAGGAACTGCTACTACATAAGCTCTTCCTGGAGCAACCGCACACCATACAGTGCCTTTTCTGGGCATGGGAAACCAGCCTCAATTCATGGGAGAGAATGGCCCTGCAGCTCTGGGATGACCAGCACTGGTGACAGAATTTCAGGATGGTGAAGGCTATATTTTTGTTTAGCTCTGTGCTGAACTAGCCCCAGACCTGCAGTGGTGGCATACCAACATGCACTGGCTCATACTTGTTGAGAAGCAGGTTGCCTTTGTTATCTGGACACTGGCCACTCCAACCGTTACCAGTCTGTTGCCAATCAACTTGGTGTAGGGAGATCAACTGCTGGGGGCCATTGTCATGCCAGTGCATGCTGCAATGCAGAATGTGCTGCTGAACAGGGTTATAAAGCCTGGGCACGCTCATATTATTGATCATTTTTGACCACCTGAGTTCCCAAAGTGAATTAGGGCCATTGATAGGACTCACATTCCTATCATTTGCCCTTCCCCCACCATCAAGCTTTGGTGTTTATAAATAGAAAGGGGTGTTTTTCTGTGGCACTTCATGTGTCATTGACCCCGGCAGCCAGTTTACAAACCTAAATTTCGGGTGGGCTGGAAAGGTTCATGATGCTGGGATCTTTTGAAACTCACCCCTCTTTACCTTAGTGAATAACAGAAAATTCCCACCTGCACCCCACCCCCCTAGGATCAACGCCGGTCATTAATGGGATGGAGACTGCTCTGGTTATTCTAGGATATTCTGGTTACCCTTTGCTTCCTTGGTTAATGAAGCCATTGACAGACAAACAGCACAGAGGAAGGAAATGTTTATCCCTCGGTAACCACAGAACGATGCCGGAGTGTGTGTTTGACCATCCCAAAACAAGATGGCTCTGTCTTGTGGCTAGACCAGAAGCTGCAGAACAAAACTTGCCTAGACTAATAGTGACACGTTGCATTTTCCACAATATTTGTGAGTAAGAGAAAAATCTCAACAATGGGTGGGAAGCTGAGGTTCAAAGACTTGTTCAGTGACATGAGCAGCCATTAAGGCATCTACCAGAAAGGGCAAACCACCAGGGCAATATTGTCAGGGATGCCTTTTGTTCTTACTGTTAGGGTGGGACCTGACAACATGAAGCTGTATATCCAGCTGTTCTCCATGGATGGGTGAGCAGCTGGATGGGTTTGAGAGGGACGTGGGTTATGAGCATCCAAGTTCCTTTTATGAGATGCAGAGGTGACACTTTGTGATAATTCATTATTTTATCTTGTATCTGTAATTTTATACTTGTAAAAACCTAGTACGTATGCAAAGTTGGGCTTATTGTGCATAGAACTGCAGGTTCTTTGTGGCTTTTCAATGGCTTTTAGTGCACAAAGTTATTCCAGTATATAACAGCCAAAAATAAAACTTGCAAACAGTTATAAATTTTGCTCATCGTGATTGTAAAACCATGGACCACATGTTTAAAGTAAACAAGTCTGAAATTCAAACACAGCGTGGTGGGGTGGGGATAGCCCACTGGAATGGGAATGACTTCCCTTTGCTGCTTCGTCTCCTTCTGCCTTCTGGGGTTGATGCCAGACTTCAAAGTCGCCAAGTGCATTAGAGGGTGCAAATGTGCTGGACCCTCCTGTGGTGGTGTTCTCAGTGCTCTGTGCTGGAGGTGGGGAGATTAATCACTTCTGAGATTTGTGGGGCTACAGCAGGGAACACCTGCTGGTATTCCCGGTACCCCCTGTATTACCCAGGGGCTTCAGCATATGGCTGAGTTCTGGTTGGGAGCATGGTATTGTTTGAGGGCCTAACAGCAGCATACATGCCTGCACAGCATTTTTGCCTGTGCACTGCCTCCAGGAAGTGCTTTTATATATCCCTCTCCTGTCTTTGTCCCCTGTGTCTGTAGTAATGGCAATGTTGCCCTGGGATATCTCAGTACAGTCTCTGCATAGCTGCCTGGTTTTCTCCCTCTGAGATACAAAAAACACCCTCCAGCCTTCTGAAGTTTTCATTTCCTCTCCGGGTCTGTGAGGAGGGCTCCAAGCACCTCATCCTTACACCTCCTTTTCTTCCCCCCTAAGATTGCTCAGCCACTGCTAATAGGAGGGGGTGGCATTTATTCAGTGAGGGAGGGGGGAACTATCCCCCTTCTTTTAGGTGGTTGGTATTCTCTGGGTGATCAAGAAGTGTGTGTGTATGTGACCTAGTGAAAAAATTGTTTGTGTGTGTGCAGTCTGTGGGTGTCTAGGAATACATTATTTTTTTTTTACTGTGAAAGGGAGTTGATATCTATTGTCATTGGCATCACTTATTTTGAGCACCATTGCCTAGCAACCACCATAGCTGGCACCAGGTCTTAAGACGAAACTAAAAGAAACATGGCAGGAAGCAGTCATAGGGTAGCCTGCCCAGGGGACGTTTCTTATATATTATATAATTTTAATTCTGGCTATTCTTGGCACTCATATAAAATGTTAATCTCTTTTTGGATCTTATTAAGTTCTCATCCTAAAATATATCTGTTTTTCCAAATCTATTCAGTCTCCCTGCTAAATATGATGCAAGCTCTGTAACTTGGAACTTACTCTTCCTGTGGATGTGCAATTATTCCATGATTTAATATGGAAGTAGCCAGTTTTATAAGTGTGAATACTTAGTCTTCAGTTATAGCAACAATTCTTTGCATCAGTGATGTTTAACCTCATTAAAATGATTTTATTTTATTTTTTTTAAAAAAAAAGCTAAAACCTAAAGCAATCCTGTTAATTATTGTTCACATTTTCCTTGGGGGGAAAGTGGTCAATTTTTAATTTGTTTTTCCAGTGTAAAAGTTATATGCATCTTCTATTTCATTTTCTAGGTTATACAGTAGGCATTGTTCTCTGATCTCCAAGGACATGTTGGGAAATCTTTTGAAAACAATTTACAATAAAATGGCTGGATCTGAAGCAAAAAAACACCCCTTTCGTCAGTCAGAAACATGTAACTAATGATGCCCTTCTTGCAAACACGTGCCAATGAGAAGTCAATGGAACTAATCAGAAGCATGAAGTTAAGCCTAAACATAAGTCTTTGCAGGATTGTGACCCAAGAGCATAACAACTTCTGTTACTTTTTGGAGACAAAAGACGTAATTGACTCATGAAATGGCCTGCAAAGTACACTTATATACACATCTAACGCTACACGTATTGTACCATGTTGTGCAGCTTGCATTACAGAAAACCTCCCTTCCCCTTCCCCCAGAAATCAAAAAGAGATTCAACTTTAGCTCAAGCACCAGAGGCCTGTTAAGAACTTGGATTACATTCCCGTTGCTGAATATGTACAGCTTGGCTGATGTCCATATTTATCCAAGCAAGGATTCACGGTGATTCCCTTAAGCAAGCATTAGTCTACTTGCTTTAGTACATTAATACCACAGTTCTTCAGGGACTGGATGTAAGACTGGGGGGTGGGGGGCAGGGAGAGATAAACAGCAGACTCCAGAGTTACTGTTTTGGATCCAGGATTGTTTGAATGATAGATTATTTGAAAGAGATAAAAAAAAAAGATCACCATCCATTTTCAGCCACACTTTCTTCATTTACAAAGAAACAGGATAGGGCAGGGGCGGGCAAACTTTTTGAGCCGAGGGCCGCATAAGGTTTGCGAAATTATATCGAGGGCCAGGTAGGGAAGGCCCCGCCCCCAATCCAGCCCCCTCCCACTTCCCATCCCCCGAGAACCCTGACCCATCCAACCCCTCCCTTCTCCCCTAACTGCCCCTTCCATAGACCCCTAACCACCCCCCCAGGATCTCACCCCCTATCCAATTCCCCTGCTCCTTGTTCCAACTGGCCCAACCCCTATCCACCTTCCCACCCCGTAACCACAACCCCACCCCCATACAACCCACCCAGCTCCCTGACTGCCCCCTCCAAAGCCCCACCACCACCACCTAAAACCCCCTCATCCCCCTCTTACCATAGCTGCTGGGGGTGGGGGAAAGTGCACAGTCCCGGCCCCCAGAGCGCTCCCCGCGCGGTGTGGCTTCGGGGGAGGGGCCAGCGCGCATTCCCGACCCCCTGGAGCGCTGCCCACCCAGCGCGGCTCCGGGGGAGGGGCCAGCGCGCAGCCCCGGCCCCTGGAGGGCTGCGGGGGCGGGGGGAAGTATGCAGCCCCAGCCCCCGGGGCGCTGCCCGCGGGCACGGCTCTGGGGGATGGGGGGGGGGGGCCGCGGCCCCGCAGAGTGTCCGAGCTGCGTGGCTCCGGGAGAGGTGCCAGGGGAAGCCTCCCCGGCTGCGGGCCGGATGGGACGGTCTCACAGGCCGGATGTGGCCCACGGGCTGTAATTTGCCCACCCCTGGGCTAGGGCCACAGAAGGTACTGTTCCCCCATTTGCCTCAGTTACCCTGGCTATGGGCAGACTTTATGCCCAGAAGCCCATTTTCATTGTCCAGCTCTTAGATATGTTTGAGACCCATCAACCAGGAGCCTGCTCTTTGGTGTGCATCACCTGCCTCTCTATCAGGATGCCTTGATACAGACACCAAACATCCTGGTATGGGGATCCAGCCACAAAATCCATCTCCAGAGCCATGCCAGATGAGGTCTAGTCTGTGCTCAAGATACATGTAGAACTCTGCAGCCAGGAAGTCATGTCAGGCCATGGATCTTAGCATCCAGTACACAATGGCAACAGTGTGACTCCATACATTTGAACAGCAGGGTTCAGTAAAACCCTCTCACACTCAAAAGAATCCATAAAAAAGTTGTTATTTGCAGGTATGAAAGGGTTTGGATTGATTTATGATGCCCTGCACCCATGTAAAGTGTGCATGGATAATTAAAGGATTTGTTCTGTAGATTTCCCCGAGTTGAGGTTAGCCATATAATCATGTCTGCATATGGTGTACAGTACAAAACCAATTACCTACAGGCTTTGGGGGAAAACGACAGCCTTTGAACACTAAAGGTTTGAGAAAATGAGAGCACAAGACTTCTCTAGCTTTAGAGAATGTAGGATACATTTCGAGTCCAGCTAGCTTAAGAAATGCAATGATGCGTTCCATTGTTATTCTTTCAGCTGAGGATCTGGCCTTATAAATGTATTCTGGGGGTTTTTTCCACTTCAAAAGAACCTTTTAAATAATAATTACATTTAGCAAGCACTGAACTTGCTTTTCTGCTTTGAAATTAACACAGCAGAGCTCCATTGTGGTTGATCATACAATTAAAATGGGGGAAAAAAGAGACAGATGCACATGTATCATCTACATTTCATCCCACAGTAAAATTACTCACATTAGCGATGTAATGGATGAAAATGAAGATACAATAGTTTTATAAATACTTCTGCTGTGCAGGTGAACCAATATAATCTATGCTTGCAATATGTATTATTTTGCATTCATCTGGAAATGAACAATGCAAGAAAAACACAAATGAAGCCATTTCACAGCATCATTTCCTATCATGAAGCATGATAAAGGATTCTTTTTACAGTCCAGACTTAAAGGACCTGACAGATTTCTCTGCTCGGAGACAAGTTACTTTTTCATAGCTGCATATGAAATATTTCTTGAGAGGAATTAGTTTGAAAGGAGGGGATGGGGAATTGTTTTCCCAAGAGTTTGTATACCATGCATGGGATGAATAGGATTATAAATCAAGTTGTGTTGAAAGCAAATAGTCGTGAGCATTGATATGGTGAGCATAATAGTTCATAATTATTTTTTATTTTGCTAAGGAGAAAGCAGGTTGGTTTTAATCTAGTTCAGTGCCATGGACAGCAGTGATGAATTGTGCTCTTTGCCTTGTGGCTGTTGGATGTAGCTGAAGATATGCCTACACGGGAGCTGGAGGTGTAATTGCCAGTCTGGGTAGACATACCTGCTCTAGTTCTGATAAAACAAACAGGCTAAAAATAACAGTGAAACCACATCTGCATGGGTAGCTGCCCCATGCTCCCCCCTAGAGTTTCAGACAAGATTGTAATCAGGATGGCTAGCCTGTCCTAGCACCTGTACATGCTTTTTAGCATGCTAGCTCCATCAAAGCTAGCACAGCTCTGTCTACACAAGGTGGAAATTACATCTTCAGCTCTACTCTAGACACAGCTTAAGTCCAACAATCCAAACTAACCTTTCTCTAACATACTCCTTGCTGTAACTCAGAGTCCACAGCTCCAGCACTCTTACTGAAAAAATACTCAAATATGGTCTACTGGATCGAGCACTGGACCAAGACTTAGGATACCTGGATTCTATTACTAGTGTGGCTGCTGGCTGACCTTGGGCAAGTCACTTCCCGTGCCTCAGTTTCCCAATGTGTAAAATGGACATCATGATGCTTACCTCCTTTATAAAGCATTTTCAAATCTACAAAAGAAAGGTGCTATGTAAAACCAGGTATTATTATGCACACTGCAATTTACACACATTTTCTTATGTACTTTTTCCTAACCATAGTTTAAGTGCACGATTATTTGTATGATGGTAATGCATTGAAGTTCCAATCAAGGCTCCATGGGGCTAAGCACTACACATGTGTATATACACTGATAAGACAGTCCTTTTCCCAACTAGCTTACAGTCTAAGTACAAGGCAAAAGGCAATAAGCGGATACAACAAACAGATGAGAGGACCATAACATAACAGAGAGACAGTTTTCATTAGTATAATAAACAGCAGTCCCAGCACAACAGGTGCCTCATCACTGTCAGGTGTTACACAGAGTTCACAGAGCAGTGTAATCAGTAAGCAAAGCTATATCAGCCAGCGACCATGTCATTTTTCAGAATGATCTGTAATAGTCGGACATGCTGCAAGTCTAGCTGGTAAAAGGTTCTTGTTTGTCTGAGACAGGGTTGTGCATGAGAGAGCTGGCTGAAGTTGAAATATGATGTCCACCATTTTTGCTCCACAAGGTCTGTAGCTTGAGGTCTGTAACTCTTCCTACCACAGAATCACATTATGATTCACAAGGTCGTACTTTTAAAAATACCTACCCAATCTGTAACTAAAGAATAATTATAAATTAGAGCATCCTCTCGCTAAGGATTTGAAAACACACTTCATGAATTAAGTATCAACACTCACGTTGTAGGTAAGTGTTGCCTTAGAGTACCCCTCTGTAAAGCGGATATAACACCAAACAGGTTTAGAGACTGGTGTAAGGTCACAGAGAAGGTCATTTATAGAACTGGGAATAGAACTTGTAGTACTTATTCCCAATTTCTCTGGTCTAACTGAGTGCTATTTCCCATTTTGTGCCCAATCCTGTGCTACTCAAATCTATGGGAGCTTTGCTATTAACTTCAATGGGAGTGGGAGAAGAGGAAAACAAGTTCTCAGACTTTGGAGAAAGAGGTGAATAAGAAACAATGCTATGTAAGACAACTGGGATCTGGCTGAGATAAGAAAGAGGTTTGCATGGAGGGGTGCAGCATTTGGTACCATATAGATGTAATCAGTTCAATACGGTCTATGACACAGCAGTTTGTTTAGTGTTGTGTAAGCTATCATGCACATTAAATGGTCTTCTGTGTGCTTTAAGGATGCAAACAGTAGGGTACCAGGGAATATAAACTGATACTTTTGCTATGCTATTGAAAGTACATCCTAATTTCATTTTTAAAAAAAAAAAAAAAAAAACCCTATGATAAAAGAACATTAAGGTTGCAAAGTGAAGTTTTCACCATTTGGAAATGCCAAAATTAAGGTATCTTGTGCAATCTTAATTCCACTCCAAAACAGTCTTTAACAATAGGTTCACATGCCATTAAGATACAGTATTTAATTATGTGATCATGTGTTACTTTCTCCACAGAAATAGAGCACTGATTACCAAATCTCCATCATTTGCTCTGAGCATTTGCCACCTTCCCCTCTAAGCCCTGATTTAAACCCTACTGGAAACCATGAAAAGATTCCCATTGGCTTTACTGGTTTTAGATCAAGCCCACTGAGCTGCTGTTAATACCAAAAACAAGTTGGTTTTTTTTTTAAAAAAAAAAATCTGAAGTATTTTTAAAACAGACAAGGAATAGGTTAGTCAAACCTACCAGTTCCTCATCAGGCTACAGATTTGGTATAGAATCCCTACTTGCTACCTACGCAAGCACACACTAATAGAGCAGTGATTTGATTAGTAACAGCTGAGTTACAACATAGACCTCCCAGAGTGAAACACATCCCTCATTATTAGAGCAAACACCCAGCTGCTTCTCTTCTTCAAAGACAAATACTCATCTTCTGTATGACCTAAACCGTAGGCGTGTTACCTGTGTTCCATGAACTATCTACATATAATCAAGACCTGAAGCTGTTTTCCTCAGATTGAATATTAGCCTGTAAATGGATGAAAGGTCAATGAAATTGCTTTTGATAATTTACCCCATAGTGTTTAAGTTATTATCTTGATGTTGTAGCAATTAGTTATTTGGCACTGAATTTTCCTTGATCTAAAACTCTGAGACACATAAACTTCTAACAAGAAACTATGCTGTATGTAATACAGTATCTATTGGGAAGAACCTAAAATCCTCATTTCTGCTTCCATTCCCCACATCCCTTTAAAGGGTCCATGATATTGAGGTCCCTCAAGTCTCATAGCCTCATAGATTTTAAGGTCAGAAGGGACCATTATGATCATTTAGTCTGACCTCCTGCACAAGAAGACCAAATGTTCTTATTTTTGACTTCAGCCAAAAGGGGTCACTCAAGATGCAACACAAGATTTTAAAGGCAGAAGGGAACATTACAATGATCTAGTGTGGCCTCCTGTATCACACACGCTAGAGAACTTCAGACCAGTAACTCTTGCAGCAAACCCACTAAGCTGTTGTTGAACTACAGTATTTCTTTATAAACACATTACTCCCTCCTCCCATAAAATAAGTTTGCTGCATAGGTAGCTCTCCCAACTTTTAAAGCTGCCCTGAGAAGTGAAAGACTGAGCTAACCACAGCACCCCAAACCTGAACCACTGCACTGCACTAAACCATCTGACTGGCTCAATCTATAAAGCTATGTTCTGTGTAAACGATCCTAAAATGAGGAACTGAGGAATATACCCAATTGTCAGAGCCACTTGGTATTTTAAGGTTCAAGACACAAAACTAGCTCTACAATTCAGGAATGAAACTAGCCATCAGGGTAAAAATGTAGTCCTCCTATTGAGCAAAGTACTTAAGCATGTGCCTAACTTTTAAGCACAAGAAGTCACATGCATGATGAGACTCTTCATGCAAACCTTGCTGGATCAGTTCCCTGGAGAGTAGAAGGCAAGATCTGCTGCAGCTGGCAGTTGTTGGAAGAATGTGAGGAAGTAACAGAAATTACAATATTTATTACATAAAACATTATCTAATGTAATATTTTCCTCAGTCTTTCTCTCCCCTCCTAACACATACAGAGAATTCCTTAGCTAGCATGCTGCACTGTTAGGTTCAGAGTGGTAACCGTGTTAGTCTGTAACCGACAGAAACAACGAGGAGTCCTTATGGCACCTTAGAGACTAACAAATTTATTTGGGCATAAGCTTTTGTGGGCTATAACCCACTTCAGAAGATGCATGAAGTGGAAAATACAGTAGGCAGGGGTAAATACACAGCACATGAAAAGATGGGAGTTTCCTTACCGAGTGAAGGGGGTCAGTGCTAACGAGGCCACTTCACTTAGGAAATGGGCCACATCCATCCTAATTTAATTGGCCTCGTTAGCACTGACCCCCTCCCCCCCTCAGGAAGGCAACTCCCACTTTTCATGTGCTGTGCATTTACCCCTGCCTACTGTATTTTCCACTCCATGCATCCAGTGAAGGTATGGCCCACGAAAGCTTAGGCCCAAATAAAATTGTTAGTCTCTAAGGTGCCACAAGGACTCCTTGTTGTTTATGCTACAGTGATGTGACTCATGCTGGACAAGGTGGCAGAGAGGGAAGAAGGCATAAGGTTGCAGGGATGAAGTGAATGCTTGTAAAGTGCCTTGATGGAAGACACTATGCAAAGTCAAAGTATTGTTAGTGAACTTTGAGTTCAGGTTTTGACACATTCTCAAAGCTTAGCTACTGCTCAGAAAAAGTTTGTCCAATGCGGGTTAAGGAAATTGCACAGCTGGGAAGCTTCCAGCTTCATTCATCCCCATGTAGACTCCCGGGTTCCCACTCTAAGAACTGCCTCCCTTCCCAGCAAGATCCTACCCTCTTCCTCTTAGATATCTGTGGGGAAGATGGGTAGGAGAAATAGGACTTGATGGAAGTCTACCCAGAAAGCTCTTTTGGAGTGAGGGGACAACTGAGATAGAACAGAGGGGCTGCATATGGGAGGCTGACCTCGGAGAATCAGTTAAATCCATCCCTGCAGGTGTGACTTATTTCCAAACTTGCCAGTAGAACTACAAGGTTCATTTTGTAACAGTCTTTACCAACATCTCACCTTCAAGGTTCACAGAGCCCTGATTTTGCCTGCCTGATTTGGCCCATAATTATGTAAGGCCCCAGGATAGATATAGCAAGGCTGGGCATTGACCACTAGGGATACTCTGTCCTGTTTGGGTAAAGTGAGACTCAACAGCAATCTTCATGCAAAGACTTGTGTTAAACTTGCATCCAAACCAAGCTGGGGGATGAGAAACACTGGATTACTGCTTCTAAACAATCATTTTCATTTTCCTCTGCACTTTTGGGTTTTGACAATGACTGCAAAACAACAAATCACCATGGGAAAGTCAGCACAACACAACAGAAACAGGAACTACCTTAAATCTTACTGTATAATCTTGAGATTTACTAACTACAGAAATGTGGATAGAAGGGCTAAGTATTCAGAAATGTATATGTTTTAGTCCCCTGGTGGCTGGCATTTCTGAGATCCCTTTTCTTGTACCTCTGCGTAAGCCCCTTTCAAGTATCAGGCCCCTACCTCCATTTATCTTTGGGATGGTGCCCTGTGGTCCAACCACTCCTTGACTGGGTCTCTAGATTGCACTCGCTCCCCACTGGCCAGCCATAATACCTCGCAGGCCTCATGGACTTGGCACCTACAAAATTTCTCCTTCAGTAGCCTGTGTCATTACATACTGTTACTGTTCAAAAGCAGCTTCTCCAAAACAGAGTAGGATTTATTTTGCCACTTAGGGAACTGGATTTAAAATAACAGAGTCTAGCATGCACACTACCTTGCCTATGCTTAGCATTCCTCTGAAGCATCTAGGTAGATGTGATTTAGTTTTGGTGTTTGTTCTTCTCTCTCGACACCAAGTTGTAGCTGTTGCTGCAGACTCTGCTTCTCAGTCAGTGTCTGTCAGCCTGCAGCATGTGTTTTCTGAACCTCTTTGGGTCAGCTTCCAGTTGAGCCAATCACTTACCCTCTTGCCCTTCTGCCGGGGCACCTTTAACAAATCAGCAAACAGCCCCAGGGCCAGAGTTGGGGCTGAGGAATCCCTCTTCATGATTATGAACCTGGCTATTATTTGAGGAGATGCCCTTATCGAGGCCTTTGTTTCGCCTATTCTGCCTTGTTCCTTTAACAACACTTTTTGATCTAACTCTGTGCATTCAAGAAAAATATCATCTCATATATGCACTAAGGCATATATGTGAGTTATAAATAATACAAATATTTCCCAGTTCTCTATAAAGTGCTTTTCTGAACTATGGATTCTTAAAAGAGACTTACAGTTAGGTATCCATTCCCACTGAAAGTTGGTGCCTGGTCAGATGACATGATCAGCACAAACCCTTCTGGCCTTATAACCTAAGAGCAATGGGAGCTAATGCACTTCTGAAAATCCCACCTAATACCTTTAAACCTTATTACTGGATCTCAATGTGCTATATAAACGCTCAGTGACTCACCCCAGCTTATATCTCAATTACTGCAGTGCCTTAATTTAAACCAGTTAAGGCTCATTTTTTCCAGAAAGCTGCATTTGCAGTTTATTTTCAGAAGGGTGAGAAAAACAGACAAGCAGCTGTGAATAACTACAAATTTAAGCAGACACAGAGTGCACAAGCCTCTTTTATTAACATAATAAAGTCAGCCTCAAAATGTCAGCCTCAGCTTTTTTTCATCTAATAAAAACTGATTATTAGAGAGCAATTAACCAAATTATGTTTAACATACCTAAAACTCTCCCAGCAAAGGTCAAATTAACAAATCAATTTGCTTCTATGGAAAATGACAGCTTGATTTATTGCTTAACTAATGTTTTGTCAGACTCAGTAATATTTGTCTAAATAGGATCCCAAATTATTTGTGACCCCTTCTTTGTAATTTCAGTGTATGAGCACGCCTGGCATGATGTTTGTGCAATGTTGGATCTGGGCAGGAGTGAATGACAGAGAAAATTGTGGCATAGGGATGAGCAGAGATAAGAGTTAATAATTATATGGCATTCAAAATGTTAGCCCCCAGTCAGTAGGATGTTACATACATTGCACTTCTTAAGAAATACTACAAGTAACAGCTGCCGGAGAATTCAAGGCAGCCCAATGTGAATCATGGGTGACGCCTTTATTTATGAAAAAAGATCATGGGCTACATATATATTACACTCAAGATGATTTGATTCTGAAGTGAAATCTGGGTTTGATTTATTTTTAATTAATTATTTGTAGGTAGCTCTACAATGCCTGCAGAGCCCCATATATTACTCTATTTTCTAGAGATCTCCTGAGCCTTCATAACCGCATAATGGGGCAGGGGAAGGAAATAGATTCTTCAGCATGATTCCATGACCCAAAACTACAAATCTTGAACACTCAGCACCCTACAGTTCTGAGCCAGTCCTAGTGCTGTGAGGAGTAGAATGTAGGCTTGGCCTACACTAGGGGGAGGGGTCAACCTAAGATACGCAACTTCAGCAATGTGAATAACGTATCTGAAATCAGCGCATCTTAGGCTGACTTACCTGCCGTCCTCACGCCGGCAGCGGTTGGCAGCGCGCTCCCCCGTCGACTCCAGCTTGCGCCTTTCAGCAAGCTGGAGTTCCGGAGTTGAAGGGAGTGCTTTTGGCAATCGATTTATCGCATCTTGATGAAACACAATAAATCGATCACCAATAGATTGATCACTACCCACCAATCCAGCAGGTAGTGAAGACTCCTGGTTGGGAAAAAGAGACAGAAGAAAATGGCACCCACCTACAATTCTTGTGTCTTCTTTAAAGCTCTAAAAGGCCAACATTTCAAAAGGGGTGCTGATTAAAATCCTAATTAGGAACACGGTATGGTCTTATGTGGAAAGGGCAGATCAGAATGAGTGAATGCTAATATTGGCAATGACTCAGGTAGTCAGCTCACACCAACATCCAGTTTATTATACGATGTAATTTATCACCAGCTCATAGGTATTGGCTATTGTACCGATAGCCTACAGATACAAATGATACTGTATTTGCCATTACATACTTGTGCCTGCATTTGGGAGTGAAATTCACCCCCTGTGCAGAGGCCCAGCACAAGGCCCATGTTCTACTTAAGCTCCATTTTGGCATTCCAGCATATACGATTTTTTCTGTGGTTCTGTAAACCACAAACTTATTTTGCTTGTTTATTATAAATTTGATCCAAAGAGAATGACAAGGCCCTTCGTTAGATACAATGACAATGGGTGCAATTTTCAAAAGTGGCTAGCGATCTTAGGGGCCTTAATTTTGTGGGGCCTTGGTTTTCAGAGGGCTGGTGCTTAACGTTCTCTGTACAGCAGGTCCTTTAAAGGCATCTCAAGCTAGGCACCACCAAACTAAGAAAGCACTAGTTACTTTCAGAGCCTTCTTCAATGGACCAAATTCCACATTTGGTTATAAACCGGAAACCCTATTGATTTTAATGAGGTTTCAAGAGCATAAGAAAGAGCACAATTTGGACCAATGCATGGAGGTAGCCAATTTATACTTACTATATTCCCACACTCTCAGGCCAGGATAATTTACTTTCTAGGAGCTGTGCAGCTGGATAGCCTTGTTCCTCAAAACGGCAACACATTCTTTCTTGAGCTCCAAAAGGGGATCAAAACATATGCTACTGTGTGCGTGGCTGTTTGTCTCCTATGAAGATTTTAGGCAATGAACAAGCATTACTGTCCACTGTAATTGTTGTTTTGTTTAGCTTTTTATACTGACAACCACACTAATTATGTTCCAAACTTTTTAAAAAGGAAAAAATGTATTACTCTCATTCAAAATCTATCCCACTGCCATGCCTGGATACATCACAGAATCTAATTAAGGAGATAAAAATTGCTTCTTGTATGCCTGGCTAATATGAAACAACTCTGTGATTACTTTATTGTAAAGTGACTTATCTGAAAAATATTTAGGTCTTTATGAAGGAAACAAAGTTTCCTTTTTGCTGGCTTCAGAGAGACTATTATTTACTCTGCCTTACCTCTTTTTTCTCTATCTACCTCCTTTCCAAGCAATATACAAGACACTCATGAATATATAGGTTTTATTAATATTCACTGCTGTTGTTTGCTCAGTTTACAGAATTTAATTAAACTTGCTCTTACTACAAATAAGACCAGCTGTATTTCTTTATGTATGAGAAAGTCAATCACCCATAGTGCTGGCTCCAGTTCAGCTTTCTCAGAGACTTAAAGACATTTTAAAATGACTGCCAGATGCAGGCGAACCTGGCTTTTTATTTCTTTCTCCGTATATCTCCAGTTGAATCATTTTAAAATGTACAGTAGTGTACTGAAAACTGCCGTTTTAAAATAACTATATGAAAGAAAACACAGTTATGTACTCAGAGCATCATTATTTTGCCAATATTATTTATATTCCAGCAGAGCGCAGAGATCCCATTTGAGATCAGGGTCGTTTTGGGCTAAGCACCACAGAAATGCACAATGAGAGACTGTCCCTGTTCCAAGGAACTTACTGTCTACATAGATCAGATAGAGAAAGAAAATAGTAGCATCCCTATTTCACAGATTTATATCCATGTACCAACTCCCCCGCCCCCGAATATAACAATTACCCACTACAGCAGTGCTTCTTAACCTGTGGCCCAATCAGCACACAGCTGCAACCCATGTGAAATCCTCAGGGCAGTACAGGTAGTATATATATTGTGTGGATGTGACCCACATAACACATAGAGCTGCATATGCAGCCCACAATGGTAAACAGAAAACATGGCCTTGATCCAGCAAAATATTTAACCACTTGCTTAAATTTAAGCACGTCCCCACAAAGTCAATGGGACTAGTTACATGCTTCACATGAAGCATGTGTTTAAGACATTTGTTGGATCAATGTCTAAATAACTGTTTTCCATGACTTTTATTTTCTGTGAAACTTAGTGAAGTTAATGAGAATAAACCACACTGAAAATGCAAAAGTATTCATATTAGTAATTATTATGATGATAGTAGCTACAGGTCTCAATTAAGAACTGGACCTTGAACCTCTGATTGTTTTCCACTAGGTAAATGACTTGAGGCCTACAGAAGAAGGACTTTAAAGTAGAAGTTTATAGATGTGATGGTGAATGATATCCTTTCCATGGAGGTTTTTTTAACTGTCTATAGCAGGGTTCAGCAACCTTTGGCATTCGTCATTCCAGGTCAGTGGGGGCTGCAGGAAGTGGCATGGGCCGAGGGATGTGCTGGCCGCCGCTTCCTGCAGCCCCCCTTGGCCTGGGAGGGTGAACTGCGGCCAGCAGGAGCTGTGATTAGCCCAACCTGTAGATGTTGTAGGTAAACAAATCCTCCTGGCCTATCAGCGAATTTCTCTGATGGGCCTCATGCCAAATGTTGATGATCCTTGGCCTATAGAGTTCAGTAGAGCATAACTGCTTTCTATCTATCTTACTGATGCCCTTCACCATAATATTTGAGGGCCTTCCACGTTAAATCTGTAGCAATAGCGAAGTCCCCAGTGGATTCCATGGAGCCTCTGGCACCTCTCTCTTTCTGGGGGAATTTTTTGATAGTGATGTTACCTGTTCATCCAAGTTTAGTGAGGAGTCAAACAGGACCCCCAAGGCTTCACACTAATTTGATGAATACAAGCTGTGTACCTTCAAGGGAAGTGGAGACAAGGCCTCAGCTAGTTCTTCAAAGCATTTCCTCTTTCCACCCAATATCACTGGGTTCAGCCTGAGCCGGATGCCCTTCAAAGAGCCTATCTTAATAGTGGCAATGGTTGCACCAGCACTGAATGAGATAGTTGAGCATTATCAGCATATCATTGTCAGCTACGTTTCCTGGCTATGGAATTCTGATTTAAAAGTAGGTTATCATTCTTTGTTAAAGGTCATGATCTAATCTACGTAATTTAAGTCACAGCTTGGAGTACTGGGGGCACAGCGAAGCCACCCCTGGAGAAGCACAAGAGGATGTGCCTCAGAGAAGCACTATATATTGTGCTGCTGATCTTTGTGCATATGGAGGGAGGAAAATAGTGTATCGGCCCAGCTCTGAGGGCTGGTACTGGAAAGAAGGACTGTGCTATGACCTTGCTTCCCTGCTAACCTCTTTCTGGAATTCTGTACTCCAGGAATTGAGTTGCATGGCATGATTTTCCTTGCATAGGGGCCTGTAAAGCTATAGCCATCTATACGACATCTATTATGACGACTTCAAAAAGAAATCAGATCAATAAAAACAATATATAATAAAATAATGATAGTAGGCATTGGCTTTATTCCATGAGTTTCCAACAGCGCAAAAGGAAAGATCATCCAAATGCAACAGTAAATTGACACTAATATTCTGGCAGGGAACTACTGACACCTTAACACTAAACTGGCAACACTTCTTCTCAACAGTAAGCCCCTAAACACAATCCATAAGCAGGGAAGCATATGCCCTGCCAGATTAGCATATTTGTCAACCCATGAACTGAATTATGCAGCTACCCCTTGATATTACATGCTAATTCCCTATGTCTATTACACTGACACCCACTACATCTCTTTCAATCATCTCTTTATTATTATTATTTTTTTGGCCAGATACTTGTTTAAATGCCATAGCTGTGGTGTCCCTATCCTGAAAAAAATATATATAAACAAAAATGGTTGCAGAGGAAATGGAGTGACAATTCAAGACCTTCTGAGACAATGGCATAATGCCTTCCCTTTTTAATAGATTTTCCCTAGCTGGCTCAGATTACTAGGCCAAACTAATCAATCCACGCATAGGTGGAGCATTAGGGAAATGTTATTCTTGCTCTCCCTTTATAGATGACACTTCCATGAAAGAAAGATAATATTCAGCATAAGAAAGAGTGTCTCCGATACCAGCCACCAGCAATATGACTGGCTGCAGGAGAATTGATCACAGTACTGATTCCTGTTCTGAGATGAGGGGGGCACCAACCTGCCATAGGAAGTAAGGTCATCTTCCAGTAGCTGCCAATGATGCTGGCGACAAATGAGTGCTAGAAACAGCCACTGAAGACAGCCCTCCTGAAAGTCATGCTATCTCAGACCGAGGAAATGCAACATTTCTGGCAATCCACTCCTCCACACACAGCTAGCGTAGAGAGCCTGGTATGAGATGTTACGGCTGAGGACTCTGCCCCAGGAAGAAAGTATAATGAGTCCAGAGCAAAAAGAGACAGAAACACCAGCAACATGGGCAAACCATTTACGCAGCATTATAGCTTGTTTCTTTACATCTCAGACAAATTCACAGACCAATCAGCTCTCCAAAGGTCAGTTATTTCTGAATGGGTGAGAGGATAATACGGGGCACAGATCTTTTCCTTCTTACCAAGCCCCAAGTTAGCTTATCATATCCACACTGGCAAAAGAATGTCAGTACATGGAGAGTCCATTTCACTATTCGTGGGAAGTATGACAGTGTGTCCTATCAGGCAGGGTTTCCCTCTTGTGAATTATATTTGGTGCACATTCATCATTTCCATCTCCAGTGCCCCATGTATCAGGGGCATAACTGAGTCCAGTAGAATACTAAGAACATAGACCAAACTCTGCATATTGAGCCCTGTGCCTAGGGTAACCAGATAGCAAACGTGAAAAATCAGGACATATTTTACTAGAGGGTTGTGGGGGAAGGAGGTGTGGTAATAGTTGCCTACCTAAAACAAAGCCCCTAAATTTGGGATGGTCCTAATAATCTCAGGATATCTGGTCACCAAACCTGTGCCCAACCCCGAGACATCTTATGCTGAAGAAGAGCAGTTTATTACCTGTGAGGAGAGTGGGAAGGGTTTTTTCCGAGGATGGATTGTATTGGATTAATACTTAGTGACAAAAATATGTAAAATCCATAGATACTAAATACATTCTGACATCTTTTTGCTACTCTTGAAAATCCCAGAAAACTTGGGATGAAGTCACATAAGGTTAAAAAAGAATTTCCTCATTATACATTGTTCAGTCTTAGTTTTCAAAGTCAGGCCATCTATCCTCATAACCAAGGCTATAGCATTATTTGTTTCATTCTCCCTCAACTGAAAGGAGATATAACTTGTCACATGGTTTAAAAATAGCCAAAGTTATTATTTTCCCCAAGACAATACTGAAGCAGTGCCAAGCTGACAGGAGTAATTCTCAACAAGGGAATGGTGTAGTTATGGTTTATATGCAGCATATGAGAGTTAGTATTTCTCAGTCAGATTCTAGATGAACATGAAAGGACACTCTCAACTAGGACACAAGGACCAAGATATTCACAGCCAGCTGCTAAAAGTTGGGTATCTGTATCTGTATTTGGGTACTTTATTTAGAGGCCTGATTTTCACCACAGCTGATCACCCATTGACTTCAATGGAAGCTTAGGGTATTCAGCACTTTTGAAAATGAGGTTGCATACTTAGTCTCTAGCAATAAGGATCTAGCAACCTCACTTTGGAAATCTCTTATTGCAAATCTAGGTGTCAAATATTTTTGCAAAGTTCCATCTTCAATATCTGACTGATCTGTGGGATCTTAAAAATTAGGGTAAACAGAGTTCATGGGAAGGATTGGTATTGTGGCTGTGATATTCAGTGGGATTTGGATGCCTAACACCTATAGGCTCCTCTGAAAAATCCCAGTCTGGATTACTATCTCAGCCTCTTCCCAACTCAAGGCAGTATTTATAGATAGGCTAAATGAATTGCTTAAATATTACCTGTATTCAGCAAGCCAAATACTTCTATCACACGCAAAAGGCTTCATTAATGTGGCACGAAGATTGCAGCCACACAATACCACTCTCTCCTCATTTGTAATTAACTACGATGAAATAAACTGCGGATCTGTAATATTATTCAAATATTATAATGAGTAACTCCTCTTCCCCATGAAGAATCTCATAAAAATAACTGTTAAATATACTTACTTAGAGAAAATATTAGGTAAAAACAGATAAATGGCACTGCTTGGATCGCAAATGCATATCTTGGACCTCTTGTGTAGAATATTTGACCCATGATGTTTTAAATTGGGATCTTGGATTAAAAGATGATACCAAAGCTCCATACCTGATTTGAATTAGCTGTTTCCAAGCAGAGCTGGGTTTTGTGGTCAAGTGAAGTCTAGGAGGAACAAGAACACTGGATGGTAGGGAATGGGGAGGCTAAAACTGGAGAAGTTTAAAGCAAGATTCCATTTCTGTTCAAACATGTAGGACAGCAAGCAGAGCAACCCATGGGAAATAAGGTAGTGGCTGGAACCACAGACATGTTTCTCCTTGTCTTACACGCAGGTGACAGCAGCTATAAAGTACAGACCTCGGGCTGAACTTCCCTAAAGCTCACATGTGTTGACATTGTAGGCTCAGGTTCCCATCTCTACATTTATGGTTTCAAGATTTGGGTTAACAAGTTCTTCATTTCGACACAAATATGCTCTATAAGATACAGAAAGGGCTGAAAGCAACAGTATTAATTTTCCACAAGAGAAGCTACCCTCTGCATTTCAGGGTGAACAGAAACAGGAAGGTGCATCCAGCCTGTTTTTGCCACATTTCCAACCCACATTTGAAGCATCAAGTTTGACCAGGTTGCTTCTGGGATAAACGACATCCTGGTTCCCAATCAGGAGTATGGCAACAAAAAGGGCAATTATTTAACTGTCTCCTCCTTGAAGCAGGGAACCATCTGCATCAGACAACACAGCACCCAGAAATAAGTTACCAGGGACAAATCAAACAGTCGTCCCACACAAGGCTTACCTTCCCCCAGGGGAGGCAACAGTTTTGAGACCATTCCTGGCCCTAGCCCAGCCACTGTCCAGAAGTCAGCCCCGAGCTGAGCAGTGTGCCCCACGTCGAATGCCTCCCTCCAAGCCTGACACCTAGTGCAGGTGTAGGAGGGCAGGGCTGATTGACCCCACAGCCACTCGTTAACCCCATGCTGGCCAGCGTAAGGTTTGCATACCCCATCATACCCAGCAGTATGGATAGTTTGGAGAAGTTACGTAGCTAGACATTGAGGTGCTTCCCTGCTTCCCTCTCTCACCAGTTTACAAACTGCAAATCAGAGACAACTAACAATAATATATTAGTTAATAACTTTAATACAGATGAATTTATTTGGGATCTTGGGTTGGCTCAAGAATAAATTTCTTTTCCCAACAGGAAAGAGAGAACTGAGATCGACACACATACATACACAAAAATCATGTTCTGATATCATTAATATTGTTCCCCCATCCTTAGCTATATTCAGCTGATGAATTACAGGATTAACCCATAAATCAAGGCCTCTTAGATAGACAACAAACGGTATTGTTCCTTAGGGCAACCGTTGAATATATAATGTGTTTATCAATAGAGTTGCATGAAAAATCCTCACCATTAGCAAAAGAGGCAGAAAATCAGATGTTTATATCTTCATGGAGAAAAATAATAATGCTTGGCTTCTTTTAGAATTTTCTTCCTTTTTATGCAAAAAAGGGAGACTTTATGAATATATACAATCTCCCCATGGTAAGGCCTGCTTTTTGTTTCTGTGAATTCTCTCTTTCTGTATTCATGCAGCAGAAACACATTATTTTTGTCCCTACAATGAGGCAGACTGGATTTGCAAAACTTTCCCAGTTACTGAGGACTTGTCTATTACAGGAAAATGCATCATGTTAGAAAGATTATTTAACAGGATATTTTTAACATGATGTATTATCCTATTATAGACAACTCTGCAGTATGGAAGATGTTATTTTACAAATCCAGTCTCTCTCACCTTCCCAGCTAAGCATATTAACTAGCCTTTCCAAAAGGCATATTAATGGTGCCTTTTCCCAGAACAGGCAAGGCTTGAGAGACAGCAAACACAACAGCCCTGCACATTTATGCAAAGAAGCAGCAGTAATCTTCATTATGGTAGAGAAGTAGGAAGGGAGGAAATTATGCCTGGTGATAAATAAATCTCTAGAGTCAGAGATTGATTCAGAAATATTAAACAGAGATCTAGTCCAGGGATCGTCAACCTGTGGTATGTGGCCCACCAGGGAAAGCCCCTGGCAGGCTGGGCCAATTTATCTACCTGCAGAATCTGTAGGTTCGGCCAATCACAGCTCCCACTGGCCGCAGTTTGCTGTCACAGAGCAATGGGGGCTGTGGGAAGCGGTGGCCAGCACATCCCTCAGCCCGCGCCACTTCTGCAGCCCCCATTGGCCTGGGACAGTGAACCGTGTCCACTGGGAGCCACAATCAGCTGAACCTGTGGAGGCTGTAAACAAACTGGCCTGGCCCACCACATGCCAAAGGTTGCTGATCCCTGAGCTAGTCAGACCTCCTGCATGACAGGGCCATAAAACAGGGGTGGGCAAACTTTTTGGCCTGAAGGCCACATCGGGGTTCAAAATTGTGTGGAGGGTCAGCTAGGAAAGGCTGTGCCTCCCCAAATAGCATGGCCCAACCCCTTATCTGACCCCCACCCACTTCCTGCCCCCTAAGAACCTCTGACCCATCCAACCCCTCCTCCGCTCCTTGTCCCCTGATCGCACCCTCCAGAGATCCCCAACCCTAACTGTCCCCCCAAACCCCACACCCTAAGCCCCCTGCTCCTTGTCCCTTGACTGCCCCCTCCTGAGAATCCCCACTCTAACTGCCCCCCGAGACCCCTACCCTTTATTTAAGCCCCCCCGCTCCTTGTTCCCTGACTATCCCCTCTAGAGACCCTTGCCCCTGACCACCCCCCAAGACATCACCCCCTAAGCTCTTTCTCCTCTGACTGCCCCCTCCAGAGACTCCCCCACACCTATTCACCCCCCTGCTCCCTGTCCCGACTGCCCTGACCCCTAGCCACAACCCCGCCCTCTGATAGGCCCCCTGGGACTCCCACACCCTATCCAATGCCCCTGTTCTCCATCCCCTGACCACCCTCCGAGATCCTCTGCCCCTTATCCAACGCCCCCAGCCCGGTCCCCCTTACCACACCGCTCAGAACAGCATGTCTGGCCCAGAGCCAGACATGTTGTCCCACTGATACGATGGAGCGCGCAGCCCCACCCCCCTGAGCGCTGCTCAAGCAGCGTGCTGAGGCTGCGGGAGAGAGGGAAGGAGCCAGCCTTCCCAGCCAGGAGCTCAGAGGCCAGTTAGGAGTGGCCCATGGGCTGGATATGGCCCACGGGGTGTAGTTTGCTCACCTTTGGACTAGCTGATCACATCGGTCTCTTCAGAGCTTGGAATCTATGAACCGGTTTACACCTTTCCCCCATAGTTTCAAAAAAATGATCTCAGTAATTCTCTGGGGTAGTTTGGAAAATATCTTCCCCCCTTCGGTTCAAAATACTCAGTGCTCATAAGTTCTTTTTGTGCACTGAACTGTTTTCATGTCAGAACATATTGTTTACTTTATGAAAGGCAAGAGGGGTACTTGTATTCCCTCTTTCCATGTCCCATTTATTGTGTCATTCTGCAGGTCTCTGCTTATGCATGCCAGTTCAGACACCCAGGCCTCTTTCCTTCTTTATTCAGTGACATTTACAGCTAAGTACCTGAAAGGCCAATAGGGTACTTATGGTGAAAAGAAGTACTTATAGGCCATAGAGTTCTTTCTTGCAGAGGCTATTATATCATAGTCCATATCTAAAGGCAAAAATAATAATACAATATGGCTGAACAAGAGACAAATATTAGAACTGTGCAGAGGGTAGAAGTTCTGTTTTGGGAAGGATTTTTTTTAGATTTTGAAATGTGGCTTCATTTTAAAAAAGAACAAAACCTGAAAAGGCCTAAATTCTCCACAAAGGAAAATACAGAAAAAAAAATGTTTTGAGTCATTCAAAAACGTTTTGTTTTGACAAAATTGAAATGTTTCATTTAGATTTTGCCATTTTTTTAAAAAAAAGGTCAATTAAAAATGAAACAAAAATAATTTCAAAATGAAAAATCAAAACTTTTCATTCCAAAAATGTCAAAATGAGGAATTTTGATGTCAGAACCCCCCCTTCTCTCCCCGCATTTTTCTTCTGAAACAAAATTCCAGTGACACTGAACTCACTTTGTCAAGTGTTTCAGTTTCAACAGGAGTGCATATTCCAATGGAATATTGCTCCATTGGTATTTTCTGACTTGCTCCACAAACTCTTATAAGACTGCAAGTTAATCTCAAGTGCTTCTAAATGGATTTAGCAAATGGCTGTAGAGTCTTCTTATAACCATTTTCCATTGCCAAAAATGGAATTTTTCTGTTAATTTACTATTAATCTAAGCAATTTGGCCCATAGCTCGTTACTTTCAGGCATTACCAGTGTTTGCAGAGTTGGGCCCTAAAATAGTGAACAGATTGGAGATTTTTAGAAGCAAATAAATTAAAAAATTTAGAAGCAGTTAAATTAACTGTTCCCTCTCTATATTTTAGAGCCCTCGCAGCCCTTTTCCCACCACCTTGCATCTTGTGTACTCATTTTCACTCCTACAAAGGTATAAAATGCTACCAGCAGTGTCAGTAAGAGGGTGGGAGGGAAGCGGTACATCCACTTTGCAAAGGCGTAAAAGCTAGTCAAGATACAAGTAGAGGAGAATTAGACCCTCTGTATCTACCTTGTTCATCAGACTATGGCCTGTACTAAAAACTAAGACTACTCATGGGATACTGTGCTGCTCATCCTCAGTAAGTGTGCAATAATCAAGCCTCAGAAAGATACAGTTATATGCAGAGTTGAAGGAAACCTAGCCATTTTCTCTCTCTAGGACTGTTTGCATGCTAAAAGTGGTATTTTTATTAATTTTACAGAGCAGATATTAATTGGATAAAGGACAACCTTGCATGAATTTTGTTAGTGAAACTCTGAATTGCTGTCTATTTAGTGTTCCTATCACCGTCTGTGCTACTATAGGGGAAGCAGAAGCATTAATATGAATGTTTCCCACCACCTTCCCTTACGAAAAAATGCTGATTATTTTCTTTTTTAGGAGCTCTTTTGTCTCCCTCGATTGGACCAGGATTTTGCCAGGTAATACCTTTGGAGAATGGGAGGTGCCATTCAAATGTCCTCATTCCCTTCTATAGAATAGGTGATAAAATGTATATCCACGGGCAGAATTTGAACTTTAATTTGCAAATGAGGAAGAATGTAATGATCTCACTAGCCTTTATTTCTGCTTTGTTCTGAATCTGTCCTTGGTTTGCAGGCGACGGCATGTGGCCATCATTCAAATCTCCCATTTACAGTGGCAAATGCTTCAAAATCCCAAAGAATCATCTTTTAGCAATATGGTACAGGAGATACCTACACTGCAGACTAGTAAAGCGGCAGGGAAAGTGGCAGGAAGACGTTTGACAGGATTGTTTAGAAATATTTGTTTTTCAGAGCTAAAAGGCCTTAGTTCTGGGAAATAGCTTTATTAGCTGGTTATAAACATTTTACAACTCCCTCTAAGCTACAGTCAGTTTTAACTCATCATCAAAGCAATTTTAATCCATCATTTTATGCAGTGGAGAGACAGTTTATGTGCTCTATTGCTATCAAGGCCTAGATGAGCAAATTTACATCCAAACAGTGTAGGACATTTGAAACGTTTAGGGTTTTTGTTTGGTTTTGTTTCTCAGTTCTGTCCAAGAGCCAGCATATGAGGAGGTAAAAGCCCTAGATGAAGTACTGCTAATCTCTAACTGCTACTGAGCCACTTGTACATTCATTGATTGAGGGAACTTTTCAAAGGGCACCTGAGACTGAGATGCAGTGAAGTGGAGCCACAGGTCAGGCACTTGTCCTGAAATCTTTCTGATATTTTGGTGCTCCCTTATGTAATGTGCCTCCTTACGAAGTGAAATTCTCATATGGGATGCTAGGACTGCCTTAAACTTGGGATAAATCACAGAGATCTTTCACCTGGAAGATAGAACCCCTTTGCAAGTAAACATACTTACTTTACTCTGTTTGTACGGCAGGGCTTCACACACCACAATAGCACAGCAACCACGAGTCTGCTCTCACTAGAAGGAATTGGAAGCGATAGGCTGATCTCATGGTACTTCTGACTCAGCTCACACCAGGAAGTAAAGAAAACCTGTCCCGCCTCCAGAGCTAAGTAATTGTGGAAAGGCATATCTGAAAGAAACCTTGGCCATTTAGAGATTTGCCTCTCACTGCGTTCAGTTCAGCCCACTGACAATCCGGCAGTTCAGCTGTAGAAAGCTCCAGACCCCCTGGGAACAGAAGCAAGAGAACAAAAGTTGTCAATGGGTCCATTCAGAACTGCTTAGTGCTAAAGAGTTCCTAAGTGGGGACTACAGAAGGGCTGCACTGTGCCTCTGTGGCCTGAGGTTGGAGACAAGGGAACAGAATGCCCTTAATCCCTATATATTCCACCTGAAGACTACCTGGTTACTGGAGCTTTGCTGGGTTTAATGCAATCTCATTTCTAAAGATGGCAATAGAGGAGACCCTTTTTGCACCTGCTCAAATGCCAAAGCTCAGCAGGCTTTCTCTCAGGAGACACACCGACTGCTTAGGGCTTGAAAGTCCTCACAGCACGCTGAAATCACGCAAATGGCCAAAATGAGAGATGCCTGGAACAAAGTATCAGTACTTTCATGATTTGGCCATGGTTTCAACTTCCTGTAAGGAATCTCAAGCTCTGAGTATTCTGCAAGGTCCCAGTGCAGCCTTTTGTAGCCACCAGGAAGAGCTAAAGGCTCTTCCCACTGCACCACTTATGCAGGACAGCAGTAAGGCTGGCTGTGGATCGCTTTCTCAAAGATCTGCTCTAGCTCAAACAGATGTTTTGGGCTTGATGTAAGAATTACTGGATGAAGTTCTATAGCCTGTGTTACACAAGAGGTCAGACCATATGATCAGAACTGTCCCTTGTGGCCTTAAAATTATGAATGAACCTGACCTTTTAACCTTATTTTAACCTTGTAGAGACTTATGTTTTCATTGCTCAAGGTCTTAGGTTCCAATCTCACTGATGACCAAAACAGGGGGGCATTACGCACATAAATGTGTGTACATGTATGTGGACCTAACCTAGAACATTTGGCCCTTAGTGGGGATTTAAAAGAAAGTATGTATATGGCAGTATGGAGATTTTTCTACAGAAAGACAGTATGGAATAAAACTACACACTTTTATTTGCTCTGAAGAACTAATTAATTCAGTCATTCTGGCATGAAGCATCGGTTTGGCAAATAGGGCCTTGTGCTGATAAAGGAACCTGTCAAAGTCATTTATCACTCTGGAAGGTCTGAAGTTATAAATAAAAAAAAGTCATTTTTTTCCCTACAAGCCCTCTGTGGGGATTGGTAGAGAGTAATTTAAAAAGGCAATAGGGGTGACAGAAACAAGTTAGATCTTCCCTAAAAAGGAAGTGTTCATCCTCAGAATTCTATCAAATCATGCTTTATCTTTTTCAGGAGGTGATCAGTTTAGTTAATTAAATAGGCTGCAGGGTAGCAGAAGGTTCAGTCTGCTGCACAAGTACTCCAGTTTCAAAAGTGCATTCTCCTGCTTTGAACTTCACATTAATAGTCCAGAGAACGATGCAAAGATTGCATATAATGGCTCAGGCCTGGTGTGGCAAAATTCATCGCAATAAACAAAGTGTTCCAATCAATCAATCAATCAACCAAGGCTGTTGCCCTGTTTCAATAAGTAATTTTAAAATAAAAAGGAAGTGAAAAATAGACACAATGATGAGCTTAAAATTTAACCTAGAAAACAGGAGTAGGACTAATGAAATGGACCAAATTTGCATTAATTTGTCAGCTATCTGGGCACTTTTATGGCCTGCATCACTGCAGTATCTGAGCACCTCACTAACTAATGTGTTTATCCTCAAAAGAACAGTATGAAGAAGAGAAGCACTATTATCCCCATTGTACAGATGGGGAACTGAGACACAAAGAGGCTAAGTGATTTGCCCATGGTGACACAAGAAATCAGTGGTAGAGCCTGGATTTCAGTCCAGATGGACTGAGTCCTTTGCTAGCTGAGACGCTGCACTCCGTGTGTTTATGGAAATATCTTATGACTGTAAATATAATGTAACTGGAATGTGCTTTATGCAACAGGTCTCTTATAAGGTGTCTACAAAACTTATAATCTACTGAGTGTGTTCATCCTATTTGTATGTATCCATTCTTGTACCTGAAGCTAGAAATATGAAGTATTGCTCTGAAGTCCTATTGTATCTGTGCAAAGTGTGGGCCATTAATGGTGGCGTGGAATCCTAATGGCTCCCATTGACTAGGACATTTGGTTATAAATGGTTCTGTTTACTTGTAAGCCTTCTATATCCATGGGGGCCAGTCAGTGAGTAATGAAGTCTCACAGGACATGTGAACATGTTAGATGATGCTGGAATCCATCTTAATCTGGTGCTTTTCTGTTTAGTAGGAAGGGTGGAAACCCAGAGAGACAAAGGATTCCCACCTTGTGCCAAAGATATGAAAGGGGGGATGTGACGGGGCGGAGTGGCCCCGCACTGGCACTGCAGGGGTTAACCCCTCCCTCTGGGCTGAGGAAGCCACGCCCCAGAAGCCCTGCTGCGCATGCTCCAACTGGAGGAGCAGTATAAAAGCCTGCAGAGCTGGTCAGTTGGGGCTGACTGCTGGAGGGGAAGGATGTGTACTGCCAGCTCCTATGGAGGTGCAGCCAGGATCCCAGAGGCCAGCCCAGCAGAGGTGCAGCCGGAAGCCCAGCTGGACGTCGGCCCAGAAGGGGAACGCGGCAGGAGACCCCTGGATGCCGGATGCCCCATGCCCCAGCAGCAAAGGGTAGGAAGTGACCCAGGGAACTTTTAAAGAGACATGTATGCTTGGTGTGTTGCGGGTGGATCCCTGCCGAGCTAGGGGCAGGGAAGCCCCCCCACAAATAGGTGAGCCCTGGGTCGGGACCCGGTGGAGTGGGCGGGCCTGGGTCCCCCTACCCCTGCTGCCACTGGGCCGTGCTACCCCGGAGAGGAGGGGAACCCCTGTGACTCTGGCAGCCATTGGGCCGTGCTACCCCGGAGAGGAGGGGAACCCCTGTGATTCTGGCTGCCATCAGGCCGTGCTACCCTGGAGAGGAGGGGAACCCCTGTGACTTTGGCTGCCATCGGGCTGTGCTACCCCGGAGAGGAGGGGAACCCCTGTGACTCTGGCTGCCATCAGGCCGTGCTACCCTGCAATTGGAGGTTATAGAGTGGCGGAGGTCCATCACCATGACCTGCCCTGGCCTCAGAGGGGCGCTGTGGGGCTGGACCCACCACAGGGTGGAACAGAACAACGCGGGCTGTCAGTCATGAGAAATCCCCTAGTTACTACCTGAGCTGGAACTAACAAGAACTATACCAGAGAAAGAATTTGGCCCAGACTAAGGAGGAGTCGAGTCTGTGAAAGAAGCTTACTGGAACATCTCTCAGGGTGAGATTTACTTGTACTCAGTTTCTTAAATGTATTAGGCTTAGACTTGCATGTTTTGTTTTATTTTTCTTGGCAACTTACTTTGTTTTTTCCGTTATTACTTGAAACCACTTAAGTCCTACTTCTTATACATAATACAATCACTTTTTTGTTTATTAACAAACCCAGAGTAAGTGATTAATATCTGGGGGAGCAAACAGCTGTGCATATCTCTCTATCAGTGTTATAGAGGGTGGACAATTCATGAGTTTATCCTGTATAAGCTTTATACAGAGTAAAATGGATTTATTTGGGGGTTGGATCCCATTGGGAACTGGGTGTCTGGGTGCTGGAGATAGGAACACTTGCTGAGCAGTTTTCAGTTAAAGCCTGCAGTTTGTGGGGTATGTTTCATACTCTGAGTCTGTGTTATAGCAAGCTTGCATGTCTGTCTCAACAAGATAGGGTTCTGGAGTCCCAAGCTGGCAGGGAAGATGGGCTCAGAGGTAGTTTGAGCACATCAGGTGACAGTCCTAAGGGGGTCTCTGTGACCCAACCCATCATACCAGCATCTTAGCTATTGGATCAATAGCTGGTCCAATAAAAGATATTAACTCTCCCACCTTCTCTCTTTAATATTCTGGGACCAACACAGCTGCAACAACTCATAAAATAAAGTCACATATGACTGGTGACTAGATTCTGGGATGCTTATTTGCACGTCTGCCATGGTGATCTCAGGGCAAAGCCAGCAGCATGACTTTGTCTCTATGCTGGATGTGTTGTGACTTCAAGTCAGGTGCTCCTAAGATTTGACTGCCCCGGTGATGGCAGTATCTCTCATGACAATGCATATGCCAACTTTGGAAATGCCTGTAATGATTCTGCTGCTAGGACTGATACAGCTTCTGTCATTTCTTTATTTGGTGCTTGAGGAATCAAGAGTCCACCTTTTCCTTCTGTGGAAACAGATATACGAGAAGTCTAGTGTTAAGTGACGCTACATGGATCTCTTGTGCAGGGCTAAGGACTTTTGTTGGCTTCTAGCTGCTATGGTTTAAGGTAGATTGGGTGTCGGGCTGCATAGTGGTTTTGCTCAGGAGAAATCACCTCTGAAGTGTGTAACGCCTAGCACGTTATAGGTGCAATTTCAATATTAATGGTGAATAATTACATATGTGTGCACATATGATTTTATGATCATATGCATAACTTTAAAATATACATAAGAAAAAAGTCAACACACACCAGCTGCTGCTGTGGCTACAGGAAAAAAAATGATTAAAAAAATCCCCAAACCTGTAGCAAACAAATCTAACAACACAAACATATCCTCCAAACAGAGTTTTTAACCCTGAAAAAGATGATCAGCCAAAAGCTCCATGAAATCCACTATGGACTTTACTATTGTTTATTGATTTGGCATGAAAGGTACTCAGATGGTATGGAGATGGCCAGCAGTATCAAAAGCTAAGAAAGAGAGAGACATTTTGAGGGCTGTTTAAAAGGTATTGACTTTGCTGCCTCCACCTGCTATTCTGGCCCTTGATGAAAAGCTGCTACCAAAAATACCAGTGATCACTCGAAAGCCTAAGAAATATGGAGGTTTGGATTTTTATTTAATCTCACTTTGCTACTATATTTACTACTGATGGCAATCAGCAGGCTGGCTGTCAAAACTACTTTCTAGTAGGAAAAAGCTGCTGTTATCTTTAAAATCACTATCTTTGAAACAGTTTGTTTAATTAAAGCATGTTTATAAAATCAGTCTCCATGAGCAGTTAAACAGTCAAAACCATGCAAGCCAGTCTTCTGTTTCAGTTAGTTATGCTTGCCAAGTCTCCTAATCAGCTCAGCTCCCTGCTTTTAAGAGCAGGGGGATATTGTCTGCAACAGCTAGAAAAAAAAAAAATTAATTGTGTGTTCCATTTGGGAAATCCAGTCATCCACTATAGCTGGCGGACAATGCCTTAATAAAAGGATTTTACTGATACAGCCCTGCAAATCCACAGATATCTGTGGGTATAAAGTGGATGAGGTTGTAGGGTTCCCCATCTTTGCGGGCTGGATGCGGATCCAAATTTCTGTATCCGCACATGGCTCTAACAGTGAGGCAGTGTTCTGGTGTGGCTACACACACAGGTGGAGTGCAGACTGCAAGTTGGATACAAGTTCATTACCACGGATGCAAATCCAAATTTTTGTGTTGGCATACGGCTCTATTTACTGATATATGGGTGTTTCCATCCTGTTTGGAGTTAGCCCTTGCTTACCATGTACTTCTGCTGAGACTGCAGGGTGGCTACTACATTACTTGGAAGGGAAGTCCTCTTTCTATGGGCTGATCCCTCTGCTATTGAAATCAATGGGAAGACTAAGAGAACCTTGCAAACGTGGAGCATTGTTAATTCTGTTTTACGGCCAACCTTCCAAAACCTCATCTCTGTTTCCTCCTGCTGATTAGAAATGAAAAGCTGCAGTTAAATACGCCAGGAAAGTTCTGAGCCACAACAGAGGAGAATTTTAAAAAATCAAGTATGTATTTTTTCTCTTTATGAACTTCCTGCTTTTTAATGACTTGCCAGTTTGAAAGTCTCATTTTATGGAAGATTTCTTAGGCCTCTCTGCAGTCAATAAAGTCACCAAACAGGGGCTTGCTTTAACCCATCAGAAGTGCTTAATTGCATGTTTCCAGGGAAGCATCAGATAAGCAACTTCAGTTGTGGGGTGGGAGAAATATTGTTTGTGAACCTATTTGTCCACTTTAAAATCCCCCATATATTAATAATGAAACTTAGTCAAGTTCTTTCATCTGTCCCTGCTTTTTTCTGTACTTCTGGGGCCCTCCAACTTTAAGACCAAAAGATTTGAAGGATTGTCAAATGTCATTGCCAACAGCCACATAACATTATTGGCATTATCATAGTACCTAGTGGCCCTGGTGCACTAGGCCTAGTAAGCCTGCTCTAAAGAGCTTGCATTCAAAATAGACCAGGCAGAGAAAGGGAAGGAGCAAGGATGCATTTTTCCCTCTCAGAATGGGAAAGAGATGCCCAGATAAGTTAAGTGAGTCTCAGTCAGCCAGTCACACCCAATTTCATAAGGGGTTCTCCCGTCAGCTAGCTCTCCTTCAGACAGTTAGGCAGTTGAAGATATCAGGTCAGAAAAGAACCCAATTCTTCTACCCAAGAAATCACCAGTCCCAGAAAGAGAGAATGAGCCTCCAGATCCCATATCTAGAGGGAACGGATCAGTGGCCTGCCTCACACAATTCCTTGGGTAGAGGAATTGGCCTTCCTTTGGGAAGCCAAGGGAAGGCCAAGGTTTGAGCAACCCAGTTCATAGCATACACACAGAGAACTTCAATAAAAACACATACTCTTGCTGGAAACCTGCTGTGTAACATGACTATTTCTGAGAATGAGAACACACAAGAACCCAGAACAGAGAGCCACAATTCACCTCACCTTACTCAAGGCTGTCTGTCTGCAGATTGACTGTGCTCTCACATTGCTTGCTTCCCTACAAAGTCCCCTAGCCTGCAGGCAGGACTACGAACCCTCTACTCTTAAAGTGATAGTCTGCAATTCCAACACAGTCCTCAGTACACATTTTTCCTTTAACCAATTTCTTATCCCTTTTAAAGTTAACCCTGTCCTTTCTCATATGAAGCTTTCGTTCCTTTTTACATGTGTCTGGTCCTTGATTGTTTTAAATTTCTAAATAACTTTGTCACGCAGTAAGAAATATGTTCCTCTTGTTCCAACATCTTTACAGTCATGCTGCCTTCCTGTAGAGCAGGGGACTGATTAAAAAAAAAACCAAACAAGTGGTTTATCAAATGCTTATTAAAATAGTCCCTGCAACCCACCATCTTCCAGATGATTTGCTGACAACACCAGTGGCAGACAGAACAAGAGCAGCATTATCACTAACATTAAGATTCTGAGTCAAAGCCTTGACTGATGTAAATCAATATCGTTCCATTTGAACTGTGTCTATTGATACCACAAGAGGCTCTGGGCGACCGACAAATATAAAGTTCCCCACCCTTTCTTTGCCACTGTCTATTGTCTATTAAAGACAGTATCTAGGAGGCCCTTGTGCTATCTAGGGATTATCAGCATTAAATATTAGCCCAGAAACCTCTAGCAATTGATAGGAGAGTTGCATAATGAAGAACCTCAGTTTGTTACACAAGAGGAAATTCATAAAAATGTGAAGACCTTCCAGGGCAAAGAAATAGCCTCCAAGCATCTACTGAGAGTGGGTCATGCAGAAGAGAGAGCTAATAATAAAAAGAAAAAAAAATTGATAGCTAAAAACAGGCAGTGTGGGAATTTTGGCAGGAGCTTTTAAGAGCAGCAAAGAAATGGGTTTTTAAAATAAGTTGTTCCTCCATTTCTCTTTCCCTGTTTGAATTAATGGAAAGTTGTGAAGCAGGTTTCTTTCTCCCCAAAAGATAATGAGGAGTTAAATGGTTTACCAAGGTGTTTTTTTTAAAAAATATCCTTATTTCATTTTACAAAAAAATATGCAACTTAGAGATATAGATCTAAGCCCATGGAGGCAGGGACTGTCTTTTTTGTTCTGTGTTTGTACAGTACTCAGCACAATTGGATCCTGTTCTATGACAATGGCCCCTCAGTGCTATGGTAATACAAATAATATATATTTTAAAGAAAGACATCTTACCTCCTACCACTGGAAGGAAAGCTCCATTCTCCACCTGAGCTGTGCAGTGGATGTGGTATCACCAACACAGAGAAAGTGATGGGGTCACAGCGGACCACAAGCTACATATGAGTAAATAGTGTAACACTGTTGCAAAAAAAAAAGAAAGCAAACATCATTCTGGGATGTATTGGCAGGAGTGTTATAAGCAAGACATGAGAAATAATTCTTCCGCTTTACTCCGTGCTGATTAGGTCTCAACTGGAGTACTGTGCCCAGTTCTGTGCACCACATTTCAGGAAAGATGTGGACAAAATGGAGAGTCCGGAGAAGAGCAACAAAAATGATTAAAAGTCTGGAAAACATGATTTAGGAGGGAAGATTGAAAAAAATGGGTTTGTTTAGTCTGGAAAAGAGAAGACTGAGAGGAGACCTGATAACAGTTTTCGAGTGCATGAAAGATTGTTACAAGGAGGAGGGAGAAAAAAATGTTGTCCTTAACCTTTCATGATAGGACAAGAAGCAATGGGCTTAAATTGCAACAAGGGAGGTTTAGGTTGGACATTAGGAAAAACTGCCTAATTGCCAGGATGGTTAGGCACTGGAATAAATTGTCTAGGGAGGTTGTGGAATCTCCGTCATTGAAGATTTTTAAGAGCAGGTTAGATAAACACCTGTCAGGGATGGTCTAGATAATACTTAGTCCTGCCATGAGTGCAAGGGACTAGACTAGATGACCTCTTGAGGTCCTTCCAATCTTATGATTCTATGAAGTTCAGCTGTCCCTTAAAATAGAGCTGGTGTTTTGGATGCTAAGACATACAAAGTCAAAGATGCTAAACACACTTCTTATGGTAACTTGTCACGTAGTGAGGTTACTACAACACAAAGTTCTGAAGATTCCTGATTTGTGTTAATATTGTTTATGGGTCACCTTTCAGTGTGGTGGGTATTTCTTAGCTGAATACAAAAAGACCAGAGGTTAATAGAAAAGCAAACACAAAATCAACTGGAAGAATTAAAAGATTCTGTAGTTTGCCAAAAATTACAGTGCATGGGAGCACGTACTTTATGGAGCACCAGTAGCAGTTGCGTTTAAAGGATCATAACATCAGCTGATGAAAATCAACATAGCTCCAGGGTCAGATTTAAGGGCAGCTGACCCAGGTGACTGCCTGGGGTGCTGGGCTTGAGGGGCACCAGGGTTGGAGGGCTTCAAGGTATTCAAAAGTTTAACAAATGGTCTGGGGGGAGGAGGCACCAAAGATGCTCCTCGTCTTGGACACCATTTAGCCTAGAACCTGTCCTGCATTGCTCTGTTGCTTCTGCTGATTTACCCTAGCTGAGGATCTGATCCATTGAATTAAAAGCCCTTTACTGTTGCCCTCATTCAAGTCATTAAGAAAACTCCCATGATTTTAATGTATGTGGGAGCAGACCCCAATGCTAGCATTGATGAAGTCAGATAATTTAATAGAAAAATTATGCATCCTTGTAACTTTGTTTAATGGATGAAACAACAGAACTGCCAGCAGAGAATTGTAATGTATATTTTACTTTTAAGGAACCAAATCAACACTCCAACAAACATTCATTTCTCAAAAGCCATGAACAAGTCTGTTTCTGCTATTGAAGGTAGACTCTGGATTCTTATGGTTGAAAAGCACTTAACACATACAGGGCATAACTAGATCCACTGTCCGGTTCTGTTTGAAACAGAGTCACATTGGATAGACTTGTGAGTTGTCCCAAAAAGTCAATGGGACGACATGGATGAGCTAAAGCTTACCACTCTGTATAGGGCTTCCACAACAGAATCTGTAATATATTTAATTTTCTTTACCCAGGTCATATTAGAAAAGATGCAGGAAGGGAGGAAATTCATTGGTAGTTGTTTTAAGAGAGAGGTGTTGGGAGAAGGCTAGTTTAAAACTCACTTATCAAAAATAAGTAACAACATTGCTGTATAATGGCTAATTGGTTATGTGCTCTTACAGTGCCTGATTTACCTGGTACACCCAGGAAATTTACACATTTAAGCCAGCCAAAACTTTCTGGTGTGCCATTGTCTTCTGTTTGTGAAACACAATCCTGTGATACAAACATGATCTTGTAATCATGTGAATATGACTGAAGTGGCTGGATATTCATCAGAATGGCACTGGTAATGATATCAGTCAATCTCCTGCTCTTTAGGAGAATTCTGAGAGCAATAAAGCTTTCAAGATGAAGACAAAGTTTCAGATGTCTTGAAATATGATGTACGGCAAAAACTGGAAGACTTATTTGAGTGCAAAAGGTTAAAAAGAGTTACTCAGCAAACAGAGCAAACAAAAGAATCCAATGAAAGAAGAATTGCAGGAATATGAAGTGATTCCTCTCAGAGAAGCGAAAAAGGAACGGTAGGATTAAGGCCGGTATAAAGAACATTAAGTGGGCATATGTTCATTACTAGAAATGGAAAGTGAGATCCTGATTCCTTTGAAGTTAATGGCAATGCTGCCATCGACTTCAGTGAAGCCAGTATTTCTCCCTGAGCCTCTGAAGCCGCACTTGGGATTCATCTACTGCTTGAAACTGGGATAAGTTCCATTATTGCAACTTTTAGCTTTCCTTATCTACACTTAAGGGTTTGTTGCACTGGCCACTGACAGCTGAATTATCTTCACTTGGGATTAGCCCAGTGCAGGAGTTACATTTCTAAACAAAATCTGGAAAAATCATTAGAGCCAAGCCTATTGACCAACATTTTCAAATCCACTTCAGGGTGCATCCTTCCCCACGTCCCAACATCTCCCAGCCTCACCAATACCCATCCCCACTCCTAACCCTCCACATTCCCCCTCCAGCCCCAATAAAAACTGCCTGCCAAATGCCCCTTACTAATAACCCTGTTCTATCTCCCTGCGCCTCTGTTCCTGCCCACACACAGCCCTATGTAGACCACACACCAAGCTGCAGTGCCACCCCAGCCAACATGCATGCATCCATCCACCCAGCCCAACAGGGATATAGTAAGCCCAGCCATAGGCAGCGTCTGAGGAGACAGGGCCGCAAATACACCCAGGGCAGCAGAAACAAGATGTTGACTATCAGCAGGGTGTTTGCAGCAGAACAGAACCACATGGGCTCACCCTCTCCCTCCTGCTGAGTCCCGAGAGAGAGAGGCAGAGGCATTATCTCCTAATCCCTCTCCTGCTGCACCCAAAGGCCTGGGGAAAATGGGACATGATCCCTGATTCCCACTGCCCTGATTTCTTGGATGAGTGGGGCTGTTTCCCTCTCCTTGAACCCTCCCATCCATCCCCTGCCTGATGCAGTCAAGGCCTGGGGAGAAGGGGACATGATGCCTCCCTGACATACTGACAAATCCACCTATCTGCCCAACCCCTTACATGCCTTTGCCTTGCCCTGCCCCGGCTCTGCATCATTACCACAACCCTGCACTTAAAATTTACACCCCCCCCAACGCAACCTACCATTGTCTGCTGGGTCACGCTTATCCCACCCCTCTGACATTCACACTGGTGGAAGTAGATGCAGAGAAGACGTCAATGACATTACCCAAAATCGGGAGTTTTTTGGTTGCAAATGGGACTCTCCCTGACATACCTGGAGACCTGGTCAGTCTGGAGGTGAGAGCAATGCAATCTGGGCGAGATCCAGATCTGAATGGCTGTACATCCTCGTTCCAGTTCTCCCTATTTCTACCATCATCCCTATATATAGCTCATCCTGCTCTCTGAGACCATTTCTTATTTGACCTTAATCTCAGTTGCAGTTAAATTAGTTTCCAGAAGCAGAAAGAGAGAGAACAGTATAATTACTGCTGCAGTCACGATGGCCAGGCAGCTATGATGGGAGGATGACAGCTGAAGTATTCAGAGGTGGAAAGGAAGCTAAGAGCTGAAATGAAAATAAGGCATCGTGAAGGAAGGGAATTACAAGAGGTAGGTGTGATAGCTTGGGACTAACTGCACCTCTGACCCACTCCAAGGACTGCTTAAGGGATGCCCCCTCCTGAGGTCTCCGGCCTCTATCCATCCTCTCTCTCTGGACAGAGATCCGTGTCCCTCACTCTCCAGCCTGGGTAGTTAGCCCCTTGCAATTCACTGATTATCCAAGCAGGTCTGACCTAAGCTCAGCCGCTGTAGTTTTGCTTTCTCTCATGGGCAAAGTCAGGGGTTTACCAGAGACCAGTCAACTTTACACAGAGCACAGTACTTCTGTCTTACGACAAAAGCATTGCAGAGTAGACATATCATAAAACAACAAACAGCCTATATGCTTACATAACCTTACCTGGTCCCTGCTCCTTCAGATGGAGATCATGGCAGATTCCATCCTCGAAACTCTTCAAGCAGGATTTTCTAAAGGTCCATGTGAGTTTCTGAATGAAAATGAAGGCCCCCTGTCACTTCAAGTTCATAGTTTTTACAAAAAATGGCTTTTATTTGTCTCTTGGGGTCTCTTGAACCTGATCTGAACTGGTATGTACAATTCATCCCCAGGGGAAGTACTTCTCTGGAGTTGTTTATCAGTTCCAGGGCCTGCAGTACTTACTTCCAACTGACTACAGCTCCTGCAAGGAGTCAACAGCCCTCCCTGATATCCAAAACACAATCCCTGGCTCACAGAGACACAAGTTGGTCCAATAAATTGTTTTAACTCAACCATCTTGTTTCTCGCAGAGATACAGATAACATTTGTAAAGTAGATACAATAAGCTCTAAGATGCTGCACATGTCTGCAACTTCTATTGCATTATGTGAAATGTCCTTAGCAGAATCTGAAAACATGCAAACCTCACCCAGTTTTGGCTTCTATTAGCAAAGCCAAGGAGACTATGAAGTTTGTAAAGTTCATGAAACTTCACCATGGCACTAGATTTGGAAATGAGGTCTGTGATGGGTCCCCAAGCCCTGCATGCCATCTGGAACTGAAGTACAGCTGAGCTCTCTGTCTCCCCAGTCTGGGTTCCCTCTCATACCCAGGCAGTGTGACAAGCTGCAAAGCCCTACAAGCTTGCACTCAGACCAACATCCACAAGCAGGGTCCACTTCTAGCTGTATTCATGAATGCTTTGGCCAGTCACTCATGAACCCACGATAGAGAGGCTACAGTCAAGATACTGCCAGTTCCCCAGCCTAAGGCCTTGGTTACACTGGCACTTTATACTGCAATAAAGCCTCCCAGAGCGCTCTACCTTACTACCTGTCTACACTGGCAGGGCGTGTAGAGTGCTCTAACTCCCTGGCTATACCGATCCTGGTACTCCTCGTTGCCAGAGGATTAACAGCTGTTGCATATTGGGTGAGACGCTACAGCTCCAGTGTAAATGAGTAGTAACAATACTGCGCTTTGAGTGAGCTCCAGAAATGCCCCCTAATCTCCTTAAGTCAATTGACCTCTCTTCCTTTGTTCTGAATTTATTTCCCAGTCTGCCATTTCTCCAAAGGAAAGTGAACGACCAACTCTTGTTCATGAGCTGAGATTTATCTCCTTTGTACTTCAAACAATAGTGTTTTAGGAAAATATAAAATAGATTTAACTACAGAAAGATAGCTTTTAAGTGACTGATCTGTTTGCTACCACTTATAAAGTAGATTACAATAAGAAATGAAACAAAACCACAATCTAAGCCTAATGTACTATTAAGTATTTGAATTAAGCAGTGTCTCATCCATTAGATAGTACAAGAGTGATAGCTTTCGCATACACAAAAAAGTTTCCTTCTCTCCTGCCTGGAACCAGCACTTTCCCCCCACTTCAGTCTTTTTTCCTCCAGTCCTTTCAGGTGTGGTGTTGTAGAGGGAGTGAGGTAACATCATGATGTCATTTCCCCCTTTTATAGCTTTTTCTGTGACTCATGTCAAACAGTTCCCATTGTGTAGTGCTATCTCTGAGAAGTTTTATTGTACCCAGATCCCAGGGCAATCCTTGTGCTTCTGTGCATTTCCTCAATAAGCCATTAACATTGTTTGGCTTTTTTATTGTTGTACTTGAAAGGCTACTTGTGGGTGTTCTCGACCTCACAACATGTTTCAGTAGCACATACATAGCCAAACTTCATAACTTCACATACAATAGCACATACAATCCAATGAGATCTGAAAGTGTAGCAGATCAAGACTTTTAGAATGATACCTCACAAGACATACTTTGTGCAAAACATATCCTAATTACATGACAATGGTGAATATGGGGGTGCCGAGGGTGTCACAAGCTTCCCTTCTGGTTTTGAATACATTCTGAAACCAAAACCATAGATGCATATTTGGATCCAGGGAATCACATATAGACACCTTGAAATGTGAAGGTGCTTGGACTCAAGGGAACTACGTACTAGCATGAAATTAGAAATGGGTCCATATCACATTAGATATTAATATCCCAGCTATTGTGAGGGAAGGGTTGGAACTTTGTGATCTGTCACCTGACAGATGGTAACGTGGATAAGGGAAACAAATTGTCAGGAAGGAATGACATGGTAAGTCATAACTGAATGGTATCAGTCCTGTTTTGAAGAGCTTGGTCTAGTGTTTGTGCGGCATTGTATGAAATGAAACGTGGAGTGCCCCATGCCACTTATTTGTGAGGAGGCAGCATTTGCTGTCTTGGCAAGGGATTGACATGCTCATCATTAGAGATCTGGGGAAAGACAAGGTCAGAACAGGGTTAGAATAATAATCAGCTCTTAGCCAGTACTGTACAGAGAGCTGTTGTTGCCCCTGTGGGCATGAGGGCCAGAGAGAGTTAGCTTCAGCTGACGATTTTGCATTTGGAACCACTTAGGCATAGCTGTTGTATGGGGAAAGTATCATAGATTCAAGCAATCAGCCTGACTCTGGAAAATGCTTGGGGTGGTCCATTAATAAAGGTGGCCTCTAACTGCCACAGGAGGACTGAAGTGAACAAGGATGTGCTAAGATGACTCAGCAAAATAAATAACTTTTTCTAATGCGTTTTATTCTGAGTTCTCAAATCACCTTTTAAAAGTAGGCATTATTTATCAGAGGAAAACAGAAATATAGAAGGGGGCACTGAATTGCCCATGCTCACAAAGCAGGTCGGTGGCAGTGCTGGGATGGATGCTTGTATCTGTACTAGAGTTCCTGGTAAAATTCTAACTCCCATTAATTCCCTTGACTCTTTTGATGTCAGTAGCTGAATCACCTAATACCTGACATGAGATTAGTTGCCCAGTTCTGATGGAATCATAGGCAGAAAACATAACACTGTGATAGCCAGTGGGAAAGGACCTTTCAAGACTTTAAAATCTCCTTGACCTCTTTGGCTCCTAATTTTTTTAAAAAAGATTTCACCCTCTGCTCCATTTAGATACACATATAACATATGTATATAACAAATGCTTTGCAATTCGATTGATTCTGGAGGGCTATGTTTTCTATTACCATTTTAAATTTTATCTACTGCTGCTGGTAAAATAGCTTCACCAAATCATCCTCCCCTTTCAATCAAAATGAAATCCTAACCACCACAGCCACACTCTATATACCTCTCTGGGTAGGAGGTATTTATATGTATTAAAATAATTTCTCTCTTCTAGCAGACCCAGCGGAAATGTGCCATGTCTTGCAGAAAGTGAGTTAATAGTTGTGAACAGCCATGGGAAAAATTGATTTTGTTCCATAAGTAAATGCAGAGAGAAGCCATTATACTGCATTTACAAGTTCAGAAACAATGAAGTGGTTTGTTTTGTTTTTTAGGGCAACAAACAAGGTCACTTTGAAACAGGCTTGTTTCGTCTCATATTAAATGTGTTCAGTAAGAGCTAAGGGGATGTAAGTAATAGAGCTACCTGAAAAGCACACAGGCTCGTCAAAGCACTACGGACACTGAGTATTTGAAGCTAGGATTTAGTAACAGATACCAAGCTTCCATCTAATGCTTTGGTTTCGTGAACATGGAGACAGAGCCTGACATGGCTGCATAACTAGCACTGTCAACAGAAAGACGGGAGAGGGATCACAGTCACTTAAACAAGGGAGGGCTCAGGGCTTGCTCCTAGATGCACTGAAGTCAGTGGCAGAACTCCCACTGATTCCAATAACATCTTTTTGTTACATGTGTACACAATGCCCCCCTTGTTCCCAGCCAGGACCACTAGGTGCTAAAAGAGCACATATAATATAGTAATAGGAGCAGCAACATTAATGAGCTTACATAGGAAAATTCTAGGGGGAATTTGGATAGGTGTGACAGAAAGCACTCCTGTATTCACCTTGAACACCACTGTAATAATCTTTGTACAAGGCTCATAAAACTCATAACCCACTGATCAATACTATGATGAAATGTGTGTAGCAGCTTTATGGCTAAAGTTATACATTTCCTCTGAATAATGTTAAAAATACATGTTCAGACTCATAGCACCAAACCAGTGAAACAGACCTTTCACGAACAAAGGAGTGTATGTTGCTTAAAGGCAAATGAAGACAAGCAAACAGAATCATCAAGCAGAAAAGGGGAGGGGGGGGGAAAGGATGTTTCCACAGGTGAAAAAAAAACAGCAGGGAACATCCTTCCACACAGACCCTGTCTCCTGGTACTCAGCCAGAAGTGCTTGTCAAGAGGGGAACTGATACTAAAAAAGAGGAGAGACAAGCACTAGAAGAGCCTCCATCTCTCTCTCTCCTTGTCCACCTCACCATTTGCATTTGAGAAGAAAAAAGAAGCAGCCATTGGACTCTGCGGGAGGGATCCTGGCCTGAAGAGACTGGTCAGTAATGCTGTTGGGAGCATATGGTAAGAAACTTTGCTTTAAAGCTGATATGATCTTGTTAAATTAGGCGCTAGAAGACATTTCATTTTTATTTTTATTTGTAGTCATTTCTGACTCGGATGCCTCATTGATTGTACTCACTTAAATTCTCTTTGTCATTAATCAACTTGTTTTTATCTAATCCAGTGTGTTTAAGTCACGGTCTCTGGATATCTCTAGTTAAGGGAACAAGCTAGTATCTATTATTCCCTCAAACAGTGGACTTAATACACTGAACTATCCAGGATGGGGTTGGGCAGTAGACAACAAACAGTTCTGGGAGAAAGAGCTGGGACTGTGTGGGTCACCCTGCTGTATAACCAGAGCTGCTGAGAGCCCAAGCATAACCTGAGTATGGCTGGCAGGCTGCTGTTATACACAGACACTCAGGGAGTGGCTTGCATGCTGGAAGGCTGTTTGTGAACAGCCTAGGTGGAAGCTACTTCAGTAAGGCATTGTAAAGTGCCAAAGCTTGCATGGCAGGATGATAAAGCCCTTCACAAGTCTGGATTGCACCCCGGTCCTGCACAATAGGTAGACACAACATTTGCAGACAGCCTTCTTCTGAAAACTGTGCTCCAAGATTAACCTTTCCATGTTCAAGAAGTGATGGGTTTGACGTCTTAAATGGGACTTAGGTCTTCTGACAAATTTCTTGCAGTGGGAGCAAATATATCTTGGGAAATCAAAACATAAATAATAAAGAAACATAATAAAGAAAACCTTGAACACATTTGAGAGACTTCTTCCTGTATAGCCGTTGCACCAAAAAGCAATGATGTTTCCATTCATGTTATTGCAGTGAAAGTTGGACCAAAAGTCTCACAGAAAAAAAGGGAAGCGTATTCACTAAACCTCATTTTTCATGAGACGCTGTTAGGCCTGACCAACCTGAATCTGAAGAATGAGGTCGAACAGCGTAATTGTTTCAGTTCACCAACACCTCAGTGCACAGTGTATGATAAAGAATTATTTTATTTATGGTGGCTTCGGCCGTTATGTCCTACAGACTACAATCTGCTTCTGGAAAGCAGCCAGATATCTAGCCACATTGTAAACCACTTAAATATGGCATCATAAAACATTTTAGTTCAGCTGTGGTTGCTGAATGCTTCTAATGAGTGTATATTTTCCCCTCAAGCAGCTTTGCATGAAGTTCTATGAAGGGTTGTTGTTTTTTTTTTTAATCTTCTAGTGAAGCCACATGCAGCTACATCCTTAAAAGACATAAACAATGTTAATGATTCAGCATATCAAATAAGAAACCTAACCAGAGGAGGGAAAATGCACATCAGATGGACAAGTGGGTGCCCAGCCTTTTTTTTTTTTTCTTTTAGAGAAGGTTAAATGCTTTCAAGTGAAGGATTCATCTGACATTTCAGGGTCAATTTTCAAAACAGTATGTAAAATTCACAATGCCTTATTGGATCTTGTACACGCAGCTTGCATGCTGTTGCAAAAATGTACGCTTTCAAAATCAGTGTTCTTGGATTTGAATCTTACAAGAGTGAATCCAATGACAAAGCATGGAATCTAACTTCCATTGAAAAGTTAGTAGAGCTTCAGCAAGTTGTTTGCTCCATCACTCAGAGAGAACAGCCATTTAAAGACCATCAGTTCTCTAACTAAAGGACAAAGGATATAGTCACTTATGCTTAAGGAATATAAGCCAGTTAGTGCCATGCCAGCCACAGCCTGAGTTTAGGAAGAAACTTCCTCTGTAGTCATAAGACTATGTAATTGTTCATTATGAGCCCTGTACATCTCCTACATCGTGTGCAAGCCACTGTTGGTGACAGGATACCAAAACAAGCTGCACCTGGTCTGATCCAGGATGACTATTTTCTGTGCTCACCTTGCAGGTTTTGTTCTCGCCACATGGAGCAGAAACCATCATGAAACTGGCAGAATGGATCAAACGATAATGTAGCAAAATGAATTACAGCCCCTCCCCCCGCTCCAGTATCTCCTAAATATATAGGGTGCCCACTGGTGCCCTTCTGATTTTTCAGAAATCATTCTTCTTCCCTCTTACAGTGTCAAGGTCTAATGTATTGTGTGGCTCATTGGCGATGTTGAACAGAGTCAGAGACAGATGTGGGTTGAGTGGGCAGAGACCAGGAGAATAAATCAGACCCTACAGTACCTGTAGGGGGAGTTGTTTTACCTAATTCCAAAGCAACTGAAATGTTGTGGGGGGTCTGCAAGTTTGACTCGCCTCTGAACATTGAGTTTAAACTTCTCCTTATGCAGGAGTATGATGAAGGGAGCATATACCTAATAAAAAATCTCATTGAATTGAATAGGGTCAAAACCAACTGGGCTCTGTAAGAAATTACCATAGAAAACCTATAGAATTGTATAGCAATGCAATTCATTTATCTAGGTTGTTCAAACCAACTACATAATTTGATAGCAGGGATATAAATCTCTATTCTATTTTAAGAAAGGTTAAAACACTATGGAAAGGATATAATTTTAATTGAAGTCTGTAAGAGTGTTCCAGAGGGCGTGAAGGGACAGAGAAAGTCACAATTAAAAGCGGAACACAGATCAAAGTGAACAATCAAAACAGACACTGAAAAAAGGAGGCAAGAGAGCAAGAAAGATTCTAATTAAAATAAATCTAATTTATCAAGTCATTTACTCATGCCAGCCTGGACATTATGGGCAGTTCTTTCTTTCCTTTGTACATAGCTTAGGCTTTCCTTCTAGCTAGGAGCTGCTGTCAATGGACCTCTGCCGAAACCACAACTCACATCAATGCACACTCTGAGTTTTCTATGCCTCTGAAAATCAGACTGCTTATTTTGGGGCCTAACTTTAGGCACCCAAGTTTGAAAACATTGGTCTAAATGGGAAAAACACACACACACACAAATGCATTTATTCACTGGCATTCAGAATATTTTTCTGTGTGCCCCTTTAAAAAAAAAGGATGTGCATCAAAAAGGGAAAGTAGCCGAATTTTTCTATTTGCATGGATTCATATTTCTTAGAAGCAAAGCTTCAGAATGGTTCATTTTTATGGACTTAGATTTGTAAGGGAGCTTCATGCAAATGAAGAACTTACAATTATCAGAAGCCTGCCATAAAGAGATACAGGAAAAAAAATGGAAGTGTCCTTAGCCCTCCAGTCAGGGTATTATAAATCAGTCGTTTCACTACCACTGAATCAGCCTTGTCCATATTAAAAAAGATTTGGTATCCTGGAAAATAAAGTAATTTAGGATTAAGTATTGCCTTTAATTTCAGATAGTCTTTGTACTGTGTTTCCTTATCTATCATATTAGCCCTTAAAAAAGGTTTTTCCTGTTTCTATGAAGTATTTTTTCCTCAAATAGTGCTTTGTAGTTAGCCACCCCTCTTTCCCCTCCCCCCAGTAATTAATAGGGACCTGATTAGAAAGATTTATTTTCTGCACATAAGAGGTATGTTGGGCTTTGCTCTCTGTTTCATGGTCTGTTCCCTGCAGGTTGCTACAGTCTGCTCTCAGACCTGGTTTACTCTTAAAAGTTTTGCCAGCAGAGCTATGTCAATTAGGAGTTTGGGGAGGGCTGGGGGGAATCATACCCCTAACAGAGGTCATTTTGCCAGTACAGCTTATTTCCTTTAGGAAACTTGTTTAGACTATACCGGCAAAGAGCACTCTTCCCAGTTTAAACTGCAACTCCACTAGGAGGGTTTGTTGGAATGGCTAAATCAGGATACGCACTGGCAAACCCTTTCTAATATAGGCATGACCTCAGTGTGCAAATCCAGTGATTTCTGTAGACCACTCATTAGGGCTGCCAAACCATTTAACCAGATGTATTATGGATAAAACAGCTCCTAGGTTTTTTGGTTTTTTAAAGGACACACAGATAGTGGCAGGTGAAGCCTTTCAGAGGATACAATCAGGAAGTTATAAACTGTACTACCAACACCAGTGGATGTTATTGCCTCCTTTTCAAGTGTGGCTATGTCAGCTCTCTCCAACACTGCCTACACAGAGGTAAGAGGTGAGAGTCTGAGCTGTGCTTTTGAGAAGTACAGAATAGAACTCACAGCCTGGAGGGAGGCTTTGAGCTGCCTTTGCAACCTCCTAGTCATGCCCTGGTTGTATGGAGGACTGGAGAGGTCTCTGGCTGAAACATAGCCTTGGGCCCGTAATATGGTCCAAACACTCTTCCCATCCACATTTTTGCCCAAACACTATGGCAGGGGTGGCCAGTCTGTGGCTAGGGAGCCCCATGCGGCTCTTCAGAAGTTAATATGTGGCTCCTTGCATAGGCACCAACTCTGGAGCTGGAGCTACAGGCACCAACTTTCCAATGTGTTGGTGGGTGCTCACTGCTCACCTCTGGCTCTGCCATAGCCACCTGAACTCACCCACCTACCCACCTTAACTCCTTCAGGCCTTATGTGACACTGGTAGGTCCTAAAGTCTGTGGCTCTTAGTAGCAACTACACATCACAATGGGCGTGGGTTTTTGCCACCCGTCCTTTCTGTTGGATGGGTGGCAAAGATTCTTTCCTGATTATTGGGACTTTGCAGATGGAACCAGGAGTGACAGAAAGTGAAAATAATGAGCTCTCTACAGTGTTGATTCCTTCTAAGTAAATATAAATATATTTGTTCATTACAATGTGTTTGAAATGGAAAATTAACCTGAAGACAACACCGTTGACTGGGTGGGAAGTCACCTAGCAAAGTTCCCACATCTTATAAAAATGTCACTTGTAATAAAAGGCACGTGTGTATTGCTGTGCAGATCCCAAAGAAACACAGTGATAGGCAAGTTTCATTCAGCAGAAAAATTCAAACCCAACACAAGCATTAAATAATACTGTAATTCTGGGGATGGTGGAACGTGTGATCAGTATGAATAAAATGTCTCAAATACTGATTTTAAAATGGATGAAGGCTCACATATGCTAGATAAGTATCTGTCAGTAAGAGGGGGAAATGAGCAAAGTTTAAGTGAGAGGCAGACAAAGATGAAATACTAAGTTTTCCATAGCAAATTTGAGGAACATAGTGGCTTACATAGAATGGGAAAAGTGCTTATTCACAGCTGACTACAGTACTTACAGTTACCATGAAATAGAGCAACTCCAAGACAGCAAAACTTGTACTCTGTTGGACACAATACATGGCATAGTCATGGAGAAAAAGCAAAAGGAGATAACATCACACAAGAGGACTCTGTTTTATAATTTCATTCATTTTGAGAGTTTGTATGACATGGATTTCAAACACAATGGTCTACATTTTCAAAGTGACTAACGATTCTAGGTGCCTCATTTTCAAATGTGCTGTTTGAGACACCTTGAGAGGGCCTGATATTCAGAGGAGGCACTTCCAGAGAAGAGGCCTCTTAAGGTGTCTCAAGTTGCGGACCCAAAAATCATGAGTCACTTTTAAAAATGTAGGCCAAACACATTGACATTTACCAAGAAATCTACAGACAGACAGTTTGGTTGGAAAGACAAGCACATATCATTAAAAAGCTACTGAAGACAAAAAAAAGACATGATAGTATCACAGAAGAATGAAACACTCGTCAAAAAATACCTCAGAACTACAATACTGATGAGCAGGAACATATAAACCAAAGTCTACCCAACAGCTGCCATGTCATGTCAGAGAAATATCAGACCCAACAAAAAATGAGTGATAAAATCGAGCAGCCATAACTCACAGCTGCAAAACAACCTCTTTGCTGAAGTACTTGATCTATTAAATACAGAGTAGAAGGCTTTGTTCTTGCACAAAGCTCAAGTGACAAATAGAAGCCCTATATTCTGAAATGCACGACAAATACATCTCATAACTGATACAGCCAAGAGGAAAATGCTCAAATGCAATAGGTAACACGTGATTAGAAAAAAAAAAGACAATTTGTTTAAAAAGAATAGAAGACAAGGGGCACTATACTCAGCCCACAGCAAGGCTGACAAAGTTTGTGGCAAGGTCTCTGGATTCTGAAATTCTCAGTGCCAGTGAAACTCTCCAGTAAATTTGGGCACATGCGAAGCTAACCTGCCAAAGCAAATTGACAGAAGAGCAGGAACTGTGGTATAATGAATTGCACACTGGACTGGGTACCAGAAACAATGGGTGTGAATCTCTAGTGTATGACCTTTGATAAATCACTTCACTTCTGTTCCCCCCTCCTATCCTTTCTCTGTCTTGGCTCTTTAGGTTGCACACTCTTCAGGGCACAGACAGTTTCTCAATGTGTGCTTGTGCAGTACCCAACACAATGGGACTCATCTTGTGGTGCAGTCCTGTACTGTTAATAATAGTGTCGAGAACAGGGAGAAATGTGGCTCATGCCCATTAAATACCCCATTCTTGTGTAACCTAAAAAAAAATTGCCGTGGTGGTCTCTGTCTTTCTTTCACCCTCCTCCAACCCCCAGAAAGCCGGAATGTGCAGTTTGTGAAGGAGAGGTGTCATTAGAGAATACACATGGGGAACATGTTCTCTAAGAACCCTCTTGAAAAACAGCCCAGTGGTAGCTTAGAGGAAACATCTGTGCAATGTACATCATAGCACTGATAGCATAGTGAGGGAAATATAAAACAAGTGGAGATGCCTGAGGAATGGAATGATACAAGCAAGCTCAGGGGAGCTCTTGATGGGCAGAGCTTATTAAAATCACATTTCCCTGGCTATAATTTTCTCTTCAATCCATCTGAAAGACAGTAAGCCAGAATTCTCGCTTTGTCAGCAAGCAGCACTCTTCATATGCACCATGAAGGGAACAAAAAAAGAATTTTCCTGTGTGTATCCACAAAAATAGTGCTTAAAGGAGAAACAGATGATGCACTCTACTTGGGCTTTCAAAACACCTTTGGCAAAGTCCTTTGTAACAGGTCGCTAAAGGAAACAAAATAGTCCTGGGGTGAAAGTTAAAGTGCTAGCATGGATTATAAACTATGACTGATGGTGAAAACCTGGCCCTATGCAAACAATGGGAGTTTTGTCATTATTGTATATGGGAACAGGATTTCACCCAGAAAACCAGATCAGGGATACATTATTGTTTTGACGTGGCAAAAGTCTCACAGCAGGGTCCCTCATGGATCCTTACTAGGCCCAGTTTTGTTTAGTATATTTATTAATCATCTGGAAAGGAGGTGAATTCAGGTGGCAATTTTGACAGATCACACAATATTAATTAACTTGGACTGGGGCAGAGAAGTCTTTGAGGAACTCCAGAAACACCTAACAAAACTAGGTGGATGGACGGCATGATGGCAGAAGAATCATAGACTATCAGGGTTGGATGGGACCTCAAGAGGTCATCTGAAATTTAGTGTTAAATGCCAGGTAATACATATTGTGAGGAATGATATGAACTACTAGTACACATTGCTTGAGTCTAAATTTACTAGAACTATTCAGAAAAATGACTTACTGTCATTCCATGAAAACATCTGCTCCATCCATGCATGTCCTTGCAAATAAAAAAAATCTGTTTGCTTTTGAGCCAGTGTTTGTGAATACTTTCCTTGCAATATTTTTCCCAGTCTCTAGTCTTATTCCATTAAAAATAAAAAAAAAACCATTAAGTGGGCATTAAGATTGCAAAGTCAAGAAGCACTAAGAAGTTAGGTAAGGCCAGAGTTAGGGAATGTTTACACGTGGAATGTTTGGCGAATTTTGCTGGCAGCCTGTAGTGCACCTTCACTGAATATGGGTAAATAGTAATTTTCAGAGGTTTACAGTTCAGCCAAATATGGGTGGATTTTCACAGGGATGGCAAAAGACACATTCTTGACACTAGTATGGCCCCCTTGCCAACTTTCAAGTCTGTGCTCCAATGCATGGAAGTGCTAGAGATTCTCAATGAAACAGCTGTAAGAATTTAACATTGGCAAACAACCTACTTTCCCATCATTTTGTTCTCAGAAGTGACTTAATAATTTTAGCTGAAATCTCCCAAGTCAGACACCTCACAGGAGAAAAAAAAGCAACCAAAACCAGGGTTTAATAATGGAATGATTAAGCACCCTTAACTTTAGGAAGAGCTGTCAGCTCTATGTGGCTCAAAGCTAATGAAGTTTCCTTCTTTTCTCAATAGCAGGATAGCTGTACTTTCAGAGCAAGAGATCCAAATGCCATTCTGAAGTGGTAGGCCATAATGTGCATACAGTGACAACCACGACATTCCTAAATTGTTGCAGACTTGTACTACACAAGTGTGCTTATTTAATTTGAATGTTGCTACAGATATTGGTGCTTGTTTTTCAAGTATCATTATTCACACAGAAATATATCTGAATGTGTGATATATCAAATGTGTGTGTTTGCCTATATTTGAACTGATTGCACATTCATTGCAAGTAAACACAGGTGCACATAGCTGAAATATCACCCATTCAAGCAAATGCAGGTGTGTTTATCTGAATGTGCAAACTTACCAAATCTCTGAAAGCAGCCATTCTGAAAGCACTTAAAACATATTTTTAAACATGGGCGCCTTAAGGAAAAGCACTTAAATCTATACGCAGACATCTAAATAAGTGGCCTAAGCTGTGTAAGTCCCTCTCAAGTCAACTGGCATCATACTGTCTAATGAGGGACTGCCTGTGTGGGTTGAATACCATGGCTTTGCAACTAAAGATACAAAGCACCATTCACACCAAACCTAAATTGATTTAAACTAAACCATGTGTGCTTTGTCTATACTAAGCTTTTCTCAGTTTCCTACTCTTACTACTTGTGGGGTCAGCTCCACAGCTTGTAGCAACGGTGGGACTATCAATGTAGACTAGTCAGGGATACCTGTTAATATCTTTTTAATTATTGTTTTGCCTAGACCATCCTTTAGCAGGATCAGGTGACACAAGGGTTAACATATTGGCAGGTGATCTACATTAGGACTCCCAGTCTATATTGGTGCTCTCACTATTGGCTCTATGGTGCAACTTTGCTGGACAAGTAGTAGCAGAAGTGGGATATTTTCAGAAAAAAAAAAAAAGTCCCAGCTGTAGTAATCTTATGTGAAACTTAATCATGCTCTTGACGCACTCTAACACCATTGAAACAGGTTCTTTTAGACTGATTGTAAAATAGCTTGGAAAAGTTGTAGTGAGGGCATTAATTGTGTTAACTACTACTTAGGCAGGATTACCTTCCTTACTTTGGTTTAAAAACTGTAGCTTGGATATGTTCTTATTGGCTCAGTTAACCCTCACAAAGGAGGTAGCAAGGAAATTGTTTCAGAAAGCAGTGAGTCATATGAGTTTCATCTGCAAGTTGATTCCAATACCTAGCATATTTGTATGACACATAATAGTCTTGAACTACAGGGATATACAAAAAGATCCATTAGTTATTAGGGTAATCAGGCAGCTAAGAAAAGACCTTGACATATGGGTAATGTTTTTAGAGAATTTCATTGGTGCAATTATGCGGCAGATGCAATTAGTGTCTAACAAGGTACTAGATTTGTTTACAGACCTGTCAGGGGAAAATATTTTGGAGCATATTTTCAAGGCACCTATTTAGGCTGAATGTTGGAGACTTGAAAGGTGCCACAAAAATATTATATTTCTCAAACTCTTTCTTAGATGTGGATCTGGTTATGTGGAGAAAGACAGAGAAACTAAAGGATTATAGAGCTTTGATTCTTAATGGCCAACAATTTAGGAGTAATTCAGGCAATTAATAGGTAGTCTGTTGATTCAAGAACATATGAAAAATTGCTGTACACAATATGCTCATTTGGGATTCTGAAAAATAAGTCCCATTGTTATCTAATTTGGACATTTATATGGTGAAGCATTAAACATAATGCTGGCGTCAGCTAGTCTCCTGACTCAGAAGTTTCATTGAATGAAATTTCCACATCAATTTTAATGCTTCCACTGAATAGCACTGAGAACATGAAACAACTCAGCCCTGAATACTAACTACTGCAGCAGATGAGACCTGCACAGTGAGGCTGTTAATGAAAAAGAAATGTTTAGTCTGTGATGAGAACCCCACTTCTTTACTAGAACTGATTATGTTGTAAAAATTAAAGGGGAAAAAAAGCACAATCACATTCCCGGTACTCACAAAAAAGCCTACACTGAACAAAGGGATACATATGCCCACTAATATCTTCATTTAGATGGGTGTGTTTTTTTTAAAGTTTGAAAATTACAACAGATTCACCCAACCATGGAATTTGAATGGGTTTCCCTTCACATAGGCATCAAGGGATTGTTATTTTCCAGCTATTGTTTCAGTTTTTGGTTTACATCACTATTTCTTCTAACAGTTTGAATGCAAGATTCCATTTTACAGATATTAATGCACCATTTAATTTGTTTCTCCATCTAAATTATTTTTTCCAGGTCAACATTTAAAAAGCAGGAAACATATCTCCTTATTTACTATACCATTTAATAGTGGCCTAATTTCTGTCCATTCTAGAAGACAGGGTTTTAAATGTCACAAATACAAAATAAAGCATTTTAGGGAACTAGGAAAAGTTTAAGGTTTATGGAATATATATTTTTATATTTCCCAGTGGAAGAATATGCTAGTTGGATATGGTAGGGTGTATGGGTTCTTGTAACATGGGTTGAAAAAATGTTGTGATCTGACTGCACTGTCTGGAGATCTAAGACATTCTATATATAGGTGTAAATGTAGCAGGTGGCTACTCAAATGTTTAAACTAAAGACGGGCCAAGGAAGCAGCACTTAAATCTGGATTAGATTTACATTATTATTTAGGTTCAGGGCTGAATTACTAATTATATTTAGTACCTCAATACCACAGTGGTGGAGAAGTACCTAAGATAGACAGGATATGACCACACTAAAACATTGCAGGATGCTTTCATTAAATTCTGGGCATATGCAAACCGGAAATAGAAAGCAGGTTCCTTTTGGGCTCAGATCCAGTGCAGAACAAATAGAATAAGGAGGGAAGATGGAATTCTTACTCATGAGCTCCCTCAGATACTTTCATCACCTTGGCATGTAAGGACCCTATTCAACAGCCATTAAAGTCAATGGAAAGACTCCCAATGATTTTAGTGGGAGACAGATAACTCCCTAAAACAAAGATTCTGGTTGTTAAAACCAGGTCCATGGTGTTACCTTGATCTAAATTACCATGTGCTTGCGTGGGGGTGGGGTGAAAGGAATATTTTGCAAACATTCCAGCTTATATTTAGGAAAAAGACTCATCAAAAGACCTGTTAAACACAATCAGAAGCTAAAGGTACCCTCACTCACAGGCCACTTGTATTCTAGTCTGCACAAAACAAACACACAGTGTGCTTGTCTGAAAGTACTCAACCCCTCATTAATGGATTTACAAAGCAGCAGCAGAGGCAACAAAAGGATGCTGGTGCTCCATAGTAATTTATTTCAGGTGTGCCTAGAGGGTACACAATTGGTACATTATATAATATCTAGCAAATAAATAACTAGGTGACAAGCCAGGGCTGCAACTATCATGATCTGCTATTAGGAATGGATATTTTTCCCTCACTACCTTTCCCGTTTCTGACAGGACCAGATAAGAAGGTGTCATAAGTGTGAAGTAGCCTAGAATTAGTGTTTACCTGTAAGGGGTTAAGCTAAAGGTAACCTGAGAGATGGACAACTGACCAATGAGAAATTCCTCAGCAGACAAAGGATTTTAAGTTTCAGTTTCTCTCTGGGTCTCTCTCTGTTCACCTCGGCTATGGGATGAACACAGCTATGTCTTTCACTATAACTATAAGATTCTATCAAGTACTGTAGTTAGTAAGTTTACCTTTTTTTTATCACTTGGAGGGTTCTCAGTGGTGAGTGTTGGCTGGGTGCTTCTTGATATTGTAAGCTTCAGCAGAGATATCAACTGTGGGAGAAAATTGCCTCGGGGGAGAGGTTTGGTTTCTGAATCCTTTTGTTGATTTTGGTAGATGCTGTTCTATTGATGGTTATAAGAGATTTATTCCTTTCTTTTTTTTCTTTTATTAAAATCTTTCTTTTAAGAAGCTGACTGCTTGTTTTCCATTGTGTAAGATCCCGGTTTGGGATCGGGCACATCTCGCAGGAGCAGGCGAGGTTTATTTTTTTTTCTCTCAAGCTTCCCAGGGAAAGAAGACGTTTGGGGGGTTAGTGAGAAAGGAAAGAAGGGTCCCAAACTACCCTAGACCTAGTTTGGTGGTGGCAGTGTACCAGGTCCAGATACAGAAGAATTTGTGTTCTGGGGAAAAACATTTTAACCCAAGCTGGTAAAATAAGCTTGTGGGGGTTATTTCTTTTTTCATGCGGGTCCCCACATCTGTACCCTAGAGTTCAGAGTGGGGAGGCAATCCTGACAGAAGGTGATGATAATTAATTCAAATAATTAATGGTAGGGATGGCACTCTATATATTTCAGTGATGTTCTCTTGAGAACATATCAGACATTTGCACTGTTCCTGCAGTTATTTGATACTGGACTCATACTGATGTTTTAAAGTGGCCAGAGCACCTTTGGAGAAACAGGTGCGAAGACAAGTCAGGAATGAATGGCGTATGTTTAAATGTGTACACCAGATCAGAAAGTGCCCAGATCCATTCATTGTAACAGAGCTGGAACAGATACTGGGTAGCATCAAGTGTGGAACAGCTGTGGGCTATGACAACATATCTCCAGAATTCCTGAGAAACCTTAGTCCCCATGCTTGGCCTTGGCTAGTGAAATTTTTCACCAAAGTCATCAGTGAAGGGAGGCTACCAAAGATATGGTACACCACAAAATTTATTAGCCTTCTAAAGCCTGGAAAGAACTCAAGTCAAGCATCAAGCTATCATCCCATATTATTGTCAGTGTGCTTCATGGCACTGAAGCGGTTGGTCCTATAACGCACATTACCCAACACCGAAAGAATTTTGAGCCCTGACCAAGCCAGCTTTTACCAAGGCTGTAGCACATGCGACCAAGTACTCACACTGATCACATTTGTTGAAAATGGCTTCCAGAGAAACTTGAAAACAGGCACTGTTTTCATTGATCTAACAGCGGCTTATGATACAGTATGGCACACTGGCCTGCTCGTGAAGGTATCACGGGTCCTGCTACCTTGGGTCACAGGTATTGCTGAACTGCTCCTCCGCAATAGGCAGGTCAGAGTCTATTTGGGAGGGGAATATTCTTTTCCCAAAACAACACCATGCATCATCAGCTCCAGATGTCAAGTGGCATTTGGAGAAGGGGCTGGAAGTACAATTGGTCTGGCCCACTCACATTCATAGTTGGGCCTTTCTCTGAGATGTGGCCTACGCCAACTATGACTTCAGACTCCCAGCATGCCAGGTGCCCACCTCTCTGCATTCAGAACACAAGGTTCACAACTGCTAACCCATGTTATAGTAATGCCACCTCACCACCCCATATTGTATATGTGTAGATGTATCAACAGCTATGACTTAGCATTGCCTTCTAGGTCTCTCTCTGAACCACTGTCAGATTTTCTCAGTGCAAGGGACATTGCTTTGGGGGAGATCACAGAGGATGAAATATTTCCTTGATAGAAACAGAACTGTACAAAATTAAAGGCAGTGATTCTTGCTCCGTACTGGCATAATGTGTTCCAGGCAACCAGTTTCCTGGTTTTTGTCATTTTATCTCATTCTGAACTGCTGGTGGGTGCTGTGGGTTATGATTAAACATGCATTAAATATAATGGCATTGGCAAAGTCTCCATTTAAGAAGGTTTGGATGTTTGTTTGTCTGGATGTTTGTTTTTTGTTTGTTTCTGCACTTTGTGAATTTGAGATACAAAGAGATTAACAGAGGATGCCACATTTATTTGGTTTGGCTTTAAATAAGGGTTTACTTAATTCAGTGAGTTCCACACTATTTGCTACTTACTTTAATTATAGCAGTGACAGCTCTTCCCCCCTGCAATGAAGGATATGTCAGCATTTCCATTATAAACTCCTATTATCCAGAGTTTAGAATTAGGCCATAACAATTCATGCTCTGCTGAAACTTAGCACCGACATTATCAGCCCAAACATATTTGTTTCCAAGTTTCATAGTTAGCGGCTTGGGTTTGGTGTTGGGATTTTTAATTTTGAATACATAAAAGTTCATATTTAAATAAAACATTTAACATGACATTTCTTATGATTTCTTAGTTATACCGCAGTGACTCTTAGAAGCCCAGTTAACAGACCAGGACTGTGGTAGGAACTGTAGAAACACAAAACAAAAAAGTAGATGCAGATTGCTTTCTCCTGCTATTGTTTTGCTTTTTTTAAGTACATTTTTCATCTCTGGGTAACTGCGAGGATCCCACATGTCCTTTTGCTTTACACTGCTCCATCCTTATGTCTCAGGATCATACCCAATGAGAAATAGATAGGGTTGTCAGGTTTCTGTTTTTGACCTGCTGACTCTAATCAGCACCACTGACCAGGCCATTAAAGTCTGATCAGCAATACAGCAAGGCTAAGGCAGACTCCCCTGCCTGCTGTGATTCTGCACGGCTCCCAGAAGCAGTAGTGTGCCCTGCTCTGGACCCTACACATAGGGGCAACCAGGGGGTTCCATACGCTGCCCCTGCCACAAGCACCAGCTCTGCAGCATGCATTAGCCAAGAACTGCAGCCAATGGGAGATGTGGGGGCAGCACTTGTGGATGGGGCAGTGTGCAGAGCCACCTGGCTATCCCTCCACACAGGAGCCGGAGGAGCTTCCAGGAGCTGCCTGAGGTAAGTGTCCTGCACCCCTGACCCCTTCCCATGGCCCAAACCCCTGTCCCAGCCCTGATCTCCCTCCTGCTCTCCAACCCCCTGCCCCAGCCTGCTCTCCAACCCTCCTTCACCCCAAACCCCTCATCCCTGGCCCCACCCCAGAGCCTGCACACCCAGCCAGAACCCTCACGCCCTCTTGCACCTCTACCGCCTGAGCCAGTGTGGTGAAAATGAGTAAGTCAGGGTGAGGAGCATGATTGATGGAGTGAGGGGGGATGGAGTGAGCAGGGAGCAGGGCCTCAGAAGAGGGATGGGGCAGGAGGTGGGGCAAGGGTGTTCAGTTTTGTTCAAGTAGAAAGTTTGGCAACCCTAAAAATGGCTGAAGCCCATCAGTTCCACTCCTTGGCTGGCTAGGCATGCCACTGCTGAGTAACATAGGTTCTGAACATCTCAGCTAAGGATGAAATGGCCAGACACATGTGGGGATGATGTGCAAGGTGATGGTGAAAGTTTCATACCTGTAAGTGGATATGGGTCTAAATGAGAGCATGGGAGTCTCAGCTGGAGTAACACCAGGGGTGTAATGGTGATCCTAAAATCAACAGCAGTCATCCTTTATGCTAGGGGTGGGTAAACCTTTTGGCCCAAGGGCCACATTGCGGAATAGAAATTGTATGGCAGACCATGAATGCTCACAACATTGATGCTGGGGTGCGGGAGGGGGTGGGGGCTCTGGGGTGGGGCTGGGGATGAGGAGTCTGGGACGTAGGAGGGTGCTCTTGGCTAGGACAGAGGGGTTCAGGGCTGGAAGGGGGATCAAGGCTGGGCAAGGGGTCTGGAAAGGAGTGCAGGCTCCAGCTGGGGGTGTGGGCTCTCAGGTGGAGCTAGAGATGAGAGATTTGGAGTGCAGAAGGGTGCCTGGGTTGGGATCAAGGGGTTTGGAGAGCGGGAGGGGGATCAGGGCTGGAGCATGGGATTCGGGAGAGGCGGCTCTGGAGGTGCAGGCTCTGACCAACACTTCCTTCAAACAGCTCCTGGAAGCAGAAGCATATCCCTTCTCCGGCTCCTACTCGGAGGAGTGGCCAGGTGGCTCTGCTCCATTGGAGTGCGTAGGAGCCATGCCGCAGCAGGAGACACGCGGTGCGACTCCAACTCTGCACCCCAGCCAGAGTGCTAGAGCAAGGCCAAGCCACATGGTGTGGTCCCCGACCCAGCGCACAGACCAGATTGGGGATGAGCTGCATGGTGCGACTCCTGACCCAGGCCCTGGCTGAAGTGGGGCCAAGCTGCATGGTGCAGCTTGCAGGCTGGCTTAAAATGGCCCATGGGCCATAGTTTACCCATTCTGCTTTATGCCTAGGGGCCAGAAGTTGTTAGAAGGTGTCAGTTAAGAGAAGTATGGGGTTTTTTTTCTTCACTTACAACTTACATCCTCCTGGTAGTTGCAATTCTCGCTACACTTCTCTCCTTCCTGCCCATTTGCATGTAAATTACATCTATGTGAATTCTCTTACGTCCACTTACTGTGCCAATATGTAACTTAGACATCGGCCAAGATTTTCAAAAAGGGTTTCTAAAGTTCGGCTCCTTAGTCCATATTTAAGTGTTCAGTAAGCGGCTTGAATTCCCAAAAGGGCTCACTATCCTGCAGCTCCCACTAATGTCAATGAGAGCTGCTGCATGCTTGGCATTTTGAAGAAAGAAAAATCAAGCCACTTTCTAACCATCCACAACATGGTCTAAGGACCGTAACTTGAGATACCCCCTTTCTTTTTAAACCTTGGCCACTCTCTCTAAATTTGGCCTGCTGTCTGCCCTGTGCTCGAACCGATAGCATCTCTGGGACTCAGCTAACGAGAGTAAGAAACCATTTTAAGGACTTGAATTCAGTCCTGTGTTACATTCAAAGCACAGCACTCTCTAGAACTCCAATATACCAACAACTCCTCCATTTTAAAAATAATGCATTGGCACTGAGCAGTGAATATATTAAATGTAATGAGTCTGTGTTTTTAGCTGTCCAATGTTAAAAGGACAGTTTGCATGATTTGCTATTTGCCTGAAGAGACATGGTCATTTTCATGTTGTCATTTGAATATGTATTTAAATGCTCAGATCACAAGACAATGTGGAATTTGCAAGTTTAAAAAACAAAATTTAAGTGGGACTTTTGTGATGTATGTTTTTCTCATGGATTCCAAGTTATTTCTTTCTTGTCTTTCTGTGTTGTTGAGTAAAGGGGTTTTTTTCATTTTCAATTCTAATTCATAAAAGCATTGAAATAGAAAATGTTTAAGCCTTCAGTTATGGTGTCTATGGAAATTTACCAGGTAAGAGCTAATAAGCAGAGCTGTAAAGAAAGGAACTGTACTAGTTATAATAAATATGAGGCCAATTTAGTCAGAGCTTATGCACATACATCAAGGTATCTGTGCAGAACAATTCAACTGGATTTTGCCATCAAGGCCCAAGAGTCAGTGTATGACCCTTCTTTCCTCTATTCACACATGCCCTCACCTACCCTAGTCCTCACAGTCCTGAGTGCTGCTGGCACCATGCTATTGTAAAAATGTTTCCCTTCTGTACATTAAAGCAGCCTAAACATTCATTTATTCATTGGGCACTATTTTATTAGACCCTTCAGATTGAAGCTCTTTGGAGTTTGCAGAACTCCAGCATAACTCACACTTTAGTCATTAAAAGCTCATCAATTTTCTTTGTCTTCAGTTCAAGGTCTCCAAAATGATGGTGTCACAGTCAGTAGACGAGCTGCACTTGAGACTCCTTTTAGTCCCTCTTGAGTGACAAGCCTGGACAAGACTAGATGGCTCTTGAAGTCCCTTCTAACCCTATGATTCTGCTTGACACCTACAAGAGAACTTCCCTTTGGGAGTCCAGGATGGGCAGCTGATTAACATGACTTGAGTTGTACCTTTGGGTGAATAAGGTACCCAAAGGTACCACTTTAAGGTAAGTGACCTCTCGCTAACCTAGTCAGAGCCAGGCAGAGGGATATTCCCCAATTGTTAGTTTCCTAAAGAATCTTCTGCTGATACCTTATCTTTATCCATGTTTAATTTTCTGTTTGTTCTCCCACCCCCACACAACAGCATCTTTTGATTTAACTCATTGCAGTTAGGCAATAAAACATCAAGCAGGTAAACTGAAGTGCACATGACATTCACAAAAGAATACTGATAACTCCTCATTCATTACAGGTGGGCATATTACTTTCTGGTAGCGCAATACAGCAGTCTCATGTCAGCACAAAGATTACCTCTACCTATTTATCCATTTAATCCCTCTACATTTTCAAAAAGCTCTAATTACTTAGATAAATTTGATATTTTAGAGAGAATCTACCAGCACTTGACATAAGCATAAATATTTTAAAGAGGAAATGCACAAAATGTAGCACAATTAAAGGTTTTGCGACTAAGTGTAAATATGAACGAGAACCACGTAATTATTAGTAATGCATTTACTTAAAGCAGATATGCGGTTATTAGTATGTAAGGCAGCCATGAAAATTAAATGACACATTAGATGTTTGCTTTCCATTTGTGGTTACTATTAACTGACTCCAGTAAACTTGGAATTTTCTGCATTGCACACATTTGGAGACTTGATAGCCATAGATTTACAAACAAATTTCACTTGGAGACTGGAAATTCCAGTTCTGATGTATAGTGATTCTATACCAGAGATCAAGTCATTAATTTGTTAGGACAGACTATTAACAAGAGGGGGCTTCTTTGATTAATCAGGGTGCATACCCATATTAACTCTTAGCATACTAAGGATGAGCATGCCCATTGCTCCACTGTTAGCCATCTTTACAAATGCCCAAATTCCTGCCCCTCCATCTGGTTAACTCACTGGCAGCTCACTAAACCTCCCATGGAAGCACTCCATCCTTCCCCCATCCCATTTCTGAAGCACGTCTGCTACCCTCCATCATTCCACCATGGCACTATCCTACAAACATCAGAACTGATTTCCCCTCCAGACACGAAACCCTCTGTACCACAAGTGACTAGTTCTGACCATCATCTCAGCAGTTTAATCCTTCCTGAGGGTATGCTAATGACACTCTCCAAATGACACGTTGCTCCATGCACAACCTATGAGCAAAGCATGCAGGAACTTCACTTGAGCTCAAGAGTCTAATCAAAGGCACACTAGACCTCAGCTTCCCCTTTATTTCATAAACAATCTTGATTTAATAGAATTAAATTTGGAATGGCATGCTATAGATTCCCAGAGTTGCTAGCATATAGAAAATAACCTGTTTTCATATGTAATGAAAATTTTCTTCAGTCTGCTAATTAATATAAAGGGAAAGAATTGCTAGGATGCATTTTTGTATAGATCTGTTGAATAACTTGTGATTTCATCCTAGGGATCTTTTCAAGGTTTCCCTGAAAAAAGAAATGTAAAAGTCCCCAGAAACTGAAAGCCTTTATTTAACTGCATAACAGCTACAGCACTGTCTCCGTGGCCCTTTCAAACACTGGTGCCAGTCAATATTAATGTGATGAATAAACCTGTGCACTGGCAAAGGTACTGAGAACACCAAGTCATTACAAACATGCCACCTAGCTGTCATCAGAGGTTTATGGCTTTATTTCTAGAACTGTTTTTTTCTTAGGGAATTATTCAACAATTTTTTTAAAAAAAAGCATTTGAAGACCACCATTAAATACCTGTTATATATTTATTATTGCAATACTCACTAATTTATATCTTGAGAGAAGATGAATGCCAGTTTGTATTAAATAGAAAAGAAACTGTAAATCCATTTCTTATTGAACATACATTATAGTTATATTTATTTTATGTTATCATGCTATATTAAGGTCCTTTTCATGCACTGGGCAGAATCTTCAGTGTTGTAAATGTGTGGTAAATCCAATTGATTTCAATTTGCACAGACTGAGGACTGGGCCAGTGTTCTCTGTGGTCTTTCATCTTAATTTTGCAAAGCACACAATACCAATAGCTGGTTTGTAGTGCTCTTCACCTGTCAGGTGCTTTTTCCCCATAACTGACATAATTTGAAAAGTAGTATTGAAAATCATCTCATACACTGTCAGTGAGAGAATACCACAGCACTGTGCATTTTAACAGCATACCTTTTGTGATTCTGATTATTGTTAGGATTGCAGTACTACCCAGAGGCATGAACTGAGATCAGGGCCCCAGTGGGCTAAATGCTGCACATACACATATAAAAGAGACCACTTCTACTCTGATGCTCTTATACTCTAAATAGATGAGAGAAAGAGTGGGAATGGAAACAGGCATGGAGCAGTGAAGTGATTTATCGGGGTTATGCTGCAGAGTTGATAATAGGACCTAGGTCTAAGATCCAGTCTAGTGTCCTGCCCATTGGACCATGTTGCCTCTCATTGAGACTTGTCATTTCAAATAGTTGAATTCCACGTAAAGTTTACAAGAGATTAAACCCTGAGAATTTAGCATCTAGGGGAAAGTTGGCTACCTAATTGAGGAGGTATAGGCAACTGAGCTGCAATTTTAAAAAATGGTGCCTAAAGTAAGGGCACCTTAATGTCTTTCATTCCCCGTTCTGAGTGGCTTGATATGCAAAGGTGGTGAGCAGCCAAGAATGAGTCTGGGGGAGTGGCTGAGAGCTTCACATGGCCACTCATGCATGTGCCTTATTGTTGCATTAGTCTCCATTTTTTTTTAAAAAAAATCTTAGCTGAAATGCCTAAACCTTATCAATTAGGTAGCCAAATTTCTCATTGATGTTCAGTGCATACTATAATTTGGCAGTCATCCTCACAAACCTTCTCTATACATTAGAACCTGACAGCTCGGAACAGTTTGGCCTTCTTCTGGGTAACAGTGTCCAGCACCAAGGGGGCTCTTCATTACTTCCTAAACAGCATGCCTAGTGCCTGGCCTTCCTCTGTGCAAATAGCCCAAACTCTCACCTAAGCCCTCATCATTTGGTGTCTTGACTAATATAGCCTTCTCCTTTCCGGCCTTGATTGTGGCAACCCCACTCCGCTCCAGTCTTTTCAACATTCTGATTGACAGACCACCCCTCCTGGCTCATCACACTGGACACACGAGCCTCTCTCTTGCTCCACCTTCATCTCCACAACAAATGCAAGCTTTATTATTTACCTTGAAGGCCTTTCTCTATTCAGCCTCACTGTACACTGGTGATCTAGTAATGTTTTGTGATATTGACTCCTTCCCTTTGCTCTGCCAATATTCTCAACCTTCACTGCTCACCAATGAGCTCCTCCTTTAAATACTTATGCTGCATCTCATGCATGGAGGAACCCTCACCCATTCCCCACTACAGCTATTACCTTGTTCTCTTTCAGGTACCTCCTTAGGTCTCACCTCTGCTACAGTGCCTACAAAACCCTGTCTGCTGATGAGACAGGTGATGGGTTGTGAATGTCTCTGTCCCCCCACTTCTTTCCTTGTCCTACTCCCTGACTCTGGTAACTGCCCTACCTTAACTCCCCATTAAAAAAAAACCAAAAAAAAACAAAACAGAAAATACCACCACATAGAACTAACAGTGCTGGGCCAATCCTTCACCATACTAATTTGCTTGTCCCCTATCTTGTACGCTTTCTGGGGCAGACATTGTCTCTTCTCTGTTTGTTCAACACCAGGCACAAGTGGGTCAGTTGAGAAACTGGCATATCATACATATTTGCTTCCACTAAGGCCTAGAATATTATAGAAGTGACAAAGAGTCCTGTGGCACCTTAAAGACTAACTGAAATTTTTTCAGAGCATGAGCTTTCGTGGGCTAATAGCCCA
>ML677445.1:363466-392483 GCA_007922305.1 Dermatemys mawii | reverse complement strand
ACCCACTTCGTCGGATGCATCCGACGAAGTGGGTATTAGCCCACGAAAGCTCATGCTCTGAAAAAATTTCAGTTAGTCTTTAAGGTGCCACAGGACTCTTTGTCACTTCATGAATGACTATGATGTACTACTATGAACGACAGTGAACCATGACAGGACTAGAGAGAGAAAGTGAGAATGACTCTGTGACTTGTTAGTTGGGGCAATCACCTAAGATGTGGGGCACCCAATTTCAAGCTCCTGCTCCAATGGGTCTTTAATAATTTATACAAAACAGCTTCAACGGATCAGACTGAGAATCCTGAGCCACCAGGGCCCAATGCGTGCACACACTTACAATATAGGACGTGCCTGGTTCAAATTTTTTCTTTACATCAAGTGGAAGTGGGAACTGAACCTGTGTATCCCAAATCCCAGGCGAATGACTTAACCACTTGGCTAAAAGGTTACATGGGGGGCTAACTCCACCTCTGCTGCCCATTTGTGTCCCAAAATTTGTTTTGTGAGCCTGAAGCTATGATAAATTCATATTAAATTCAAGAATACTTTTGGGTTAACTAAAACTGCATTTTGGGTGAATAAATTATTCATCCTTAAAAACTTTTCCCAGCTCTAATATTACAAAAGAGGTCAGATTCATTAGTTGATCTATTAGTCCCTTCTGGTTTTCATAAAATCAATGAATCTATGAACAGATGAACCTAGTGAATATAGAACGGATGAATGACCACTTTTGGCATGAATACAGATATATAAATACGTATATCTGAGTGCACATGGAATATATATGTCTGTGAATGATTACTGACATATACAGGATTAAAAGTTCCTCCCAAAACATTTATTTCAAGCAAAATCGAGTTGCATGTATGTTCAGAAAAATGTAAATCAAACAACTAAAAATCTTGTTGGATTATACCACAATTTGAGTTTCATGTAACAAATACAATACCATGCGATACAGAAGACCAGCCCCTTAGCTTGAACACCAAATCATCTCAGAAATACCCACAGAGAATTGTCTGTGAGGAACGTATAAGCTGAAATTTGTTTCCCTTGACAGACACTTTTGCATAAGGATCAAATCTGTATACATCTATGGACATTTCATAAACACGAGAAAGGGAGTTCAGCTAGCCGTGATTATTAAGTTGAACAGATTCCCTGAGAAACATCACAATTATCTGACCATTTCAATGGGACCTGATTAAGAGGTGCATGCTTTATTCAATCTCCCACCCCCTTCGCCTCGTTGCCTGTTTTACTAATAAGGCCTTATTTTATTAAACATAAAAAGGTTCTGAAAATCTCATTTCCTTTCCACTGTTATTCACGTTGTTTGTTTACCTTTGTTTACATTCAGCTTTGACCATGACATTAGCGTCTTCTCTTGCCAGCTAGTTTCAATTTATCTGGCTAGAGGAGTAAATAAAAGTCATTCCAACTCTTGGATTCAGATCCAAATTAACCTCTCATAATTCTGAAAAACCTGTAAAAGGGTGAAGATGTCTCAGCCAAATCTGCTTTCCATCACACAAGCATCACACACACCAATCTAGCTAAACCTCGCCAATATGTGGTGATCTGAACTCAGTCAATCCTAGGGTATTCTGTTTGCTTTGTTTTGTTTCTAAAGCAAGGTGGTAGTGTTTTATCCTGGATTTCTTCTCTCTCTCTCTCTCTCCTCACCAGGGTATGAGGACATCTTATTCAGAGAGATCACTAAACTGAAAAGCACTTTAACAAGCTGAGGGGAAAGAAGCAGCATTTATCATTCTATTTTTTCCTCCCAGTTGCCCCTATTTCTCGACTTTTCCCCCACATCAGTCCTTGCTGAACTGCACAGAAATAAATAAATAATTGGAACTCTCTCTCAGGCAGAGCTGAGACCACTTTTATTCCGCCAAAATGGAATCATGCAAACTTTACTGAGTCTCTTTCATTTTCATTTACTCAGTCTCTTTCATTTATGATCTGTGGAGCCTGTTCTCTTTTACCCATATATTACCCATTCTGCCATATATTTCATGTTATATCAGTCTCAGATGATGACCCAGCACTTTATCATTTTAAGGCCACTTTCACTGCAGATTTGACAAAACACAAAGAAGGTACCAATGTGAGATTTCTAAAAATAGCTACAGCACTCGACCCAAGGTTTAAGAACTGGAAGTGCCATTCAAAATCTGTTTGGCATGGGGTGTGTAGCATGCTTTCAGAAGTCTTAAAAGAGCAACACTCCAATGAGAAAAATACAGAACACAAATCATCAAAACAGAAAATCCACCTTCTGCTGGTGGTATCTGACTCAGATGATGAACATGAACATGCTTCCGACCACTCTGCTTTGGATCGTTATCAAGCAAAGCCCGTCATCAGCATGGACACGTCCTCTGGAATGGTAACTGAAGCATGAAGGGGCATATGAATCTTTAGCACATCTGGCACATAAATATCTTGAAATGACAGCTATAACAGTGCCACTTTAGTGCCTGTTTTCATTTTCAGGTCACACTGTAAACAAGAAGTGGGTAGCATCATCTTTTGCAAATGTAAACAAACTTGTTTGTCTGAGCGATTGGCTGAAAGAGGACTGAGTGACATTCTTTTATTTTTGAATAAAGGGTTTTATTGTATATAATTCTACATTTGTAAGTTCAACTTTCATGATAAAGAGATTGCACTACAGTAATTGTATTAGGTGAATTGAAAAATACCATTTCTTTTTCTTTTTACAGTGCAAATATTTGTAATCAAAATAAATATAAAATGAGCACTTTACATTTTGTATTCTGTGTTCTAATTGAAATCAGTATATTTGAAAATGTATAAAGCATCCAAAAATATTAAAATAAATTGTATTCTATTATTGCTTAACAGTGCGATTAATTGAGTTTATTTTTAATTATGTGATTAATTGTGATTAATTTTTTAATCACTTGACAGCCCTAATTTATACATTTATCAATCTATATATTTATCTGCAATGAATTCTGAAGGATCCCTGAATATTACCCACTACAGAATCAGGGCTGATGGCGGAGCCAGACTTAGACCCAAAAATCTGAGACGTTTGCATCTGTTTCTGAACTTTGCAGTTCTGTACGCGAGTCAGTAGGGGCCCCTGGGGGCGGTGAGGAGCTACTGGCTCGCTTCCACACTGCGGCCCCACCTCCCGGTCATGGGGGAATTAGCGGTGAGGGGTGGAGCACCCACAAAGTTAGTAGCGCACCCCTCAGGCAGGGGAGCGCCCACAAAGTAAATAGTGTGCCCCTCAGGCAGGGGAGCACCCACAAAGTAAATAGCGCCCCCCTCAGGCAGGGGAGCACCCACAAAGTTAGTAGCACGCCCCTCAAGGAGGGAAGCGCCCACAAAGTTAGTAGCACGCCCCTCAGGCAGGGGAGTACTCGCTAGGGTTTGGGGTGTACCTCACAGTCGAGCGGGCACCAGTAGGAGTCAGGATCCTCGGTAGCAGGGGGTTCCGGATCCCCGTCAGCAGCCGCCTCGGCTGCCCACGGGTCACTGTCGGGCTCCAGCGGTACCTCGGGGTCCTCAGCTGCTAGCCATTAGGGTTCTCCTGCAGCGTCCGCCTCCGTTGGCCACGGGTCCCTGCAGGTTTCCGGGAGCTCCTCGGGGTAGTCGGCAGCCAGCAGGTCTGGAAACCGCAGGCTGTCCCCTAGATCAGGGCTCCCTGGCTTGGCAGCAGGGTAGGGAGAGAGCAGCCCGCAGTCTGCGTCTGCCTCCTTCCCCGGTGCAGCCCTGACTGAGCTAATGGGCCCTGCCCTTTATACTTCCTGTCCTACCCTTCCGCTTCCTGGGGGCGGGGCCAGCTTGGTCAAGGCCCGCCCACTTCGGCTGCAAGAGGGTTTCTGTTCCCTCTGGCTCAGAGGCAGGCCACCCAGCCTCCCAACAAGTTCACTTATGTCAAGGCTGAATCCCTACTCTGTCACTCCGAGTGCAGAAAGTGGGGGTCCACAAGGATTCTAAAAATTAATACTGGCCATAACAGGCTTGTACTACACTTCCAAGGTTACAGCTTTACTCTGACTGTGGCTTGGTAAACACTGCCACCACTCAAATACAAAAAAAAAAGAAAAACAAAACAAAAACAAACACCTTTGAATCCAGGAAGGAGCACTTGGGAATTCCTTTCTTTAGGGAACCCTCAAGCCCTTTCACCCTCATACAGGGAAGAGCTGAGAAGAAAAACAAAGGAATTAGCTGTGACCACCAGTTAATCAAACAGCATATGCACAAACCTTTTAGGACACCAAAAATCCAATCTTGATTTTTAAAAAGGGTAAACTGTTAAAAACAAAAAGGAAGAAAATACATCTGGAACTTAGGCTTCTGCTAGGTTTTAAAAGAGCAATTCCAAGAATTCATCACCCAAAATAGCTTTCTTGGGGGTTCAACTTAAAGGTTACAAGCAAACAAAAGCATCTGGGGTTAGCACAAGCCCATAAGAAATAAAAGAAATAGCCCTACCTGGTTTAAAGCTGATTACAGCATTACATCACTATGTCACCACAGCACAGTGAGGAGCAGACAAAGGGAAAGTTTCTTTCTCAATTTTAAAAAAAGTTCTACCTTCCCATTGGCTCTTTTGGTCAGGTGCCCACTCCTTTTCTTTTACCTGTCAGCTTGTTAACCCTTTACAGGAAAAACAAGCAGAGAACAGACCAAGAGGGATTTTAAAGCTAACTGGCTGGCTGGGAGTCCTTCAAAGGGAGCTACTCTCTCCTCCCCCTCTCCCGCCATCATTTATCACAACTACTTTATATAGAATTTTGAGGTTGTTGGATGAAAGTTGCTACGTGCACAGTATTATTAACAATAATAATAAAAGCTGAGACCATGGTGTCAAAATTGCTGTCAAATTATGGTAAGAAATACTTCCCTATTTCATCTTTGAAACAATTTTTTGAAATAATGGGATAATTAAGCACCACTTTGTAGTATGGGGAGGAAGGCTAAAATCCCTAGAAATGCCCCCTTAATTACCTTAACGTTCAGTGTGAGGTCCTGTTGAGAATCAGGCCTTCTGCTTTTTATTAACAGTGAGTAATTTTTTTACAATGCATAATCAATCTTAATTTGGTTTTCTTCCCCTCTCTCAAAATCATAATCTGATTCAGAGAACATTTTTATTTTTGTAAAATTAATCTGTTTGGACAGACAGAGTTTAATTTCATTTGTATGCACTAATCAAAATTGTAGAGGAGTTCCTTTCCCTTCCCCTATGTCCTACACTTTCAAAAGGGTTACAGTTGTTTTCTGCTGACTCCTTCTACAGGGAACATCATATTGGCTCCCTTTGGCAGTTGTGTAGTCAAAATCTGCATGTAAATGGAGATATTTAGAAAAATAAAACATATGGGATTGATTATTTTCCTTTCAATGAGGCATTTTATGACAGATTTTATTGAAAGTATGTGCAGTCTGTCTAAAATAACAGAAGGATTCTTACGGGGACCCAAATGAAAAGACACCAAATGTAACTCCTTTTCCCTCATTGTAAGCATAATTTTTATGTTAGTTGTCAAGGTGACATTCTGTGCTTCTCATATCCATATCTAATCCAAGGCTCTTGAGTAATTTACCAACATTAATTATCATTCTTAGTGGTTTGCATAATGGTATCACCTAGAAACCCAACAAAGATCATCGGTAAAATTTTCAAAAGCACTTCAGTGACTTAGGAGCCGTGATGCTTCTCAGGGTACCCAGGGCTGTGTGTCACCTTGCTGCTATCTGCCTCCAGCATGAAGGATCTTGCCTGTCCCAGCTGAGTGTTAGCTCACTAACACAACCAGCCTGTCTGCACTCAAGCATTCTCCTCTGGGCTATGCCAGCCCTGCCTTTGCTCTGCAGGTTGACGATAGATGGATCCCAGCATGTGAGTCCCCTCCTAGTGTCTCCCTGTGGTATCCAGCTCTGATCACTCAACACCCACAGAAATCCCAGATCCTCCATTCCCAAAGGAACGGAATACCTCAGTTTACTAGTTTTAACTTAGACCACCACTCCGGTATCATCCACTGCACTTGAGTTCAATTACAGCCAAACATAATTAAATGTACTGAAGAAAGAATTGAGATTCAAACAGAAATGAGTGGTAGTAAAGGAAACAAATGGCTACTTATGAAACAAAATATACAACGTGAACTAGGGCCTATCATTATCAATAGAATAGGTAGCTATCTAGTGAAATAGATTCTCACCTCCACGTTCAGTCTTTTGAAGCATTTGCTGGTCCCAAGGAGCCAGGTCACAGTCTTTCATGAAGCTCCCACTCATCAAGGTAACTCTCAGTGAATAGATGCAGAATGCCTTTCCCAATCCTGTGATACACTGTGTCAGTCTTTTGCCTTTATTCACAAACAGGGCTTCATTGTCATATAATTCCTTTTCAATTCCAAGTGGTTTCATTGTTTAGAATGGATCTTTGACAGTTTTCCTTTGACTTCTATAGGTTGGTGCAAAGGTAAACTACTGAGCAACATGACATAATCAGCTAGCCAGAGAGGCAACTGCCTCCTACTTCAGTGAGACATCAGTGAGACATAATGTTCCTTACCTTCACTCCAAGACCAAATGGGTATAATTTTGAACAGTTACATGATTCCTTAAATATTACCGAGACACACAGTTCACACTGATGATGAGAAAGTCCTCTATTAGGTGTAGTGAGTTTATCAGGTCAGAGACAGGAGTTGCTTGTAAAGCACAGTGAACTCTGCCAGTTGGCCCCATGGGTCTGTATGTCACATGAGCTTAAATCCCATTGACTTTCAATTAAACTTAGGCTCCTAAGTGCCTAGGATATTTTGAAAATGAGACTCCCAACTGCTTTTGAAAATATTATCCCATTGTGCTATGAAGTGCACTGCACATACCCAAAGCAATAGATGGTCCTGAAGAATTTATAGTATAGCAAGACAGAAATAGAGTGGAGAGAAGGAAGTATTAGTATCATACTCATGTTTACAGCTAGCAAAAATTAGAATTCCTGTCCTGAATTGGAAAGCTAAATTGGAATATCAAATTATTTTGTGGAATGAAATATTCAGAGAAAAATATTCAGAAATAACAAAAAAAATCAGCATTTTAGACTGAAAGGAAACACCTAGGTGTTCACAAATCAAACCATTTTTGTTTGTTTTTCTGGACTGATATAAAATATTCCCTTTCTAGCTAGTTTAGTGATAAACCATATTTGCCGCATTGCCTCATGGGAATTAGAGTTCAGCTCTGATGTACTGCCGAAAATTTCAGTTTTGTGAAAACTCCATTTTCATCAACAAATCATTTCAGTGGAAAATTCCTCACAAGCGCTCCTCATCTTACAGATTGGAAAGTGATGCCCAGAGATAGTAAATGTTTTGTCTAAAGTCAGACAGGAATCCTCGGACAGAGTTGGGAATAAAACACCAGGTCACTGAGGTTTAGTACAGTGGCTTAGCCATAGGATCATCCTACCATTCTGCTAATAAATGAAGCTTCAAAACACTTAGATGAGGTAGGTCAAATATTTGTGTACTTTTTTTACATAGTTTCAGAGAAATTAATTTACCTACCCAATGTCATACTGTAAATCAGTGAAAGGCTGACTGAATGAAGTCCTGATTTCTCATCCCCTGCTCTATCAGCTAGACCACAAACTACCTCCATTTATGAACAAACAAGAAGAGTGTACAAGTAATAGAAAATCAGGCTGGAAAGGGACAGTACGCAGGAGAAGCCACCTGGTAGTTGACTGCTATATGTGCTTGTTTGAGCATCATGACACTTTTCTTTTCTGCAAACTTCCCCATACACAAATGCTTCTGGATATGAATGTCCGAGGAAAGCAAATGTAAAAAACATTTTGTGATGTTGAAAAAAATTCACAGTTTTTATACAAATACCTGTTCCTCGATACTTCATCACAATATTTGCCCAGCTCTGGTCAGAAACTACAAAGACAGATGCTAAATATTAATGGTCACTCTCAAAACTAAAAAGATTTTGAAATATTCTTATGGTTTACTATGAAGCGAACCCCCAATCTCAACACATACACACACAGGACACTAAAGGATTATTTGTCACATGATTCTCTCAAATATTCTGCTGAATGACACTTTGGAGGTTTTGTAAAAAGTCTTTGTCATAAGACCAGGGCTCTCAAATCCCTTGCCTTTGTGTGTCAAGATATTTTGCAGAACTTTGGTACAATCATTTTCAAGTCAAGTTGAAACCACTAAGTTTCCCTCCCCTGCCACACAGACAGTCTATCCCATCTTAAGAGGAAGACTCTCAGATTTCCCAGAGTCCTTTTGGGAGTGGGGGTCACAGACATTCCTTGCTCTTCTCAATACTTCTTTGAGAGGAGCTATTACTGTGTAGAACTTGGGAAATACACACACTGCAAAGGAAAGGAAGGTAAGTATCAATATACTCAATTTCACATAGAAAAACCATACAGATAGAAGCAAAATGACTTCCCCAAAGTCACAAAGCAGATCAGTTGTAGCTCTAAATGTAGCACCCAGATATCCCAACTCCCATTCCAGTGCTTTCTCCATGGGATCCCACTGTCTCCTGATGGAGGTACTTTGCACTACTGGAGCAGACAAGAATTTTTAATTTACACTCACATCTATTTTTCCAATATCTAACTTATAGTCTGCCTCTTCTTTCACATCACATTTCAATTTATCCCTCCCATATAAGGGAGTCTTACTGAATATATGGAAGTCTATGTTATGATATCCCACCTGTAGGGGTCAAAAGAGATGTCCTAGCAAAAGAAAGCAACTAATAATAAAGAGTACATTGAAGCAGAACACTCCCTACTTCACCAAAATGTAGGGTGACCAGACAGCAAATGTGAAAAGTCAGGTCAGGGGTGGGGACATCTGTCCCGATTTTATAGGGACAGTCCTGATTTTTGGGTCTTTTTCTTATATAGGTTCCTATTATCCCTACCAAAATGTCTCTACCAAATTTCTCTACCAAAATGTCTCCTCCACATTAGTGGATGGGTATAAACAGTTCCTAGGAAATCTAATTCACTCCTTAAATCTGATAAATTGTCACTTTGCCTCAGCCCAAAGAACAACTGATCTCAACACAAAACCCCAAAACTGATATCTTATATCAGTAGACAATGTCATTTTAAAATTAATAGCCAAGATCCTCAGCTGGTGTAAATCCACATAGCGCCACTGACTTTAATGAAGCTGCACTAATTTATATCAACTGATAACTTAGTCAAGTATTTTGGAAACACAAATATCTCTGTTTTGTGAGCATCTTTTAATGCAGGTTTCCATGGTAATTGATGGTTGTTTTAAGGTTGCTTTTTTAAAATTTTCTTTGTCTAGACATTTTTCCATACCGCAGTGACACACTCCTTTGATTAAAACTACCTTTTGTACTACTTAAAATCTATAAAGAAACATCTACACAAAGATGACATGAGTAGCAAAAAACTGCAGGAAAATAACACCAACTTGAGATGTTAAGTCCATTGTTCCCTGAAACAGCACAAAGAAATCAGACAAACATTTTACATAATCTTTATAAAGTGCACAAAACAAAGAAAATTATAGAAAACCATGAACTTTTTCCTAACACAATGATACACAAAGTGTGTATTATCTTGGTATTCCCTTGACAGCTACAGGATGTAACAAGGGCTTGGATGAAAAGTTCAAACATTAATTGGAACACACTGTAAAAATCAAACAGGGAAAGAGAGACAATTGGTTAGAATTAGGTGTGAAATTGGGATCAGAACAATCTAGCTTGAAAACAGGCCAAGAACACTAGCTAAATCATCTTTGTTGGAGTCTACTTTTCTAAATGTTTTAATTAACTTAAATGACCCGGGTGGCAGTGCAGTATCCATTACCCATTGTAAATAAGCTAGTTTGTACCAAAGTTATAAAACATAAGCTGTATGATTTGATTAATGACATAAGTGGGATGCAGAATAGTTCCATAATGAACCACATCTTTTCCACTTGTTGCCAAAATGAGGCGGTCAGCTACCTGGAAGGACAATCAATTTACCTTCAAGGAGAGGTAGAGTCTCTGTGAGGTTTGAAAGCAGATTTATTTTGCTAGCAAAGGGGAGCCATCGGAATTAGCATTCAAAGCAATGGCCCCCCAGATCAGACATATTGTTACATTTTTATAGAGGAAAATCAGGAAGTACATTTTTCTGCCAACTCATTGTTTTTAACATTTTACATCCTGTTATTGCCGGTCTCTTCGGGGGCGTATACCTGCAATAATGGGCCGGGGGGGGGGGGGGGGAAAGAGGTGTGTAAGGCTAAAGGTTCATAGTGTGCTAATATGGTTAAGAATAGGCATATACATTGCTTATATGGTTTTAGAAAAGGTGTATACATAGATCACATGCTCATGTCACAATTATGGAGAGAAAACCTATATTGCTAAACATATCGCTTTCCCGCTCATCAAGTTAAGCGTAGCATTAAGAAATCATATATTGCCAAAAACACAGTCACTCTCCTGCTTAGCAAGATTACTAACGAACAAACCACAAGCTCTTGCTCAAATTAGCAGCAATTATTGGCTTATCTTAAACATAGCACTGCTTGCTTATCACACTCAAGTTCACTATCATTGTAATGTTCTTTACAACATTTCTGAGCTAAAGGCTTTAGGTACCTCACTGCCACTTTAGGCCCCAGAGAGATTCCCCAAAATCCTGCTCAGCTGCTGCCCCACTCTGTGAGCACCTAAAGTCCCCAGGCATCTAAATTTCCACTGTGCAAGTCCCTTAGGCACCTAAGTTTCTGAAAATGACCATATTAACTGCTGTTTCTGTCTAGCGCCCCAAGCACCTATCTCACACCTAAGCCACCACCAGATCCATTTGAGTATCAGTCTTGCCTGTGTAGGCATTTTCAGACCACAACTAAACCCACAGAGTTGGAGTAGGTGGAAGTGGCTCCTGATAACTTTCAGCTTAGTGTTACATCACTCATCCCAGATGAAAAGTAAGACAGCTTTAAAAAGAAAGATTGAGTGAAACCCACCCTGTGACACCCGATAGCCCAGTGAGTAAGTCTAAAAAAGTATTTCCTCTTCTTTTCACTAAACCTGATGTCTGTTAATTGGCTGGAGTGACTCCTGTTTTCTGTATTGTGCAAAAGTGTTAATGACAGTTCTCTTTTCACTTATTCCACATCATTCAAGATTTCATGGATCTCTGTCATATTCCCCTTAATCCTCTCCTTTCTAAGATGAACACCCCCAGTGTTTTTAGTATTTCCTCATATAAGCAGCTGTTTCATACCCTTTATCGCCTTTTGTTACCTATCTTTTCCGGTTGCACTATATATATTTTGAGATGGAACAACCAGAACTGCACACAATATTCAAGGTGCAGGCGCACCATGGATTTATAAAGAGGCATTCTGAGTTCTTCTGCCTTATTTTCTATCCCTTTTTCAATAGTTCTTAACATAATTGTAGTCCTTTTGACCACTGCTGCACATTGAGCAGAGGTTTTCAGAGAAACATCTACTGCTGTTAACTTGCTTTTGCAAGAAAAGGCAATGTGAAATATTGTCATTCTGGTTTTAAATATGTATCAGTGGTAAACATCTCTTGGGTGCCATTTTGAATACAGTGTTTGTTTCTCCAGTGCCCTGAACCATCCAGTGCCATTTACATTTGTGCATCTTATATTCTGAACTGGTAACATTTTACATCCACTTCCCCATCACGACATGTGTATAAAATGACTAAACAAGTTGTAAGAGTCTACAGAATAAGACCTTTGTATTTTACTTGGGCCCTTCTGTTGCCTATCTTTAAACAAACCATGTTTATATTCCCATTGGAAAATCTGCTATTACTTTGACAAGAAAATGAGGACTTTAGGTGCAGTTGATGAGGCCAGCACTATGACCAGGAGTCTTCATTTCCAGCTCTGTATTTATTCAGGAAAACCTAAGATGCTTTTGAGAGGACTGTAAGCATAACGTGAAAGTTGGATTTCACAGAAGGCCCATTGAGAATTATATATAACTGACTCAGAGATAAAAACATGAGGAATTTTTATCATGTAGTCTCAGCACCGCTGCTACCAGAAGAGCGCCAGCTCTGAAAAAGAACAGACTGTATGTAAGGAATTTATACTGACTTCTAAAGAGGTACCTCACATGATTTTGTTTCCCACCTTTTTCAAACTTGGGAAAGCCTCTGCTGCTTCATGTTTCATAAGAGATGGGCTGTTCCTGAAACTAAACATTTTCTTTTAATGTGGAAACTAGTTTTATAGTGATAGAAAATGAATATGTTTGTTTAAATAACACTTAGCCTCAAGTTTATGAAGCAAAGTGTCCAGGTGACAAATTCCAAGTTAAGGCCAACTTTAAGGCCAGGAACAAATGTATCTTTACAATATAGCTGGTTGTGAAGTTTCTTGTCAGAAAATGCTGATCAAAACCCAAGATTTTGCAGGAAAGGGACAGTTTTGATTCAACTTTTCCCAAGTTCAGGATGGAATTTGAGACACACACACCAGCCCCAGAAAAGCCAACAGTCTTCAGTAGAACAGGGCCTCATTCTGGGGTCTCCCATATACTAGGTGAATACCATAACCACAAGGCTGTAGCCTCATTCAATAATCAATCAATCAATCTTTCCCCCACACCCAATGTATATTTAATTATTTATACAAAGTAGGACAACTTCTATGAAAGAAATTAGGAAACACCTACCAGACTAACCAATAGCCTAGTGGTTTAGGGGCACTCATCTGGGAGATAGGAGACCTGGGTAAGTTCCTGCTCTAAATCAGGCAGAGTAGGAACTTGAACCATTCTGCCACATTCAAGATCAGTGCCCTAACCTCCTGGCTATTATAGGGTGGAAGGTGTCTCAGTCCCTCCTAGAACTTCAAACCATCTCAGTTTCATCCTGATGTGGGATAAGAAAACTATTTCCTACCTAGGTATGCTTTAAAACCCCATATTTATATGCAGCATCAAGCATGAACACTTGGGAACTTAATGCTTAATTAAACATGTTTTCAGCTGTGGTCTTATTCACAGTATACCAGGCCTCAGAGTCAGGCTATAAAACAGGACAGAAAAGAGTGATAATTTAATAGTTTCTGTCAATCTTCATCTTACTTCATTTTTCTTCCGTGCTGTTGGTCCATCTTCCCTACCAAGTCTCTTTCTCATAAGCAAGCACTGGTTTCAATATTTTCTGCCTTTCCTTGGGTCCTTTGGAGTGTCATGTATCCCAGCATACAGAACAGCCAATTTGGGCCTTTAATAAACAAATTATAGTGCAGAATAACTGGCCTTTTGACTATCACTAAAATGCCTTACAATAATGCCCCAATATATGCAGTATAACAGTAACACCACATTTAGGCCTGTCACTGTACAATAAGAGGCCTGAATATTTTGTATAAGATTGAATAGGCCACTTAGCATTACATTTGTGAAATTGGTAGCACCAGTAGCATGGCATTGTTTACACATTCTGTGTGATTAGTGTGATACTCATCACTGAACATGTGATAACAAGCAGTGAACTCCATTCTCTCTGCCCTTTGCTTAAAATTATCTACTTGTCTCCTAAACTCAGGGATGTTCCTTGATAGGTTGAGTGTTGTTATATCCATTTATTATTCTCCTCAGAATCTCTCTGCAAACCATTAACCATGAATTAGACTCTCATATTAATATAAGCAAGGTGTAAATGTGAACTACAATGCTCCAATTAATAGAGAAGAATGCCAGAAAAGGTGTCGGGTAACATTAAGTGAATCATTTTCCCCCTGCTTGATTTCACGTTGCATTTGACTGTATAGTATCCTGATTAAACCTTTTTCATGTTATCACTTGGGTCAGGACTGAGGCAAGAAGGAGAGAGGTGGTTCTCACCTGTACTGCTTTACCTGTCACAGCAGCGTGTTTGTTGTTGGGGGATGTGGAGGCTTTGCGCAGGTAAAGTGTTATCTGTGTTATGCTATTAGCCTTTCCAGAACCAATGGGATGACCCAATCCCCTTTAAAAGGTGCTATGTGGTGTCAGGCACCTTTCTCTACTATTGAAATCTACTGGAGCTCAGAATTCCCAGCATCTTGCAAGATCAGAGCCATAGTGAGCTGTTTTAAAGCACTGAGTTCTTGCAGAACCACAGCAATACACAGCAATTTAAAAATGTCTCTTAAAATGTTTGAGATGCGTAGAAAGCACAAGGTCTGGTTTACACAGATAAAAACCAGGACATTCAGAGTGGACCTGAAACACCCTAATTAAGTTTTCTGCATCTAGGTATTGTGACAGTCCCCTCACAGTAAGATATTGTATGTGCTATTATATGTGCTACAATAAATAGGTGGAATGAAAAAAAAAAGTTTAAATAGTTTCTGAGCCAGATCCTCAGTGAAATCAGCTTAACTCCATCAATAGCTGATTTACACCAACTAAACAGGTCTTCACACTGTAACTCTAAATTTCAGTCTAGTTTTGAGCCAAATTTTTTGCCATATTTTTATAGGGTGTTAATTATTTCTTCTTGTATTGTTCCCTAATAAGAAAGATTAAAATAATTTGGAGCATAATGTGATGTAACTTGGTAGCGATATGTAAAAATATGGTATAGTGCACATCAGTTATGTGTTCCTATTACTCATAATCATAATACAAAAATGATGGGTCATGAATGAAGATAAAATGCAACAAAATTAAAACAGATAAAAGGAAGTAGGGTACAATTAACCTGTGGAACTCACTGCCAGAAGATATTACTGAGTCATGGCACATTTTTTTTATAAATAAAATAAAACTTTTGAGTAAATAAGAAAAATATAATTCAGTTAAATTGCATAGGTTTATCCCATTGCACGGGTATAAAAGATATAAAACCTCATGTTTTAGGGTACAATCCAACTACTAACTCCCTGATGTCATGAAAAAAATTCCAATATGGGAATATCAGTACACAATTGTCCTTTATAAGGGATTGGACATCTTCCTTTTGAAGTATCTGATATAGGTCACTGTACTAGACTAGATAAACCAATTGTCTATTTGGTATGCAAATTCCTATATTCTGAGGTCAGATTCTAACCCAGTATGTGCAGTACCTATGTCTGCATCTACTTTTTTCTGCCCAAGTTTGTTCTTAAGTAGGGATGAGTCAACAAGTGTTGCACACGAGTATCCTAGAGAAGTATTTAAGATTTAGATATTGTAGCTAAGGCATGGTAAGAGAAAATTAGAAAAATCCATGATAAACGAATATACATTTAGTTCAGAGCCATTTAACACACCTCTATACAACAATTCTTACAACTACAGGAGAAAAATACAGATATTTTTGAGACTCTCTCTCTTTTCTCTCACTATATATAGCTGGATCCTGAGCTGATATCAATTGATGTAGCTCCATTGATGCACAGACAAACTGGAGATCCAACCAATTGTATCTTGCCGGATAGCGTGGAGAAGATGAGTTTACAGGCTAACAAGATGCCAGTCTAACACACACACACCCCCCCTATGTTTTTAGAGGACTAAATAAGCTTCCATTTGAAAATGTCTAAAATGTGGAGTACATCCACACTCTTATATTGAGTGGGCTACGAACAAGCCCATTTCTGCTCATGCTGTGGGTGCTAATTTAATACAATAAAGGTGATTAAGAAAAAATGATGGTGGGTGTCTATTGGCATAGTTCACTGAAGTCAACAAAAGCTATGTAGATTTAACTTAGCTGAGGATCAGGCCCCACATCAACCTGTTAAGACAGTACAGGAGAGACCTAACCCACCCACCCAAATATATATATGATTCCTGAGTCAAAACACAATACTTTTTGCTTTGAGAACTTGTACTAGTTGTGCACCAATGAGATCCCCTCTCACCATTCTATCAATGAGGTAAACCTGCCTGGCTTGTAGCCTGCTCATCTGGGGCGCGTGCCGTGTGGATACACAGAAAGCCTTCATTTTTCAGTCTGGCAGACACTAACCTTTCGCAAGCATTAAATTAATCACAGACATTTTATTGGGCCTGGCCATATGATTGTGACTATAGTGCCAGCCTTGGCAATAAAGAAATGACAGAACAATTCATTACATATGCTATTGGTATTTAAGTCACATTGTTGGGCCCCCTATCATTCCTTTCTTACTATCCCAACAGCAGTTCGTGTCAGCAGTATCCAAGGATACCTATATTTGCATAGAATTATGAGCTTCATTACTTTTCTTCAGTCACAATCACACGGTAGGAAATATCATATTAAGTATAAACGACACTAAATTCTACCATTCACTCGCAGAATAGTTATATATACAAGAATGGCTCTGTGTGTGTCTGTGTGTACATATACATGCATATGTGTGTACGTTTTCTCTCCCACTGATTTCAATGGGTGTTAGGTGCCTAAGTACTTTTGTGAATCACTCCCAAGCTGCCTTTTTCCTCCCATCCATCTTGAGCTTGATGTATCATAGAATCATAGAATATCATGGTTGGAAGGCACCTCAGGAGATCATCTAGTCCAACCCCCTGCTCATAGCGGGACCAATCCCCAACTAAACCATCCCAGCCAGGGCTTTGTCAAGCCTGACCTTAAAAACCTCTAAAGAAGGAGATTCCACCACCTCCTTAAGTAACCCATTCCAGTGCTTCACCACACTCTTAGTGAATGCAAAAGGGAATCAGGCACCAAAGGGATATTTCTCATGATGATGTTAAGCTTCCTAAAAGTGTTCTAACCACACTTGGTTCTCTTCTCATCACTCATCTCTTTTTTTATACTATTGCTTATACCTAACTGGTATAGTTTGATCTTCCTGGCTTGGCCCACTTAATTGTCATATTGTAATACACATGGGCCGACTTGTGCTTTAGTTAGACAGGGGTAACTCTATTGGCTTTGAAGCTTAGTGGATACAGCACTGGCTGGGCTCTATTCCCGGCTCTGCCACTGGTCTGCTGGGCAACCTTGGGCAACTCACATCAGCTTTCTGCAAACTGGAGATAATGACACCAACCTCCTTTGTAAAGCTATTTGAGATCTACAGATGACAAGCACTACATCAGAGTCAGGTATAATTACTATTTTTCAGGGAAGTAACTTCCAATTTAGGCCAACAAACCTTGTAGTAAAATTTGGTTGAAAATCTTAACCAGATTAAAAGAATTTTAAATTTGTACTATTTTAGATAAATCATATCATACAACTGATCTGTTAATTACTAGAGAGTCAGATGGGTAGGAGTTAGATTGCTTGACCATGAGGCTGCCCTGTAAAGGTCAGATGTTTGGCTACACATGACTTCAATGGCTCTATGCACATATACACTGCATGACAGAGCAAACCACAGCAGAGAGGGTGGGAAACCAAAAGGTGGATGTGTGAAAGGCTAATTCAGAAGTGTATGTTCATTGTCCTAAAATCCCTTTCACTGAGTGATATGTAAAGTTCAAAGAGGAAGATAAGGAAAGAAAACCCAACTACAGAGTTGGCTTCTTCCTCCCTTCTTCCAACTACACTCAAAATGCAGGAAACCTGAGCAGCCTTACTTTTGGGCCGTATCTTTGGCCAGTTTTATCTGAAACAAGGAGAAACCCGAATTAGTTCCCAGTTGCTGCTGGACTCCATTATAGGTGATTGGGGGGGAAGTGCTCTTGTTTATACTTTTACACAGCACCATCTGGTATTAGCAATGCAGTATTGGAAGGAAGGCTGCCCTGCAGTTTCCTATTGGGGTGTAGGAAATTGTGTATATTAGCAAATTGGTCATATTCGGATTTGTTTGCTTAGGTGGGTGGTTTGTTGGCGGTGGCCCTTTATTTCCTTCTACCCAAAGGAAGTAAGATAGAGAAAAATCCACACACAAGAAGCGGGTAGGAAGGAAGAGAAAAAAAATCTCTGGGGAGGAGCTAATTGGCTGACACCAAAATGGGAACTATAAATATGATATCTCCATGGCTATTTATTCAGTCTAGAGCAAAGCAAATTTTTGGTTACAAACTAGTTATTTCAGTCAAATTCCTATTTGTCCTTTTAAATATATTTCACTTGGCTGTTGTTATTGGGATTTTATAAATCAAATCATAATGTTGGATTTTTTTATGGAATCTGATCTCACTGTCCCACAGTTTTTATGTATATGAAGGACTCCTGACTTTTCTGCTCTTCCTTATGTCATTATTTCCATAAGTTTACAACACATTGCCACACTGCCACTGTAGAGTGACACATCACAGATGACCCAATAATTAAGTTCTCTTTGAAAAATTCCTAGTTTTTTTTTAACTTGGACAAATACACAGGCAGCTGTGTATATACATATTTTATTCATTTATGGAGTCTGTTGTCCCATTCCCCTCAGTTCATTTTTAAAGCAGTTTGAAGATGGATAATTATTTCTTTTCACCTTAAGGGCATCACTGAATATACATTGCCTATGCAGATATCAAATCTCAACACTTGGGCTGCTTCAATTATAATCTGTTTTGATTTGAAATACTGGTGTTGTGTCCTTGGTTATACACAGCCTTATTTGTTTATATTAACATGTTTTCTCCTTGCACCTTTTGTACTATATTGTATGATTTTTGTGAGTAGGGCAAAAACAAACAAACAAAACAAGAGTTCTGCTATCTCACTGTAAAGGTTAAGGGGTGACTTGATTACTGTCTATAAGTATCTACATGGAGGAACAATTATTTAATAATGGGCTCTTCAGTCTAGCAGAAAAAAGGTAGAACATGATACATTGGCTGGAAGATTAAGCTAGACAAATTCAGACTGCAAACAAGGCATACATTTTTAATGAGGAGTGTGATTAACCACTAGAACAATATACCAAGGGTCAGGGTGGATTCTCCATCACTGACAATTTTTAAACCAAGGCTGGATATTTTTTCTAAAAGGTCTGCTCTATGAATTATTATGGGGAAGTTCTGTGGCCTGTGTTAGACAGGTAGTCAGACTAGATGAGCACAATGGTCCCATCTGGACTTGGAATCTATGAATCTGTATAACAGAATCATAGAATCTCAGGGATGGAAGAAAACCTCAGGAGGTCATCTAGTCCAACCCCCTACTCAAAGCAGGACCAACACCAACTAAATAATCCCAGCCAAATCTTTGTCAAACCTGACCTTAAAATCCTCTAAGGAAGGAGATTCTACCACTTCCCTAGGTAACCCATTCCAGTGCTTCACCACCATCCTAGTGAAAAAGTTTTTCCTAATATCCAACATAAACCTCCCCCACTGCAACGTGAGACCATTGCTCCTTGTTCTGTCACACTGCTCTACAGCCAAAGTGCTTCTGAAATAAATGTAGTCAAACTTTACTAATTCTGGGTCACCCAGAATGAAAATTATGCTTAAAATTGTTGATTGGCTCTAGTTTTCAAGATATGCTATTGGGTCAGTATATATGACCCTTGACATGGGAATGGCGGAGGATAAGTGAGTTATAAAGGGAAGGGATCTCAATTTACATTTACAAAGACTAAAATACATCTTTGATTAGATCTATGAATAAATCTATGACTGGGTTTGGACAGTACTTGCTTTTTAGGCAAAACAATGAATGATGCAATCTGAAGCTGGTATTGCATCATATATGATACGAATTGCACCATGTTATTCCTAGAAGTCATGGATGATGCAATCATAACGAAGCTTACATCACTCTGCTGAACAAATTGCCCTATATCAGCTCTAGAGATCATACAGTGTCGTGCTCTCTTATTTGTCAGTGTTTGATTTTGCAAAGGGACACATTTCTGTTTAGCCAAAGTGAGCAGAGATGCCTTGTACTTGTGTGAACAGTGCACATAACTTCTGCTATGTTTGTGGTGAAGTGACTTTTGCATCACAAAAGTGCAGTATAACCACTATGGTTAAGAAAGCCTATCACCTTTATTTTGGCTGCAAAATTGGAGATCAGGACAAGAGGTGGGCCCCACACATATGCTGCAACACTTGTGCAACAAATCTTCGCCAGTGATTGAACAGGAAAAGGAAATCTATGCCTTTTGCAGTGCCAATGATTTGGAGAGAGCCAACAGATCATAGCAGCAATTGTTACTTCTGCATGGTGCCTCCAGTTGGGATAGGTGTGTCAAAGAAGAAAAAGTGGACTGTGCATTATCCAAACATTCCATCAGCTATACGCCCAATACCCCACGCAGAAGGACTGCCAGTTCCTGATGCACCAGAATCATTCTCACTTGAGTCAGACGAGGACAAGGAAGAGGATGAAACTTCTGGTCCTGAACCATCAATGTCACAGGACCCACATTTTCTCCCATCCTCCTCCTCTGAAGCACACCTCATAACACAAGCTGAATTGAATGACCTTGTCAGGGATTTGGAACTACCCAAGAGTAAGGCAGAGCTGTTGGGCTCCAGACTACAGCAGTGGAATCTCCTGGCAGGTGATGTTAGGGTGTCCATGTTCCGTGACCGTCAAAAGGATCTTGTCCCATTTTCTTCATGGAAGGTGATCTTGTAGCCTGCAACAACATCGATGGTGTGACGGCAGCCCTCAACATCGTTCACGATCCAGATGAGTGGAGACTCTTCATTGAGTCATCGAAGACGAGTCTTAAAGCTGTTTTGCTGCATAATGGCAATGTTTTACCATCAATTCCAGTTGGTCATGCAGTCCATATGAAGGAAACCTATGACAACATGAAACAACTTTTGAAGTGCCTAAACTATGACCAACATCAGTGGCAGCTTTGTGGCGATTTGAAGGTTGATGCTCTCTTGCTTGGTCTGCAGACTGGATACACAAAGTACTGCTGTTTTCTCTGCGAATGGGATAGTCATGCAAGAGATTCCCACTACATCAAGAAAGACTGGCCACTCCGACAGTCATTGGAGCCTGGGAGGAAAAGTGTTCAGTATCCACCACCTGTTGAATCAAGGAAGATTTTGTTACCACCCTTACACATCAAGCTGGGTCTGATGAAGAACTTTGTCAAGGCCATTGACAAAACACAAGCAGCTTTCAAGTACCCCCGTGGATAATTTCCAAGGTTAAGTGAAGCTAAGATAAAGGAAGGTGTCTTTGTTGGTCCTCAGATTCGTGAACTTCTTCGAGATGATGCATTTGACCATGCAGTGCGTGGCAAGGAAAAGACGGCATGGAAAGCCTTCCAGTCAGTGGCAATACATTTTCTCGGAAACAACAAGACAGACAGCTACAGGTTGTTGGTGGAAAACCTCCTCAAGGCATACAAAAGCCTTGGTTGCAACATGTCACTAAAGATCCATTTTCTGCACTCTCATCTACATTTTTTTCCACTGAACTGCGGAGCAGTGAGCGACGAGCATAGCGAGCGATTTCACCAGGACATTGCAACAATGGAGAAACGCTATCAGGGCAAATGGAGCCCATCAATGCTTGCAGACTATTGCTGGACAGTGACAAGAGATGCTCCATTTAATGAATACAAGAGACAAGAAGCACCGAGTAGACACTGAATAGGACTAAACTATGTACATAATAGTTTTTTGCCTTTTGTTTCATAATACATTTTATTTATATAACCCTTTTGCTGATTTTTAAAGTGTTACATAAACAGGACAGGTAAAATATTATCATGTAAAGCAACCATAAACACATGAAAAGACCTAGGTTTACAATTTATGATTAAAACTCTACTATCTACATAATATACATAGACATAAAATGTAAAAACTTAAATATCTTAGAAACAGTAGCCAATCAGTTGTTTTAATTGTCATATTTGAATTCAGCACATCAAAATACATAATAAATATCACATTCTATCTCTGCAGCAGACAACTTCTAAAAAATTGTAGACCAGTGTCATCTGGTACCACTGAGAACAGTCTAGATCCATCCTCTTTGGACCCCTCTTTCAGGTAGTTGAAAGCAGCTATCACCCGCCCCCCCCCCATTCTTCTGTTCTGCAGACTAAATAATCCCAGTTCCCTTAACCTCTCCTCGTAAGTCATGTGCTCCAGCCCCCTAATCATTTTTGTTGCCATCCGCTGTACTCTCTCCAATTTTTCCACATCTTCCTTGTAGTGGGAGGACCAAAACTGGACACAGTACTCCAGATGAGGCCTTACCAGTGCTGAATAGAGGGGAATGATCACATCTCTTGATCTGCTGGCAATGCTCCTACGTATAGAGCCCAAAATGCCATTAGCTTTCTTGGCATCAAGGGCACACTGTTAACTCATATCCAGCTTCTCATCCACTGTAACCCTTAGGTCCTTTTCTGCAGAATTGCTGCCCAGCCACACATTCCCTAGTCTGTATCAGTACATTGTATTCTTCTGTCCTAAGTGCAGGACTCTGCACTTGTCCTTGTTGAACCTCATCAGATTTATTTTGGCCCAATCCTCTCATTTGTCAAGGTCCCTCTGTATCCTATCCCTACCCTCCAGCATATCACCACTCCTCTGCAATCACATCGGCCAACTCTTTTAGCACGCTCAGATGCAATGTATCCGGCCCCGTGGACTTGTGCTCGTCCAGCTTTTCTAAATAGTCCTGAACCATTTCTTTCTCCACAAAGGGCTGGTCACCTCCTCCCCATACTGTGCTGCACAGTGTAGTAGTTTGGGAGTTGACCTTGTCTGTGAAGGCAGGCAAAAAGAGCACTGAGTACATTAGCTTTTTCCACACCCTCTGTCACTAGGTTTTCTCCCTCATCCAGTAAGGAGCCCACACTTTCCTTGACCTTCTTCTTGTTGCTAACATACCTGAATAAACTCTTGTTACTCAACCTCCCTTGATAGCTGCAACTCCAAGTCTGATTTGGCCTTTCTGATTTCACTCCTGCATGCCTGAACAATATTTTTATACTCCTCCCTGGTCATTTGTCCAATCTTCCACTTCTTCTAGGCTTCTATTTTTTTGTGTTTAAGATCAGCAAGGATTTCACTGTTAAGCCAAGCTGGGTCGCCTGCCATATTTACTATTCTTTCTACTCATCAGGACAGTTTGTTCCTGCAACCTCAATAAGGATTCTTTAAAATACAGCCAGCTCTCCTGGACTCCTTTCCCCATCATGTTATTCTCTCAGGGGATCTTGCCCATCAGTTCTCAAAGGGAGTCAAAGTCTGCTTTTCTGAAGTCCAGGGTCTGTATTCTGCTGCCCTTCATTCTTCCTTGTGTCAGGATCCTGAACTCGACCGTCTCCTGGTCACTGCCTCCCAGGTTCCCATCCACTTTTGCTTCCTCTACTAATTCTTCCCTGTTTATGAAAGCAGGTCAAGAAGAGCTCTGCCCTTAGTTGATTTCTCCAGCACTTGTTGATTTCTCCAGGAAATTGTACCCTACACTTTCCAAAAACTTCCTGTAAATATAATGCAGTCAACTAACTATGGCACATTGCTTCAAAAACTTTTCATGTCCACTAACCAACCACATTGCAGTAGAAAGACCAGTCTTACTTATGTCCTATTCCTGGAAATATTCCCCACTAATAGAGATTGTAGGAGAGTTAGTGAAGATGCCTTATATTTCTCTTCATCTTATTAGTTAACTCTCCAACCTAAAAGATGCTGAACTGGTGTTAAAGCTTAGTCGCACTTGCTTAGATTTTCCAAGAATTGTTTCTGTTCATGTTGCAAGAGCAGTTTGTGTGTGACAAATATATTTGAAAACAATGCTGTGTCACTAGGTTTTCTCCCTCATCCAGTAAGGAGCCCACACTTTCCTTGACCTTCTTCTTGTTGCTAACATACCTGAATAAACAATGAAAACAATGCTGTGTTTTCAAATACTATTAAATGATGTATGTCTCTTGTTTATTTCACCTTTAGGAATTAAATGATTTTCATATCCTGACCTATCTTTTAGAAGTGGAGTCAGTTATCTAAATGAACTATTTGTAGCTCCTCAGACTGATATGACACTTACTATGTTTGATCAAAATTGAAGCTGCTCTTGCAGCTGTGACTCAAAGCAAAGCAGCTATCCTAGCTGCTGAAGAATGGCATTACTCAAATATATGCTTAATTATCCCCTTGTTAAACAGGTCACAAATGAAAGGCTGAAGCTAAATTTTATGCTAGTGTGTAAATAGTATAAAATGGAGCAGTGTTCATTTAAAGTAGCCACCAATTACCTCCCCGGCTCTGGGTTACCCTGGCTACAGCCAAACAAAATAGAGGATCTAGCACCCCTAGTGGTGGAGAGTCCACCCTATGGGGAAGAACAGTGCAATGTATTCACAACCTCACCTCTGCTAGGGGCCCGCAAGCTACAGTACAGGACCGTGTTGGGCATTAATAGGCATGACCCAGACATCAATGAATATAGTGATTCAGTGCATCCCCTGTGCGGCCTCAATTGGCAGAGCGCCTATGTGCAATTTAAAGGTGCCCTTTCCCAGGGAAAGCCATGGGGAAAGATGCACAGTAAAGCACGACTTGCCTTCTGTCAGGGGTGAACTTTCATTCCTAACCCCATCCCTGAGTGCAGTGTTCTTCACTGCTGCATGGAGGTGTAATTTCTCCCAGGAGCACAGTATTTTTTTAAACTACTTATAAAGCTAAAACCACATGACTTTACCTTTATCAAATCTTCTTACAAGAATAAGAACCTTCTGTCTTCCAAACTGTACATTTACCTCAGATCTGTTCCTTGCTAACAAAACAGAGTAGCTGTTACTCAAAAAGCAGAAGAGAGGGCAAGAAGGATGAGGATGGAGTAAGACTCCATCTGAGATGTTGATGAGAGCAGTTTCACTGGAGAAGAGATGGCAGAACCCAGACTGAAGGCGAGGAACTGAAGGCAACAGTTGTAAATTACTCCTTTGGGCCATGATCCAGCAAACCATGTAAGTGTGTGTGTGCTCCCTTTGAACTACAAGGGAGTAGTATTTCCCTACAATAAGGGAAAAGGAAGAAGGGAAATGGGAAGTTAGTTGAAGAGGCAGACAGGGCTGAGGGATGGAGTTATTAACAGTGGAGAAGACTGGTGCATGCTTGTCTAATGTGGGGATGGAGCTGGAATGGAATTAAAGTTTACAGAGAGAAGAGGAGTAAGTCAAGAGACGGGGGATAGGATAACAGTTGCAGAATGAGCACAGGTGGGACGTCTTAGTGTGGGTGGCAAAGGAGAGGTCATTAGGAGGAGGGGGGAAGACGGTGTTGTTCCTTCCTCCAGGAGGAAAATTGTATGCGGATATTAAATTTCTATTGATGTATGCTGTCTTGAGTGCTTTTTATTAGTGAAAGCACATTACAGTAGCAGAACTTGTATTTGGAATGGAAGGTGATGAGGCATGAGCTAGTTCTTGCATGCTGCAGCTGTTGTTTCATAACAACGGAGCTGACTCCCCAAAATCTCTGTTTGTTATGCCTGAGAGGTGTTGACCATGATTCTCTTCGCAGAGCTGTTGGTTGCTTTTCAGTGTCCCAAGCACAAGCCATTAAGCACCTTAAAGATGGTAGCTGAAATCTTTTAGTGCTGAAGGACAAGGAAAGAATCAGAGCTGAAAAAAAAACCAGAACATACTTGAAGTGGAGACAGTTTTTTCTGACAAAGGCACAGGCAGTGAGCTCAGCAGTTGGGGCAAGTATGGGTCCATAGCTGACCGTGCCCTGTCTGTGGCTTTTCTGTGGAATGGTATCTTTGTACTTGACTGGCTTTTTTTTTTTTTGTTTCTTTTTTCTGTATGATCATTAATAGCTTTGCAATCACTCAAGCACCATGCTCTCCACACTCTTCTAGAATACCAATTATAATTGCATTATCATTAGGTACATGGACTTTCCATTTCCCGACAGCCCTTGCTACTTCATCTCCACTGGGACTAAGATTGCAATTCTTGAGCATTGTGACAGATTTTCAGCTCCCCTTCTCAGATCACTTCTGTTCGCGGTTCTAGTGCTGTCTTCTTTTGATAGGATTCTAACTGCACTTTTCCTTCAGGGTATACTAGTTTTCACATGTTAATTCTTTTTCATTATCCTCTTGGCTTACTCATATGTTCTCTTTAGTTTTCTTTTGTCCCCACCAGGGCAATTTTATAGTCAAAGTTCTGGAAATAAAAGGCTCCCACCCTTTCTGATACCTAAAACATGTATACATGGAAGAACTAAACTCTTGTCTTTTCTTCATCCAACAGAGTCCAAATCTTCAGGATGCATTGTGAGGCCTGTCTCTTCAAGGTTTATTTCAAACGACTGTTTGAAGGGTACATACAGGCGGGAGGATTTTATTGTTAATGTGTACATTCTGTTGACAATATTTGTATATAAATCATAGGTGTTGGAGGAGATTAGTTCCTGGTGAAAGTCCATTCACTTTAGTGGATGGATTTTTCCTGTTCTATTGTACATATTCCTACAGGGCATAATTGGCACATTGCTATACATTATACAAAAATAACCATAATTCCTTTCTTTACACCCATTAGATTTTAAAAGGCTCAGTTAACTTGGATTTATTAGGACATGCTTTCATTTTCATCTAAAATGAAATGCCTTTTAAAATTCCATTCAAGCATCCAAGGAAGATCACAAGATTAAAATTTTAATGGGTGTTAATTAGAATGGGTTAATAGGAATATTACCATTTCTGATTCTCATTAGATTCCTTGTTATAATGAGGAGAAAATCACAATTGTGCCAAGTTCTGATCTGACTGCAATGTTTGACAAAACAAAGAGGCACCAGAAGTAAATATATTATTAAATTAATACTTAATTTTATATATATCTACAGATGTCTTCAAGGCCCTTTACAAAGATGCAGAAATCTTATTTATGCATTACAGATGGGGAACTGAGACACAGAAGTATCAAACACAGAGTCTAAATGCAAAATCATCTTAGTACTCAGGTCCCTTAACTCCCACTCCAGTACCCCTTCTGGCATTAAAATCTATGTATACCCCTATTTGGAATGCAAACATCCATAAGGAAGGAGGTGAAGGTGCCAACTAGTTATATTGAGCACAGTGCACATTGTCCAAACTGTGTGCACAATGCATCTTGGGCTTTAGTGGTGCACTGGCCATAGGCAGGAGCTCTGCACCACTGTACAGTTCATGCCCAGTAAGCACATGTGTACATTTCACCTCCATGCTGTGAAAGGGCTTGAGTGCCTGGTGAGTTTCTTCTGAATGGGGGGGAAAAAGTGCAGTTTCTGAAAATACCATTGATCATGTAAGATAAATGGAGAGAACAAAGACTTGAAACCATTGGCTGCACTGAAAACAGGTGCAACACTACAGAGTACAAAAGAATAAGTTAAGTGACGAGTTGGTCCATGAATTTTAAAAAAACGTAATATGAATTTTTCTCACTACATTTGTTACCCTCAAAGTTTCTGGAGTTTTAAGAAAACCTACAGATTGTATCCCGAAGCAATCTCATAATGTGTTGTCACAGTTGGCTTCCTCTAGATAGTGGAAGACTTTCAGGGTTAAAGACCTGAAACTGACATTATAGCTCAATATGAGAAAAAATATATATCAGCAGCTGAGTCAATTTCACATTGCTTTCCTTCAGGAAAAGCTTACTGGATGAAATTTTACTCTGTTGGCATTGGCTTCCTTCCCTCTGGCATGTTTGTGGTTGATCACTTAAGTCCAGGGATAAGTCCCATCAACTAACCTGGAAAGCTTTTTAGTTCCTTTTTATGCTGTTGCTAATCATTCCCCTTCTATATCTACCACTTGCCACTTCAAACAGTTTGTTCCTGTTTTCCTTCCTTTAATGCCAATATCATACATTAGTAGGCTAAATTTTGTCTGATTTAACTCAGCCCTATTTGCTTAGCAGCATCACTACACCAATATTTTCCCTGCCCATTTACTGATTGTTTTCTTGGTACTCAGTCCTGTTCGAGAATCTAAATGTCAACACTGATCCGTTAAACATAACAAAACCACATCACCTTCCTCTGCTGGATCTGGCTCAGGAGGCAAGTAATGTACATCTGGTGATCGGTGGGAAACTATCAGTGTAAGGAAAGGTCTATAACACGAATTGGGAAGTGAAGAGAGTTTATAAGTGTTCAACTGAAAACCTGAGAGTTTCATGAGTATTCAAAAGCATTTGTTAATGGGTTTCTGGACAAAATTTTACAGTTTATTCCACTGAAAAAGAGATGGTACAACTTTGCTATGACAAATGTGAAGTTTTCAGAATTTTCCATGACTAAGTGAAATCTAACTATTTTTATAGAGCAAGGTTACTTTTCTTTTCCATCCCCCTCACTCATTCACAACATTTTTGTGATGCTAATTTGGTTTTATCTGATCATTATTTTCTATTTTTCACAAGATCCAGCAACAATCTGAGATGAATCTGCAAATTGCGAAAACATGTTTTGTGCAGTGCTTTGCTAGCAGTGAGCCTTTTTCTGCAGATTTAATGTGTACCAAACTCAAACGCAGAAACATGAACTCTTGGTTAGCTACACACAGAGCAACATCTTGAAGATCTCATCTTTCCTAAAGCATAACTTGAAGCAAAAATAAACTAAATATTGTAAGTTTGAGATATGTTAGATTCATACCAGAGACATCACTGTAGTATCTTACTGACAAGCAAGATTGGTCTGAAGGTAAACCTTTTCTTAGGAAAGAAACTATGTTCAGAAATAAGGTAGCAAAACCTCTCTAACTGCAGCCTGTGACTATGCCTTGGCCTGTGCTCTTGTTTTGTTTCTACTACCCAGAATGCAGCGCAAATGCCTGCATAAAGAGTGTACAGAATACAGAAAGTGTGGCATCTCTACTTTTCCTGGAGGACTTACTTTACAGGAGTGACATGACTGGCTGAGGTATTACTACTTCTAGGTGAAAAGAACAAGAGTACTTGCGGCACCTTAGAGACTAACCAATTTATCTGGGCATAAGCTTTCGTGGGCTAGAACCCATTTCTTCAGATGCATAGAGTAGAACATACAGTAGGAATATATATATATATCACACATACAGTGTGTATGTGTGTGTGTGTGTGTATAATATATATATACACACACACACA
>ML677445.1:58267-363066 GCA_007922305.1 Dermatemys mawii | reverse complement strand
ACACACACACACACACACACACACAGAACATGAAAGGTGGAGGTTGCCATACTAACTTTAAGTGGCTTAATCAATTAAGATGAGCTACTATCAGCGGGAGAAAAAAATAACTGTAGTGATAATCAGGATGGCCCATTTTAAACAGTTGACAAGAAGGTGTGAGTAACAGCAGGGGAATACTTAACCTGGGGAAATAGATTGTAAACATGGATAAATAGATTTAATTTGTGTAATGACCCAGTCACTCCCACTCTTTAGTCAAGTCTAATGTAATGGCATCCAGTTTACTCTGAAACTTGTTACCTCTAGGTTTTCACTTAGATTAGAACAAAGTGTCATTCTTAGCTGTTCTAAATCAACATAAGCCCATCGATGTCAATGTAGCTCTGCTGATTTACACCAGCTGAGAATCTAGTCAAACTATAGCAATGAACTGCCCCTTAAGCCCCTGTTCACCACTGGGAAGACTAGAATTCAGAATGTGATAGAACATGCTTAGTTTGTTGTAGGGTGTTATTGGTTTGGTTTTTTTACTGGGGGTTGGGGGAATTGATTTATTTATTTAATGTTACATATCATGCAGTCTGTCACTACTGCTTCCACAAGCCATTGATGGCTGCTTCATCTACTAGCAGAAGGTGAAACCCATATTCTATGTGACTGAGCACAGTTAAGGGCAAGATGAACAAATAGATAGACAACAGCATAGGGTCCAGCATCGTCTCTGCTGAATGCCTTTTTAAAAAAATGATCCTCCCACTGCTAGTTGGCTTTAGCTATAGTAAATTAACTGCTCTCCCACTTTAATCGTAAAATGCAACCATGAGAAATGTCCATTCCAGCTTCAGAGCACCTGGTGCTCCATTTCTTCAGTGACGGTTATTAATTGTTCTACGGGCTGTGAAGTATTCTAGCCAGAGGGACTTGGAAAACCCCTGACAGATTTGTGATGAAATGGTGACATATCAGATGTCCTTGCTGCAATTCCTTCCATGACAAGGTTCCCCAAATCAAATCCCATCCATGCATTCCTCTACTCCTGGAAATGCTTGCATCAGCCTTTCTAAAATGTGCATGGAGTGACAGGAAAAAGGCTGTGATTTCAATTTGACTATTTTACAGTTACTTTACATCATCCCTTGCATGTAAAGTAAGGTGTGGGAAGATTTGTATCAGTTCCGTGCTATCTCCCAGTTTTCCCTGTCTCCCTAAGAAACTGTATCTGAGAGACAATCTCTAAAGTCTTTCCTCAGCTTAACTACAACATAGACGAGATATGGAGAAATTCCTCGTTTGAACTTATTTTCTCACCATTTTTGACAGACTTGGTTTTCATGAAACTCAGTACAGTATGTTTTTCCAGCTTTCCCTTACTTCCTATGGCACCAATGCAATCTGATATCTTCCACTGCTGTTTGTGGCCCTGATGTGCATTTTGATAAGTTTTTGAGCAACATTAAAATTCTCATTAGACATTCTCTTGCTAATGCTTGAAAAACTGATGTATTCTGACTTATTTCATTTTGTTGTAAGTAAAGCAAGCCACTGTTAAATAAGAACTGTATGTACCATTTTCAGATCAATAAGTATAGAACAACCTCAGTTGTCTAGATATTGCAGGAGACAGCTAATTCAGATAACCAACTTTTCAGATAATTGAGGAAATTTCTAATGTTGAGTGATTAATTGACCAGAGAGGATATGATCTTATTTTGGAGAATAAGTAGTCTAGATAATTGAGGTGATACTGTAAGGCTTTTTTTTAGGGGCTTTGAAACCTCTAGGGCAAATTATTCTGTTTAGCTGTTATAGTACATAACTGGAAACTTGCTGCAATATGAAATGAATGATAGATGGAATAGGTCTAAGTTATTGTGATTGAAGCAGCACTGAGAGTAGAAAGTCCTCCCCAGTGAGGCTTGCAGCAGCCCAAGCTTCCTGAAACCTTTGCACTGTTGCGAAATCTGGAACTGGCCAAAGGCAACTCGAAAAGGAATGGGGCTGGCCTGGGATGTGATGGGGCCAGCCAGAAGTGCCAGTTCTCTCTGGATCCTCCCTTGGAACTCCTGTGGAAACCTAGATGGAGTTCAAAGCTGGTCCCATCTGATGGCAGCCATGGGGAATAACTGAAATGGTTCCAGTGGCTACCCTCTCCAGGTGAACCGTTCGTCTAGTCCAGCTACCCCTGAAAGTGCAAGACTGTGTGACGAATTGCCTGTATCATGGTGCTTTGTATTGTGTACATTCCCTGCCACTCTCCACCTTCCCTTGCCTTCTTCATTAGCAGCCAGGTTAGGTTGCATCAGTGGAAATCCCAACAGAAACCCAGCAAAGCAGGAAAATGAGCAGAGGAGGAGACCTTCATTCACATACCTTGACATCCTCACATCATATTAGCCACTCACTGACACTCCCTCTCCAAGGACCTTGTCTCCAGCTCAGACAAACAAAAACGTAATTCAACACAAAACCATAACTCTGAATTCAGTAACAGCACACATAAATCACAGTAATGCATGTGTGCCAAATCAGTGTGATATCTTACAAACACATGTCACACATATGACCAGTGCAAGTCTGTGAACAGTATGTACGTATTAATAGGTAAAGTGTTCACAGAGTTAATGTGCTGTGTTATAGGGAAAGATGTAGGTGCTTTCACTGTATTCTCTTAGTCGGGGTCTGATTTTGCATGGCGTTTTTGCACTGCCTGCAAGAGGCAAAGGCCCTGATTTTTAAAAGATACTTAGATGCTGGTGCACTCAGCATAGCAAATCTGACTTTTCATTTTCACAACTGAATTAGGCACTCAGGAGCCTAAATCCCATTGACTGTCAATGGGATTTAGATTTCTGACTAAATCAGCTGTGAAAATGAGAGTGTGTTTCAAAGCTTAAGTACTTCAATGCCTAAATATATTTAAAATCTGGACCCTGAGAGAAAATCCCACCAAGCATCTATCTATATTTTTGGCATCAAAATACCTTTAAAAATCTGGCCCTTAGTAACTCATAGGACACACACAATACCATTAAGGATCTGACCCATAGTGTCTGTAAACTGTTTTGAAGATGTAAAACACTATGAGTGCCATCCTTCTGTTTTAGTACAATTCTATTATTAATAATGCAAACTCAAAATGAGATTTCTGATGCCTATCTCTACTCCTAAGCTCTTGCCCTAAATTGTGCATATGACATCTTATCAAGATCTTAAAAAGTTCAGGGAGATGCATTCACCCTTCCTCATTAACATACATTCTCCATCCTAGCTGCCCTTTTACTGTCCTTGTGACAGCTCTTTCATCCTCTTCATTCAAACAGAATATGACCTTTAAAATGAGCAGCTGGTGCCGGCTTCTCTTTTAATGAATGATGCTGAGACCACCGTGTTTTTTAACATAAAAGATGAACAATTTTTGCCCCAACTCCCTTGCAATTTCGCACAGACGTTAGCTTATCAGATGTGGAGTTCTGATTTAAAAGCCCTTATGGAAATATCTTATAGAAATAAATAGGGATGGACCAATTGGTCTCTTTAGAAATTTGACAGGAAAAATTATTCTAAAACCCTATAGAATTTTAATAGAGAACAACATCCCTGTGTATGTGTATGAGACATTTTCAGATGGCATAGAGCTGCTATAATAGTTCCTATGCCCATTTCCAATGTCCAGTTTCCAGTATAGGGAGTGTTTCTAGGACAAAGAGGGCATGGCCAGGATAAACTACACCCAGCTGATTACTGGCTGCTGGCACAGCTCCTTAGGTCTGTGAGCAGCTAGACATAAATTAGAGCAACTTCATGGTTACTCAAATTAACCCTGGAGACTGGCCCCAGGATTGGGGGTGAGGTGGAGTGCAGCATAAAATGGCTTAAAGTCTTCTTCCAGTCATGCACTGAGCACAATTTAGCCCATCTGGAAGATCTACCCCTGTAATTTTGTATGGAAGTTACAGTAAACAAAAAATGCCTGCAGACGTAATTTGATCATATAGCCAAAGGAAGTCAGGTCATCTGAAACTGTGGTCCATAATATCCTAGCATTGACACACACAAAATTATGTTGACAAAAGTTATCCAGATACCTTGAGTTGCTTTTAAACCAAAAATAAATCACAAACCAGATCCATTCTCAAGTGCCACCATTTTAAATTTCCCAGAGTTAATGTAGCCTTGGGTTTCATCAAAAATACTTACATTTTCACCTCCTTTCAATAACAAGATTAATTTATTTTAAAATCTACTCTTTAGAGAATGGGGAATTGCGTGTATTTAAAAAGCACAATTATAATTGTCACTAATGCAGTTCAGGAGTGGTATGTACTTACACAGGGAAGCTCAGTATGATCATATTAAATCAATATATTTTTCATTTGATTATTCTTTTGTGTTTGTCATATAAATTGGAAGGAGGGAAATAATTTTCTCTGCTGGAGCATAAAACAAATTAGACATAATGGCACATAAAAAGCAAACCATAATCACCCTCTTGAAAACTAATGCATTTTATGGGATATGTAGCCATTAAGGCAGTCACAACATTTTAAACCTACTCCACTTCAACACTCTCTGAATGTATTCCCTTTCTGATGGCAGCATTCTGTGAAGCTGGCACTGATAATTAAATAAATAGTATGTTGGAAATCCTAAACTTATCTTCCATGGCAATATGCCAGGCTTTTTTCTTCTTTTGTCTAGCAAATTAAAGTATCATTGTGTTTTTCCACCTGGTGCTGGGAAATGTATTTTACTGACTTTTTTGAAATTCATTTCAGAGCCTTTTGGACTGGCTTTTATATGCAGCATGTCTGTTTTCCTTTTATACTGCATGCATGGATGTATATTGGCAGACACAGAATGGAGATTTGGTGTTGTATAAAGGATCTATTGACTTGTGTTTGTGATGACCACAATAATAAAGTAGTGAGGCCAAAAATGCCTTATGCAAGGCATTTCACAAAAGCACCAATAAAACCTTTACATCATACCTCCCAACACATATTCCAGGTATTTCCGTGTTTCACTGAACAAATATTTCACATCGTTTCTGTACTATTTTTGTGTCCTTTCACCTATACGGTTAAGCTACCTACTGCCCCAGGGTTCTCCCTCCCTTCCCACCCCACAGTAAAAAGGACATTGCTACTCTAGACATATGGGCTAGAACCTAATATCTCTGTTGTCTTCAATGGAGCTACTCTCATATACACAACACAGATTCCCATTTCAGTTAATGAGACGCTGTGAGGAAATAACACCTCCCTCACTGATCATTTGACAAGACCAGAAATTAGGCCCTCATTGTGCAAAATGCATGCTTAACTTTATGAATACTAGTAGTCATGTAGATTTCTATAGCTTATGCATATTCATAAAAATCTGCAGAGCTGGGCCTTGCTTGCCTGGATTCCAAGGGTGAAATTCTGGCTCCACTGAAGTAGATGGGAATTTTCCTATTTTATTTCACTGGGGTCAGGATTCCATCCCGACTGAACACACCTCTGGGGAAAAAACCCAGTCAATTCTAACTAGCACATCTTGGAAACACCTACGAAGTGACCTGAAAGAGTGATTCTATCCATAATGAAGATGGTGATGTTAACAAAAATATTATTTTAGGGCCTGCTTCAAAGCCTACTGAAGCCATTGGGAGACTTTCCATGGAGTTCAGTGGAATTTGGATCAGACTCTTAGGCCCTATCTACACAACAAAATGGGCCTACTTTAATGATATGGACATAGTTAAAGCAGTACAGCATCCCTAGTGTTGACACAGTTCTATTAGTATGGCCTTGTCCCACATGAGAAGGGGAACGAACTATGCTACCCATATTAGAGGTTATACAGGAATAATTACATAGGTAAAACAAATCACTTCTATAACCAATGGAATTATACCAGTGTACAGACAATCTGTGTACAGACCAGGCCTTAGAAAAACAAAATGGAGAAATCAAGTAAAATGAAGTAATTTTGGAATAATAGGGATGAGATACCAACTGAGAAAATACCATCACATCTGCTTTGGGGGTTATTGTATTTGTTAAGTATCTGAGTTTAAATGTGGACGATGATCACCCATACAGAATACTGTGCCAGAATCCCAGCTTGCTGTATAGATGGACCAGGATTTTGTTAACTTCTTTATCTGATAAGAGATAAGGGCTGGGGGGAAGGGAGATTTCAGACTGCAAAGAAAAAGGAAATTTGGGAATCTGAAGGTAAAAAGATTTATATCTTTCCTAATCTGAGTCCTATCACTCAAAGTAGAAGGAGACTTTACTCTATAAAATAAGGTTTTACAGAGGAAAGCTGTAGAGCTGCCCTTTTTATTCCCTGCTAAATTTAGACTGAAATATCAAGATGAAACCTACCTTTGCTGGCATGTAAAATCTGCAACTCGTTTTCTGAAAGAAGATTAAAGAGGACAAGGTAAGACTCGCTGACAACTTTGACATAGGCTCTGATAACGATTGACTATAAAATTTTGCATTCTCTGATGCCATTGAGTTACCTAGGTGTTAGTTGAATTTCTGCAGTGTACAATTTTTACCTTAAATATAGTTCCACTTTTTTATATTATTATGAACAATGAAGCATAAAAATGTTTAAAAGCACTCAGAAGAGAAGAATCTTAGAATGCAATTTAAGGCAAATAACCTGCAGGCTACACTTTTACAAAGGGCCTTATAATTCTTTCAATCTGCTATTCTTTTTGAATAAGCTACTGTAAGTAATTTCTTTCTTACCCATCTCCCATCATGGTAACAGAGGACACATTTTCACATCACTACTATCATTACCAGGCTAGAACCTCAGCTGGTGTAAATTGGTGGAGCTCTATTTAGTCTAAAGAGTGAAAGACTCATAACTAAAGGGAATATGGGGCCAAGGAGGTTTTAAGATCATATTTGTGCCCAATCCTAGGCTGCTCTGAGGACTGGAGTGGCCCTTGGCATAATTAAGAGAGCTCTGGAATGCTAACTGAGTTATGGCAGTCTCCTGTGGATGTCCTAAGGGATGCCATGGGAATCTCCGCAGCATTACATGCTACGATCCTGCCCCTGACAGATACCCTCCCGCCCCCATCCCAGGCATATTCCCTATTCCAAGGTCTTGTGAGAGGGGTCCTCAGAAGGCAGGCTTAAGGCTCTCTTCTGAATTGCCTACATCAGGGAAGTCCCCTCCCTAGCAGATACACGGTTTTTAGGACACCTTTACACTGCTCTGCTCTTTTTCCCTGACATAAAGGAGCCAGAGTAAGGGTAAGGATATCACCATGATTGAGCAGAATGCAGGAGAAGTAGCGAAAAGTACATGAGAAAAAGGAGCTTATTTATTGCATGTAACTGCGCCACATCTGAGCATATATAATAGGTGTGTTAAATGTGAGAGAGCAGGTTTATTCAGGTGAATTTTGCAGACAAACTCCGAAAATGCTCATTGGACTATTAAAGCAAACACCCTTCAGCCATGTGTGAACCTTCATTTCTGTTTGGTTGTTTTTCATGCTTTTTGCATACACTATAGTGAACACATTTAGTGGCAGGCTGAATCTCCATATTGTGAAAGAATGTTATTAAGTATTCAAGGAATCAAATTTTGGATGTATGCTCATAGGGCAAAACTTTTCAAAGTTTGGTGACACAATTTTGCTGTACAAAATAAAACATTTTAGTGAAGTCTGTGCAGACATTTCACTTAGTTTTCTGACCTGCTGTTCAGTTTATTTGGTTTTAATGAAAGTTTGTTGAAATCTCTTGTTGAAATTTCAATTTTTGACCAACAATACGCCCAAAAATTGTGTCTTCAGGGCCACCTCTATTCACAAGCATTCACACTGGGAATCTAATTCTAAAAAACACAGGTGAGATTTTAAAAAATGACCAAGTGACTAAGCAGCACAAGGTCTGACTTTCAAAGTGACATTTGATCCTACATCATTTTTGAAAATTTCACCCTATGTTCATTTAACCAGAGAATGTACATCTACCACATCAGTGGGGCACTTTGTAGGCATAGGGATCTACGTTACTTACATGGAGCTCCTTGATGGGTGGGAGGTTAAAGGAGGTAGGTGGTTAAATCCTGGCCCTACTGAACTCAATGGGAGTGGAATTTCACCCTTCAAGGTCTGAATAGTAAATATCTGTAAACAATGGTTTAAAAGATCAAATGATATTCCTGGAAGCGGTTCTGTGAATAATTTTGAGTTGCAAATTAAACTCAGAAAAGCCATAATTAGCTTGCAGAGACTTTGATAAAAAAAAAAGGAACAACATTCTCAAATACACTTATCATTAGAAATTATTTGCGCAGCTTAGATAGGTGGATGCATATAATTTTCTAGAGTCCTGTGTATGAGTGTTAATTTAATTTTACTTTATTTTGTGTTTCGGTTGGCCTTAGCTATAGATTTCAAAGTTCACCTTTTTTGTAAATGTTTTATTTCAGTCTCAAGCAGGCAATTTCATAATGGCTCCATTGGACAGTTGTAAGGGTGCGGAAGACATTGTTACGGCAGAGTGCTAGGGTGCGCTCACCCTCGACTCCAGGGAAGGAAAGGGTGCTCATTCCCCGCCCCCCGCCAACTTCAGGGAATGAAAGGGTATTATAGTTCATGCTGTTGTTACTGGTTGCTGCTCTGTTATTGCATATTTTACATGCCGGAGTTAACTGGTTCTCATTGCCTGCTCGCCTTGTGTAATATTAATGAGAAACCTGCTTGCATTATGTAATACTAATAAGACAGAAACAAGGTATTAGTTATTCATGAGGTATGCATGAGATGCAAATGTTCCTGTTATTTCTCTGCCTGTGTTCCCACGCGCAGTGGGCTTCACCCCGAGCACTGCTCCGATGCGTCGGGCTTTCCCCATCTCAGTGGCAGCAACGAAGGGAGCCCCCGTTGCAGGTGCGCCACTTTTGCCTTCAATAAACTCACTACTTCTATTCAGCAGCTCTGTGTGTGCCTTGTTCCTATGGGACACCGAGCACCCTGCAACAACAGTTATATCCTTCTACAGAGCTGGATTGAGCAAATCTTGTACCATATTGTTCTTTCTTTGCAATGAGAGAACAAGGCAGATTTATCTCCACATTTCCTTCTTATTCATTACTGTTTAGTATTCTGTCTCCCACTGGTATATTTTTAATGCATAGGCTAGCCACAGGAGTGATTCATTTGACTGTTTAATAACCCCTTCCAGAGGTTTCACTGGCACTACACACCAGCCTTGAACTAATGCTTGTGCATTCACAGCACAGCAAAGAGAAAATCTAAGACTGGGTTTGCTTTCAGAAATGGTACTTTTAAGGGGGTGATTCAGTTAGAGGTACATTAGCTTTGGAATACCTTAGTTCTCTTTATTACCATGCAGGTCATCTTTGTTCATAACTCAGCTGACACACACCATTAAAGCAATACAGTATCTTGATTAATTTGCTATTTTTTTAAACATATACCATAAAATGTCATCCAACAACAAAAAAGAATAATAGGAGTATGGTCAGTATTCCAGGTTTATGCACTCATCTTTCATCATCACTGGAGAACTGGTTATAAATGTATCTGAGCCGTTGACTTCAGTGAGACTAGACAAAAGTAAGGCAACCAAGATTTGACACACATTGTAGCATCAGATGTTTATGTAAGCCTTCTACCAGTCAGATTGGCTGCAACTCGGGCCTGGCTCAGTATCTAGGGTTCCTTTACGACAATACAACACAAAACTGGCTTGAGCTCCCACCCAGTGACCTGGGACAATTACACACCACCTCTTGGTGCCTCTAAGAGGCAATACATCCCCTCTTGCAAGCACAAAGTCTGAGTGTAGCAAAAAACTGTTAATACAAGGAAAGAGGTGATTCAGCATTAATTTGGGGAAATGCTGCAAACAGAGCTCATAAGCATAAACCATGAGTGAGAGAGAGAACCCCATGTAAGTTGGGCTGTGCCCTTTTCCCCTCAGGTTCTTAAGTCCAGCAACCCAAAAGTCCCTTTAATGTGCCTCTCCCTTTTCTGCAGCCCACTCACAGTTGCTGTCTTTGGACAGTGCAGCCCCAGATTTCAAAGGTGCATCTGTAGTGTTCATTTCCCACTCTGGGTGGAAAGGGGATCAAAAGACAACTTACCCTCTCCGATTCGCTGGCACTCACTCACCAGCCCTCTCTGCCAGCCACCCTGCTGGCCTCTCACCAAGATTTCATCAGGGCACATCGCTTAACACAGCTCTCAGTGATTTCAGCTGTTAGTGGGGGAGCCTCACACTGGTGTACACTGGGCAGTCTCTTGACACTCTGAGATACTGTCTTAAAGCAGAGCCAATACTTAGATCTAGGTATCAGTGATTTCAGCTCTGCAAGACTTTCACTTGAGTCTAAATGAGCTGTGTTATTACACAGTGGAGAAAGGAAGGGTCAGGTGGTGTCTGGGGACCTTAGACGGGGCCCATGCCACCAGTTACAAATACCTGTCCCCACCTTCTCTCAACTCACAGAGCTTTGGAACCCATGTCCCCTGCCTGGAGAGTGCAATTTAGTTGAGGGTGAGTCCTTCAATTGGGATATGCCAAGTATAGTTCTGCTGCCATGGATTCACACAAGGACAGCAATCCTTTATTTCTCCTGCCCCAATAACAAGGAGACCATTTGGGCAAGCAATCCCATCCTGCTGAGCACTTAGGCATGGTTGGTGTTCTCATGCAGACGAGACCAGATCCTAAAGTCCTCTTCCATAGGATTCGGGGGGGAGGGGGGGATTATATCACTCCTAATCTAACCTGATAAAATAAGTTTTTCAACAAATGTATTTGTCAAGACTTAAACCCCTGGAAATTGGCTTATAATGGAAATAGCATCATACCCTTAACCTTAGCAGCAGTATAATAAGATAAAACTTGGTCTTCAAAAAGATTTACAGTTTTCTTTATACAAACTTATATAAATAACTTTGGGCTAAATTCAGTTTTTATATATTATATATACATATATATATACACACATATATATATACACATATATATATATATACACACACACACACATACACACACACATACATATACACACGCACACACACACTGGGCATCTCTTGACACTCTGAGACACTGTCCCAAAGCAGAGCTAATACTTAGATCTAGGTATCAGTGATTTCAGCAGATATATCATATATAGGATGTGATGGACCTGAAATTAGATTTTTCTGGCTTCCACACTCTTGTACTAGCTCCTGTGGAATGGAAGGCAGGTATATTTCCATGGGTTTTGCATTATTAGTCTGTCACAGCAGTCTAGAAGTCTCTCCACAGGAGTCAGATCACTGTGTTTTTCATTTAGTTTTTTTTTTATGTTGGTTGCAGGGGGTGGGGCATACAAATGAAGAAACAAAATTGTAAATAACAGATAAGAAATTCACATTTGGGGTATTCCTTACAGAGAGGCAAGAACCAAATACACAAATGCCAGCATTTCCATACTCTGGTGAGATTTAGAACTGAATCTGGTTCTGAATCCCATCTTCACTCTTACCCTCTATGGACCAATTCAGAACCTTGGATCCAAACAGCTCCTAATTTGGGAACATTTGGATCTTAATCTGGATACACACTTTGTGGCTCAGACTTATCTCTGGCATTATTACACTGGTTCTGCAAGTCTTCCTTGCAAGAGTAGTCCTACTGCTTTTTATTGACTCCTAAGGGACACATAAGAATGGTCATACTGAGTCAGACCAAAGGTCCATCTAGCACAGTATCCTGTCTTCCAATAGTGGCCAGTGCCAGGTGCTTCAGAGGGAATGAACAGAACAGGTAATCATCAAGTCATCCATCCCATTGCCCATTCCCAGCTTTTGGCAAACATGGGAAAGGGTGACAGGATTGGATCCTGAGGTTGCATTCCAAAACTAGTAAACCAGTGTATTAGACAAAGGCAAATTAGGAACACTGAGGCCTTGTCTACACTACCAGCTGGATCGACAGGTAGAGATCGATCTATTGGGGATCGATTTATCGTGTCTTGTCAGGATGTGATAAATCGATCCCCAGAGGCACTCCTGTCGACTCCAGAACTCCAGCTCGCCAAAAGGTGCAAGGCAGAGTCAATGGGGGAAACCGCTGTCGACCACTGCTGCCATGAGACGGCAGGTAAATCGACCTAAGATGTGTCGACTTCAGCTATGCTATTCACGTAGCTCAAGTTGCATATCTTAGGTCGACCCTCCCTGCTAGTATAGACCAGGCCTGAGTTCTTGTCCAGGAATCCTTGCATTCACTAGTTTCTGTTAAAGAAGAAAGCGTGTAGATTGCTCTTCCCATGTAAGCCATGTTTTTGGCTGCTGCGGAGTCACTTTAATTCCCGTTTCATTTCTACCTCCCTCCACACATATTTAAATCTGATGATTTTTTTTAAGATGCTGCTGCAAATTATACTGAACAAAGATAAAAAAAAATCTAGCACTCCTCCACTGAGGCCTAATTAATTTCCACTTAAAAAATCTACATAATACATGTCCAGTGCTCTCATATGAGAAATAATACTCCCCACTTGTGTCATCTTATTATACTTCCTGTATAATAATAGCCTCCATACGCACAGAGTACTTTGTATTTATGGTGTATCAGCTAAATCTTTTTATGTTATTGACAGAATGTGGGCAGAGTGTTGTTCCATCTGTTCAAGACAAAAACATACATGTGCTAAGTTTATTCAGACTTATTTGTGTTTATGTTATAATAACCTTACATTAAGTGTAATACCCAAAAGAACAGCTCTTGGGATGCACAGGTGTTATGTGCCATAGCTGAGCAATCTGTCCTGGATTCAGGAAGAAATCCAAAGGCTTGATCCTTTCCCTCAAGATATGAGGAATTCCAATACAGTTTATGTTTGAGATTGAATTGGACTGTTTTAACCTAGTTGCTGAGGTCAGAATCGGGCCCAAAGACAGAACAGGAAGCGCAAGATTCTGACCTGAGTGCCTTGAAGCATGTGATGTTTAGGGGCAACATCATGACTTTTCCCTCCTTCACCATCAAGTAATCTGACTAATTTCTCCTGTGGGGGCCCCTGACGGACAATGCTGCAGCTGACACTTTTTGAGGGTCGATAGCATCTCTCCTGCTACACAATTTAGTGACTCTGCCATCCTGTGTGCAATGGGAGAGACTGGCCATCCCCATCCTCACCTGGTCCCATGTGGGCTGTAGCTGAGAGCAGGGGTTATAATAATTCAATGGCAAAAACTATGTGAAAACAGAATTAAGATTGCTTGGCAGTCTGTGATCCCCCTGCAGAACATTAAGTTGCCCATGCAACCTTAACTGTGCCTTCTTTCAGCAGTGCCTCAATAAGCCCCATTAACAAAGAGATCTTTACTCTGCCAAGCCTACAATTGCTAAAATGTACAAGCCCTTCACTTCCTTTTACAACCCTTTCACTCTCACCCACAGGATTCCATCCATATCTAGGAACCTCCACCACAAGCAAGAAAGGCATCTCCGTGAAGTCTTCATTCCCTGGTACAGATATTTCTACTTCCATTACTTTCCCCTCTGCCCCCCATTCTCCCACAACACAATTTATATGCAGTGCCTGGAGCTAAGGACAACTATGTTACAATGGAATGGTTTTCCTGGTCATGTTTCAGAATGGTTGGAGGGTCAAGCTAGTGGAAGGGTTTGCAAGGATTATCACAGACTCGGTATCTTTCCCAAAATGTTGACCGTTTTATGTTTGAAAGAAAGATCCTCTGACCCCTCACCAATAGAAAGCCCTCATCTCAGTGAAACAGTGAGGTGTCAGAGTTTGTAGCGTTTCTATACCATACACTGTGCATTTTCTGGTCAGCCATGAACCCTCCGATTTCCCAATTAATGTTCTTCCAACATTTATTAATAACTCTCACAGCAAAATGACTGACCAGGTATTATTATTTTATCAATTACAGTTAGTCAATAACATTGTAGAAACATCCTGATTAGTAGCAGTGTAGTCTGGTAAATAATTAAATCTCACACTTTTTAAACATCATATGCTTCAAAGGAGACGCATTAAATAGCCAGTTGTAGCTCATAAGCTTCAGTCTTAGTATCACTGATTCAAAAACCTCAAGTTGCAGAAAATCTGCTGTTTATACTAGTTTAAACCTACAAGTGACCCATGCCCCCAGTGCAGCAGAAGGCAAAACAACCTCAGGGTCTCTGCCAATCTGACCTTGGGGAAAAGTCCTTCCAGATCCAAATATGGTGATCAGGCCTCTATATCTGGCTCCTCTCCACCCAATATAAGAAAAATGGTGATTAGACCAACTGCCGAATACTATGCTATGTTCACAATAATCCTCTCCATAAAATGAAAGCATGTTGTAATAGACAACTTGAAGCAAGTAACATGGGTTGTTAAACCTTTGTTGCACAGAAATACAAAGGCTGGAAACTCAAGTGGTGGGGTACTCACTAGGACAATGATATTGGCACATTCCTTTGAGACACCCAGGCAAGCATGAAATGGCAGCACAGAAAACATTTCATGTTTTATTTTCTGCATTGGCACATGCACACAGTAATCCTTCCAGCCTACACAGGTATACAAACAAGGAAGTGAACACATACTTGATCATCTTTTTCAGTATGGGTCCTCCAAAGATTTAGGGGATGCCATGTAAAACCTTATGTAAAACTTGACTCACTGCAGCCCCAAATCCCTCAACCTCTATTCCCCATCTCCATCACCCCATTACACTCTTCCGCTCCAGGAAGCATTCACATGCTTAACTTTATCCCCAAATACTCTGATTACTTTCCCACCAAAAAAAAAAAATTCCCACCCAAGAATCACAAATGGTAGCAACCTCCAACCACTTTGTCCAAAACTCCTTTTTTTCTTTAGTGAGGAATTTTGATTAATTTATCCTTAGTTAGATTAGTTAAAGGGTGAATTCGCAACCATCAATCTCAATGAGGTATGTGATTCATCTGGTCATTAGTACCCCTTATTTTAACAGTACAAGGCAGTGGAAGGAAACCATGTTGGGAGGAGAGGCTATAACTTTGGGACCTCTCATTTTTCAACTAAAAATGACTTTTTATTTTGACATTTACTACATATGTATATATACACAGAGAGAGATTATAGATAAGATATAGCTATATATTAAAAGATTAAACCCACCTAAAAGAAACATTTCCTACAACTCAATTTATTATTTTATTTTCATTTTGCGGAAAAAGTTCAGATTCTTTTTCATTTTAAGGTCACTCAAAACTCCCCTCCCCACCCCCAAACACACACAAAATTTTCAGTCAAACCAACTAACTGAAAAAAATCCTATCTGATAGTTCTAGCGGGACTTATCCTTACTGTCCACCTTTTATCAATGTCAAATACATAGCACCAACGGGACAGATAGAGATGCTACGGTCAACTATGTCTTAATTTTTACTCTCCTAACATCACATGTGCCAGTATTACTCCAAGCATTTGGCAGCTCTGGCTCAATTTAATTCTATTGACAATGACTTGTATATACTAGCAGCGCCCACCCAAATTAATCAGCAGGGAGTGTAAAATAGAGAATGTTGGTTCTGTTTTGGTCCATTACCACCAAAACACAAAATAGTTATGGCAGGTGTCACCAGGTTACATTTAATCAGAGTTCCTTAGTGTGAGAGTGAATTTTGACTCTTGGGAAGAGATTAGTTGCATGCTTGTTAGTTTTGGGTTATGCAGTTATTTTTTAATGGCAGACAGGAAGATGTGCAAGTAGCAGGGGAGTTTGCTCTCTGGCTTTGGCTCTGGTTAGAGTCAATTCTTGAAGGAGAGTGACAATCAGGAATTAGTATTGGGCTGAGATTCCTGGAAGAAGGGATTGCTTTGCATGCTCTTGGCTGTCTCATTTCAGCATTGATGTATATGTGCACACAAAGGCAGTTACGCTCAAAGAGCTCCCAGACTCTGAGGCACTGATTTCTTGCTCAGTGGGTGGGAAGTCAACCTACAAGGCTAGGACATGTGCTATCATTTGGCAGAGGGATGAAAGAATGGATGTCAGAATGAAACATTAGTGTGAGAAGGATGGGGAACAATGTATCTAACATTTTTCCTCTGTGCCACTCCTACTACTAGTATATTGTCTGCCTTACTACAAATGCAATCTCGTCTGGTTCCTAAACAGGAGTAATCCAAAATACAGATAAATATGTAGAAAAAATGCAGCATTATTTCCTGAAGTGGGGTTAGGGTCCTTATAAACATTCTCTCAGTGCATTCAGCTGTCATATGTAGGATCCTTTAGACAGAGAGGCCAGATGAACATAGTCTACCATTACCAAAGGCTCTTCTGTCTGCTGCCTCCATTTATACACCAGCTGTTTGTTTTACCTGTGGTTATAATGAAGACATCTCCATTTACTTGTTTTCGTTGTCCTGCTGAGCTTGCTTTAGTGGCTGTATAACGTCAGAGAGGGTGTCAGGAATGTGCTCTGATGTATATATCAAAGGTGAGGCAGTGCTTAAACAGTTATGTCTTTTATTTCTATTCTATATCAGTTTTTATACCACCTTCATCACCGTAATATCTGAGCACCTTCCTTTTGTGCATTAAGTGACATGACTAACACCTGTTACGTTTGGTTCACTCTCATTCATACCCTCCCAGGGGGAAAATTATATGTGCAGTGTAATAGTTTATTTTGGTAGATTTTGTTTTCTTCAAATGCACACAATGGGATAGGATACCATTCCAAAAGTCACTCTTGCAGGGTCAACCCCAATTTGACACAGGCTCAAATGCCCTGTCTACACAAGAGTAAAAAGCAACTTCCAAGAAGCTTAAATTCATCTGCCGGCAGGAGGACTATATAAGAGTCTGGGCACTGCAGAACTCCCATGGTTCTTCTGCATAACCCAGGGCACACACATGGAGTGACCATGCAGGAAAGCTTGTAATATTGTCGGGCTGTACTTTACCAGAAATGGATCCTGATTACTCGGTGATTTAAATGCAAGCCTGGAAAAAACATGTTGAAAAAGGTTTTAAACAACAAGGTTGGTTTCTTTATTACTGCTGCTGTTCTGAAATAGGGCCCAATGCTTAGAGTGCTAGCTTTGGATTCAGGAGAGGTGTATTCAACTCCCTACTTTACAACAGCCTTCCAGTCCTTTAGTCTCTCTGTGCCTCAATTCCTCATCTGTAAAACGAGTCCTTAAGATAACTTCTCTACCTCACCGAGGTGTTGTGATAACTAAATACATTAAAGGTTGTGGTACTCTTTGATAGTCCTCTAACTGGGGAGAGAACAGCATATTTTCTTCCTCCTCAGATAGATGGTACCTTACACCTGATTACTTGAAGACTGGCTCGGTCCCCATGCCATGGTGCCACTACTGAGATCAACATAGAAACTCAACTTGGAACTCCCTGATATAAAAGACAAAGCATTTTTAGTGAAGGTCTCTTGGCTTCCAGACCTGCTTCCCCTTCCCCTTAGTCAAAAACAGCCAGAGAGTGTTGGCCTTCAGGACATGCCATAAAACTGATTTTTTTTACCCAGCTGTTGTTATGTAGATTTCAAACCCAGGGAAGACATGACCATTTGGTCTGACTTCCTCCATAACACAGGCCATAGAACAGGGATCGGCAACCATGGCACGTGGACCCCCAGAGTAAGCACTCTTGGCAGGCCTGGCCAGTTTTTTTATTTGACACGTCCGCAGGTTTGGCCAATCGCGGCTCCTCCTGGCCGCGGTTCGCCGTTCCGATCCAATGAGGGCTGCGGGAAGGCCCACCAAGGGTGCTTACCTTGGGGGGGCTGCGTGCCAAAGTTGCCGATCCCTGCCATAGAACCTCATCCCATATTTCTGCATCAAGTCCACAACTTCTCTTTGAGCTATAGCATTATCTTTTAGAAAAATTTCCAGTCTTAATGTAAAGACTCCACATGATGACTCCAAATCCCTAGGTAAATCCACCACATCCATAGGTCCCTAAATATATTGTCAACACAGTTGTCGGAATCTCTCTTTTTTCGTTTTAAAAGGTGCCTAGAGTTTCATAGGCACCTTTTTTGTTAGACTAATAAATGCAAATAAATCTGTGTTATTAATTACTTACAACACAGTAGCATAGGGATAGGCAACCTATGGTACATTTGCCAAAGGCGGCATGCAAGCAGATTTTCAGCAACACTCACTCTTCTTTGGTCCTGGCCACCAATCTGGGGGGCTCTGCGTTTTAATTTAATTTTAAATGAAGCTTCTTAAACATTTTAAAAACCTTATTTACTTTACATACAACAATAGTTTAGTTATATATTCTAGACTTATAGAAAGAGACCTTCTAAGAACATTAAAATCATGGAATCAGAGGGGTAGCCGTGTTAGTCTCGAATTACAGAAGTGACAAAGAGTCCTGTGGCACCTTAAAGACTAACTAAAGTTTTAGTGCATAAGCTTTCGTGGGCTAATACCTGTTGCATCCAATGAAGTGGGTATTAGCCCACGAAAGCTTATGCTCTAATACTTTAGTTAGTCTTTAAGGTGCCACGGGACTCTTTGTCACTTCATTAAAATCATAGAATGTCAGGGTTGGAAGGGACCTCGGGAGGTATCTTGTCCAACCCCCTGCTCAAAGCAGGACCAATCCCCAATTAAATCATCCAACAGAGTTTTGCCCCATATCCCTAAATAGTCACCTCAAAGACTGAACTCACAAACCTGGGTTTAGCAGGCCGATGCTCAAACCACTGAGCTATCCCTCCCCACCCCCCAGTATAGAATATCAGAGCTAGAAGGGACCTCAGGAGATCATATAGTCCAAAATGGTATTACTGGCACGTGAACCCTTAGAGTGAAGAAATGAAGACTCAGCACACCACTTCTGAAAGGTTGCCAGCCCCTGCAGTAGTATCATCAGAGATCAAAATCTGCTGGTGCTGGATGCTGTCCAAACACGTAGCCAAGAGACTATTCCTATGCAGTCTAGGGATGCATTCCTGTAGACACTTAAGCCAGACAGTGAAGATGCTCACCAAGTATTCCTATTGAAACCAGCATAAATAACCTTACTCACCCACTGAAGTTTTTCAGAATAAGGCCCTATGCTGGAAATAAATTTGGATGTCATGACACAAAAAGATGAAAGGCACAACTATGCATGTTATCTATCACAAAATTTTAAACAGCAAACTCCAAACATATGACACAATTTTAAAACTGGCCTATGCTGTGCTCATGAACATGTTCAAGTAGCCTGTTTCTCTTCAGCAACAATGCCGGGCAGCAGTAAATTTTCAAGCAATTGTTTTGTTTTTGAAAACCTTATTTTACGAAAATGTATGTGCAGCCTTTCCATGTCAGATCACTACAGATACCTGGTGGAATGTTTTAGATGGATCTCTACATGAGAGGATTATACACTCTTCAAACTGCAAACCTGGTTCCTTTGTTAAGAGAAAAAAATAGAAACGTAATTCCAGATAATGGGGAAAAAACCCTCAAATGTCAAAGCAAAAAGAGAGAGCTAAATATGAAAGTAAATTCTATGAAGTTTTGGAATAAAATATATGCTTTAAAATCTTTTCGGAGATAAGCAGTAACACTCTAGGTCACAGGCAGATAGATTTAGTATTTGTTCAGATTAAAGCTTTGTACTTTAACAATTAAGAATTAGGCCCTCACTCAAAAAAAATAGATCTTCATTTTACTGCTTACCATAACTTTAATATGTTACTGTGTCCCATTCAACAGGCCTCTTGTACTTCTGTACCAGAGATGACTTCAAATATAATGCTCCTGTTCATACCATTGATGGCAGACTATGGGATGTGTCAATGGACCCATGCTTATCCAAAGAAAAGTTAAAAAAGGGATGTAAATAGACTTAGCCTAAAATTTTTGATGGATTTCTTTTCTATTGGAAAGGACTGATTTGACAAAAATCAAAGTATTTCACAGTAACACATTGATTTTATTAATTTTCAACAGAAAAATTGATAGCACTACCTGCCATAACATGTGTCCCACCAGTGACTGGCAATAGCAAAAATCCCCAGCTGCTGAAGATGGGGCACTAGATGGGGAGAGCTCTGAATTGCTACAGCGAATTCTTTCCCAGGTATCTGTCTGGTGAGTCTTGCCCGTATGTGCAGGGTTTATATTTGGGGTCAGGAAGGAATTTTCCCCCAGGTCAGATTGGCAGAGACCCGGGGGTATTTTTGCCTTTCACTGCAGCATGCGGCATGGGTCACATGCCGGTTTAAATTAGTGTAAATGGGGGACTGTTTATAACATGTGGTCTTTAAACCATGATTTGAGGACTTCAGTAACTCACCCAGAGGTTAGGGGTCTAGGTCAGTCTAGATAATCATGCTGATCCCTTCTGACCTTAAATTCTACGAAGTTAAGAAGAGACTTCTGGGTGCAGGTTATTCCATAATTTATCACATCAGGGTTTCATGCACTTTCATCTGAAACATCTGATACTAGACTGGATGGAACACTATTCTGATCTGCTATGCCAATTCCTATGTTCCTCCGAACCCAAACTCTTTCCCCTCTAATTATTTTTCATTTTCACATACCATTGCACTTCCTGGCTCCAGCTGACACCCTAAGTGAAAGTGCTGAAATACTACACAGAAGGTGTAGCCAATTTTGTAACTTGAAAGGTTAAGTTTAGCTTGAATAAGCATTCAGAGTAGAGATTAGCCCATCTCCATTATTAAAGTGCTGTTTCCAGTACTCAATTATTCTCCTCTGCTTGGAATCAGTTTAATGTAAGGAGAATCCAGTGAAATGAAACTATAAGGATCTTTTGTCTCACTGCAAAGCATCAGCCAAAGCTCCTGGCAATCCAAGCCAAAAGAAAGTTTGTGTTCTAGTGCAAATAAATAAATAAAAAATATGAATACTTACTTTGAAGAATCCTGTTTCTATAGAACTGGCTGTGAACAGCAGAGTTGTTAAAAATTGGATTTTTTGATAAGGGGGGGGTCAAATTTTGCACTTTTTTTCATTGAAAACATTCAAAATTTTATTATTTTTGACCAGCTCTAATCAGTAGATTATTGGGAGTATTAGAATCTGAAATTTGAACTCAGTTGGTCAGCTATGATTGGACATGGAGGTCATATAGTATTATTTTTGTACCCTAACTGGATGAAAGTAACTCCTAGATTTCCTGCACAAATTTGAATTCAAAATTCACTTTCCATAAATCTATTCTAAAGTGTACTTAAAATTCATTGTTTCCCCAAACATTCCTGCTAGTAAAGTCATCTACTAGAATATAAACAGAGTGAACAAAATAGGACCACAAACAGCTGAAGCAAATCCAGTTTTAAATCATGCACATTTTTGCAGAAAAATACAGTATGAGGAATCCATTCAGGTCTGCCACTAGTTATCCCTTTACTGAAGTAGATTTCTTCACATTACACCCTCTGAGGGACGATCCACCCCATCTTTTGGACAGGAAGTAGAAAAGATAATAAGGACTGGCAGACACTAAGACTAGTAGCCATTCTTTGTGAGTAAGAGGTAATGAACCATTATTTATTGTAGAGGGTGCCAAAATTCAGGCTGCTTCTGTCTGTATTTAAGGGCCAAAATATATGGCCTGATTTTCAAAAGTGCGGAACATCCAGCAGCTCCTATTAACTTCAGTGAAAACCAGGCCTGTTATTTAGGCACCGATAGAAAGCCTTAGGATCCTTAGGATTTTAGGCTGCCATTCTTCAAACCTCTTAAACTGTAAACTCTCAGGACTTAATTGTTCTTCCTTCATGTATTTTTTTACCTAGTTGTAGCTGAGTTTTATTAAGAGAAACTTCTCTGCAAGGCAGATATAAAAATATCATTAGCTGACATGACTTGTAGCAATACCTAAAGCTCAATAATTGCTTTAAATATATAAAATAGGTTATTTGAGTTAATCTAGCTGCAGCAGGAAACACAGCTGTAGCTTGCTAGAGGCTTCTACATAATTTGCACCTGCTCAGTCAGATTTGTTTTCAGAACAGATCACCAATGAATGTGGCCCAGAGAGAGATGAGAGTTTCCATGGTTTTAATCTGATTTTTGTATAAGAATACCGACTACTATGAATATTGTCTCTGCCTTCACCAGATTAAAACCTACATGTGAGGCTCAAACCCAAGTTTAATGAGATTTGTGCTCCTCTAATGCTCACCTTACATTCATAGGCCTTGCATAGCTACAAAAACATCATGGGGTGAGAGTCGACTTTCTACTTCTCTGGTTTGGCAGCTCACTGGAATTGCCTGTGGTCTAATATAATTATTTCTATCATCCACCTAGCTGGTGGTTGCCCAGGAGGGATGAAAGTATAATTTGCATCCAACTAATAACCTCACTGTCAAACATGTGTTTAAATAAAGTTGTTGGACCCTAAAGTCAATCGTTGCATCTTCCTCCAAGCTGTAATCAGCCTCTTCCCCCAGGTAGCCACTGGTCAGGTATAAACTACAGAAGGTTCAACACTGCTATTTTATAATTTTGTGGGGCTTCTACATTCAAAATCTTCCCAAGGAAGAGACACAATGTGCATTAATATAGAACCTTATTACTGTTCTATTGTAGAGTTTGGTTTTCTGAATTATGACTGTTTGCAATAGTTGTGCATATACCTTTAAGAGCTAGAGGTCATGAGACTCTAACCCTGCTGTATCAAAGGCAGCCCTTTTCAACCTATTTCTCATTTCACTTCTGCCTACTAATAGGGCAAATGTAAGAGCAAAAGACAAAGCCTACAGACCTCTAAGAGTTCAGGGACATTACAGGTAGTTCTGCTGAAGTCGGCACAGAACTGCGGTAGGCTGAAAACCTTATTTATGTAGTGTTACTTTCATGTGTGTATGTGTGTTAAGGTTGCATTTTGTTCTTACTATGAGAAATCTCACCATCGCATCCCACTACAGGAAAACTGCCTGTTACCATACAACTACCCAGTTGGGGTAAAACCCCCAACTCTCTGGGCTCTAATTTGAAGACCTACAAAAGAAGCAACCCTCACACTGTGTTTAAAAATGTCCAGAAAAATTCATTAAAAAAAAAACAAAAACAAAAAACGAACTATAAGTTTAGAGGGAGAGGGAAACCCACAGAGGGAAACAGGGGTAAACGCTGCACCTAACAAGTACCAACCACCTCACTCTTTTCTATACAGTGAGGCAGTCAGGGAAACTCCAGGCGACTGTGTGTGAATGGGGTGGGGATTTGAAATACAAATAAAAATGACTGAGAGGTGGAGGAGGGAGAATAGAGAGACTCTAAACAGCTGAATCCTTAAAGCAAAGACTGTAGCAGCTGGAGAAGTATTTCAGAAAATAAACCTACTTGGTTAAGATGGCAAGTTTGAACTTTACACTAGCTTTGGTTTTGAAGAGAGTAAGAAAAACAAACATCTGAGCTATTTTAAAAACCTCCTGATGGAAGCTGCTGCCTAGAACCCCATGAATGCTACTGTTTTAAAAATGAGTTAACATTCTCCCTCAAGAATCAGAGGGGTAGCCGTGTTAGTCTGGAATTGCAGAAGTGACAAAGAGTCCTGTGGCACTTTAGTTAGTCTTTAAGGTGCCACAGGACTCTTAGTGAGGCAGAATTGACAATCTCCCATTTCCTTCCAAACCTGCTGGTGCTAGATCTATAGCAACCTCGCCTCATTTCAGCACATAGGGCGCAAACTCAGTGGAGCAGACTGCCTGAGTTGCGAGCAGGAAGTATTATACACCTTACTCACAAGGTAACCACAAGAGTCACCCTACCCATGGCTTGTTATCGCAAAGCATGTAAGTGTTCTTTACTGTTTTGGCAACCACGCCCCTAGACATCTGTGGGTTTAGTCCTGTGAGTAGGGCATTACTCAATATTGGTAACAGTGGACTCTTGCTGTTCAAGTGTTTTCTACGTTATGCAATTTCCTCCCTCTGGTTATGGTGCATGATCTCCGCAAGGTTGATGCTCAGTTCTGCAGTCGGGGCAGAGTCTGAGGCTCAGTACCCACTGATGTCCGTGGAGCTCCCTGCTCCCTAGTGCATAGGAGGGTAAGGAGTCCACAGGAGTGTAGATTCACTGTCCATCCACCCTCATGGATACAATGCCTAGTGCAGCCCTAAAACTGCATTAAGGGCTTCAGAGTGGCTCTGTAACTGCTCCCTGGACAAGGTAGAGGAATGAATCTTATCTCCCTGCCCCAGTGCCTGCAGACCTGTATGCACAACCCCTGTAATCAGGCTGTACTCTGATTAGAGGGATGGTCTCGATGACAAGTTGTACGAGGCCAGGCCGCAGATACAGTATGCCCAGGCCCTCACATCCAGGTTTTGCTTCAGATTAAAAAGCTTCAATTACAGATTAGGATCAACATTGGCTTTCCATGGTGCACAGGCATTAGGTGCTGGCTCTCTGCACCAGGGTGAAGCTTACACTATTGGAGTAAGAATTGGAGGGCCAAGCTCTTGGAGCCCCCGTGGGCCTTCTACTCTAGCCCTTTCCAATCTGGCTTCAGAGTGAGCGACACATTTCCCAACCATCCACACTTTGGTCCCAGGCATCCCTAACATCTCTCGGCCTTCAGCTGGCTTCTCAAAGACTCAGCCAGACCTCTGCCACTGTTCTCAGAGCTGTGTTTTCTTTGCTGTGCTGCCCTCCTTTTGCTTTCACTTCCCATTCCCAGCTCTCCCCAAGAAGCTCTTCAAAACAGTCTGGGTTTGTCTACGCCATGCCGTAGTATGGACTATGGGATTCTGAACTGCAGCCTGCAGCACTGTTATGTTTTAACTGCCCAGTGGGGACACTACTGGCATGAACACAAAGGTACCTAGCATGCATTAACGTAGACCTGCTTGAAAGAGAATGCCTTCTTAAGCATAGACTTTATCTCCAGAAGAGCAATGCATGGATGAAGCTGAAGCTTAAGTGCCTTGCTTCACACATGCAGTCCCTTCACACCAATAATTGATAGGGATGTGCAAATAACATTCAGATAACAATTACAAATTACAGATACTCACTGTATTCTTAAATCATTTTTGGGGGGAGGGTGCTTCCCAGAGCTCAAATCCAGTAAAGCTCCTGTACAACACAGCTGTGTGAGCTCAAGTCAGAGAAGACCTTGGTTATTAGTATTCTAATGCTTATGATAATCCCGCTTTGCTTCTAGAATTCCTTTTATATTGCACTGTTCCAATCTGTAGGTTATTTGGTAAAGTCACAAATAATTCACCTAATTAATTTTAGGTCTTCTGCTTCCCGTTTTTGAGTCTCAAATATAATAAATGCTATGGCTCATGCACAGATAATCCATAGGAAACTTGCCTTCCCCAGAGAAATACTTTTATCATTAATCAGCTCCTAACCTGCATTACAAAAAATAGTAGAGTGAATTAAAGAAATCAAATTAATATGGTGATGTAGTTCATAGCAAAACAATATTGTACCAAAGGGCAATGTATTTGTACGATTGCATATCACGCAATCAGTCTGACTGATGTTTTGTATACCTCTGCCTAGAAAAAATGGGAAAGATTAGCAGTACAGGGGAAAAAAAACAATGCAGTGGAAATTCATACGTCATTCTGATTCTCTTATGCAGAAAAATGAAAATATTGAAATATGAGAATGAAATAAAAAGACAATAATATTAATCAGAAGTAACTTTGTAAGTCCAGCCTATGTTATTGCTTGTGCCAATCCAAATTCCATTCATTAAGATCACATTTCCATGTTAACCCTGCTTTCACATGCTCATAGTTTCCTGATGAAACAGCTGACTTTTGTCATTTTCCATTCATAGTCTCAATTTTTTTTTACATTGGAGTCCAATTCCCAGCAATCATTTTAGAGTTATGAAAAGGGGAAAAAATCAGTATTCCTATTATTTAAAAAGGAAATATTACCATTTTTGAGGTAATCCAGAAAAGACTGAAATTTGAAACTTAAAAATTAGTATGTCATTTTCACCATAGCCTTTGTTACAAGTGGAAAATTTCCCCAAAAATCTGGAAATTTCAAAAAGGCAAGATTAAGCATGTAGAGTGAAAAATTATATTAAGGTTAAAGATGGATGCAATGGGCATTTGTGAGCAGAGTCATTTAATTGCAGAGATATTTGGTTAACAGGTATGTACAACTTTAGATACTGTAAAGGGAGACTGTGAGGCTTTGTATCCACTGGAGATTGTAAGTGCATTAAAGTACTTGGATGTGACAGTGTTACCAGTTCCTGCAAATTTATTCTGAGTCTTTAAATATTTGGTGATTGTTTTAAAGTGCCAACTCCTGGGCTCATGTTGTTATGTGTTAAAAAAAAGCTTCTAGCCCTTGTATTTGTGTAGAAAGGCTTAAAACATGAAACCTGAACCAGTAGGAAAACAGAGAACCCAAAATATACTTTATTATTATTTTCAGTGTTGTTGTAGCTTTGCTGGTTCCAGGACATTACAGAGACAAGGTGGTAAGGTCATACCTTTTGTTGAAAGGACTTCTTTTGGTGACAGAGACACTTTTGATTTTACACAGAGGTTTTTATTTTTAAAAGAAAATGTGTGATTTTTAAGACAATCATGATTTGGGGTACTCTCTCATGATTCAGTGTTGGGGGGTTGTAATACTGCTGTGATGTAAGAAATATAAAAGTTCTTCTGGTAAAACATTGTGCCCCTAAACCATGCAAGCCAAACAGATGTAGGTCACTGGCAAAGCCTACAGAATTTGCAACTGGCACCAACCGAACAGCTCCTTTTTTCCTTACAAATTAGGGAAATTGAATTAAAAATTAGGATTAATTCAAGCTTCAGGATGATCCTGAAAACACTTATGCACACACTTAATAACTCATTTCATTAGAACTAGTTAGGTGAATAAAGTTAAGCACCCATGAAAGTATTTGCAACATCAGTAGCTATGTTTAATTCAACATCCTAGAGTCAGAAAATTCCATAAGTTAAGGTTTGAATAGACACATTAAGTTAGACATGTTGTACCTATACAGCATTTCCTATTTATATTCCAGCATTTCCTGAACTTTTGAGTACATCCTTGATTAATGCTCAGTCTGTCTAGCCATGGTCAGATGTTCCAACTTTTTACCTCAGTAACTCCACTGAAGTACCTCACACTGCAATCAAAATACAAGTAAAAACTAAAAAAAATACACACAAAAACCCCTACGAAACAACAAAAAATGGTGAGCTAATGGAAAATTAAAGGGAAAATGAGTTAATAAAAGAGTCAATAAAGAAAAGTTGTAAAATATGATTATGGAGGAAACAAGATGCATGAAAAGAGATACCCAGAGAACTTAATGAATTTCTAAAGGCAAATTCTCCATTAGCAAAGCAATATGGATCTCTCTGAAAAGGGGCAACATCAATGGCAAGCAGCATCTGTTTATCACCAGTTTCAATAAGACCTTGGTGAGAGGTGAGCTGACGACTTTCCTTAACCAGAGGCCACTAAGACTCCTCTTGCAATGAAAGGAGAAGACTGTGTCAGACTTCTAGAGACCACCGTGACCTTCAGAATCCACAGCATGAACCCTGAATTAGATATTTTCCCCTCGAAAAACCTATTTCCCTTCCCTTCTGATTCATAAATAATGAAGCATTTCACAAACCAAACATTATCTCCAGTGGTGTGTGTCAGTTTTCCACCTGGGATCCCTGCCGTCCACATTGTGGAACCTATGATGCTCCTCATTGGGCGAAAGGGTTCAGCTGAAGCTGTTAGCTAAGAGTTAATAGCAGAGCTCCCGATGACTTCAGTGGTGCAACTTTAGGCCCCAAGTTTGGGAACGTCACTTCTATCATAGGCTGCTGGATTTAGGATGTAACTCACAAATGAAGGGAAATTTATACTCATGTCAGGAGTGTTGCATCACAGCAGTAATAGTAAATCCCCAGGCATCAAGATGAAAAAGCATATGGTTTTAGTTTAAGAGATGGAATGGAACAAAAGCATACTTTTAATTGTTTAGCTCACTGAATTTAGCAGGTGTCTGAAGTCCTCTATTCACATAACAAGTCCAGTTTCTACACCTGCAGTCACAGTTCAAGTTTGCCCATTCTGCCCCACTCTGGCCTAGAGGGTCTACTTGAAGGGATGAGACAAGATGGGTGAGGAAATAACCTTTATTGGACCAACTACCGCTGATGAAAGAGGCAAGCTCTTGAGTTCCATAGAGCAAGTTTCTTGCAGGGATGAGAAGCCATTTTAGATTCCTTGGTTTCTTAAGTCCTTCATTTCTCTGAGGAGACTGCCAACAAAATCTTTGCGATATTGACAGCGGCACTAGGAAATAAACTGAGACCAGCTCAGTTCATACACACCAAACAAGCATCCAGGAAATGGCAATAGTTCTCAAGCACTACCAAACAGAAACAAGGACTTCAAACTGTGTCAGACAGTGCAAAGGCCTTGTATCACATAACATTACCAGTTCACTAATAGATCTCACAAGAGCTTAATAATCAAAGTTTTATCAGTCGATTGCTTTTGTAACCCTTCTGCCCATCAGAGTTGGCAGCAACAAGGGCCGGGTTCAGTATCCAGGGGTTCCATTCCAATAGCACAATACAAAAACCGGCTCGAGCCCCCACCCAGTGACCTGGGACAACCATATACCACCCCTCTGGGCGTCTGTAAGAGACAATACTTCCCCTCTCGCAAGCACAGAGTCTGAGTGTACCAAAGCCTTTTAATAACAGGGAGAAACAATGTGGCATTATATTGGGGAAACACCACAAACAAGGTTAATAAACCAAACCATGAACCAGAAGCCCCGCTCCCAGCAAATAAGCCGTGGCCTTCCCTTTGGCTCTTGAGTTCCACAACCCCAAAAAGTCACTCAATAGTCCCAAAAGTCCAACAGCCCAAGAGTCTCTGTCCTTGGTCCGTGCAGAGTTCAAAAGTCAATTGGCAGAGTCTTACCTCCAGCCTGGGTGGAGATGGAGGGTAGGGCATGGGGCACCTTACGTGGTCCAAGGCCGACCGCGCCGCCTCTCCGTGAGGTTCCGCTGCAGCTCTCACCGCAATCGGCTCTGCTCCACTCTGCTGGCTGTCCCATGAACCGCTCTGCCCGTCGATCCGCTAGCTGCTCTGCTAGCTGACACACCGACAGCTCTGCCGCGCCGGTCACTCTGCCCGCAGCACCCACGCCTCCGCTAGTCGACAGACAGCTCTGCTGCACCAGTCACTCCGCTAGCCGTCCTGCTAGCCGACACACAGACTGCTCTGCTGCACCAGCCACTCTGCACTTTTTCCCAGGTCCCCCCTACTTAAGACAGCGCTCAGTGATTTCGTTAGCTCTTAAGTGATTTCAGCTCACAGTAGGGGAGCCTTAGTGCAGGTGCACCAGTGAGCCCAAAGCAATTGTCAGCTCAGCAGCCTGAAACCAGGCTCCTAATGGAAGCAAAATTCAATTCTGACATTCCACAGTGGAGAGAGGCAGGGTGCAATAGGCCTGGGAGGCCCTCAGACAGCACCCTCACCAAACGGTATAGGTGCTTGTCCATCACCTCTCTCAATCTCACAGTGTTCTGAAAACGCATGGCCCTTGCCCAGTGAGTGCTACCTAGATGATGGCGAGTCCCTCCATCATAACAAGGGCCAAGTACATGTCCATAGTCCTTCATTCACATAATCACAGTAACATCACTTTATCATTCCTGCCCCAATAACATAGAAACTGGGGCTCCCTCATCAGCCGAAGTGGCCATGTGGGCTGCTGTGGGCTCAGGCTAGGCGCAGTGGGTGTGTCTATGCAAATTGATCAGCCCCAGACTTATTTTGCAAGGCTCACTGTAATTCCCATAGTTCGCCACCAGATGTCAGAATATCTCTCATTCCTGACACTGCTTACACTTTCAATAGAAAACTTTCCTCTAAACTATCACTAGGAATAGAGAACAGCCACCCCAAAGTGCATTTCATACAAGTGCACCAGCAAAATCATTTTTGTCTGGCATTGAAAATACTGAACTCCTTGAGAAGGCAACTCAGAAATAACTTGCATATATTCAAATATTTCTATTTAACAGCATACTCTGTGCATCCTTCAATCTCTAAATAAGGTGCAACGAAATGTAGTTGGATTAAAATTCAGAATGATTTTTCCCCATTCTTTATTCATTTTGCATTCATTCAGCAGCTATTTTGGTTTAATTATCCTTTATTCATTTTTAATTTGAATCTGACAGGGTGCTGAGGTTTTGCCTATTTATTACTTTTTGGATGCTGCATGTTGCAACCTTTCAGGCAATATATTTCCACACAAAATCAGGAACCTTAGTTAATATTTATTAAAGGTAATGACAGGAATCAGTGGTACAAAACATTTTAAAATACAAAGGATTTAATACTTAGCAGCTCAGCATGCATCACAAATTGTATCCATCACTCTTTTGTTTTCAATTTCCAGAATCTTTGGAACAGAAAAAACAGCTTCCACAAGAACTGTAGTACTTCCTATGAGTGTTTCAAGGCCTTCATTAATATCTATAATCTTATCCGCGTGTGACCAGTGGAAATAAATCAATGAATACAATGGTATTTGATAGATGTTTAGAAGAGACTTTTAGTATTTTAACCTTGATAGATTAAGTGCAAGGCACACCACCACAAAGCTTTGATTTTTGTTGTGTACATCTGTTTTGATTAAAATCTCATCCCTTTCACCCAAGCTGAATTGTTAAAAGGGTCCTTGTGTAATATATGCAAAGATTCAGTAAGGGATCCCGAGCCTAGAGAAAGAGGCAAAAATTACTCATTTCATATGAACACACATAAAAAATCAGTTTCATGGTCTGATTTGATTCATCTGACTATCCACTTGGCAGGAGTCAAAACAGACAGAAAACAAAAGTGACAGCAGCCTGAGGCTTAAAAAAAATAAAAATAAAATAAAAAAAAAACTCTTCCAAACAGCTGCTGTATATAACTCATTTTTTCCCTTTATTATTTGATAAGAAACTGATGTTTACATTAACTTTTTAAAAAATGTTTATTCAAAATACACTGTGGTGTGCATTGATCAAAGCCAACAGGGTCTTGACTAAAACAATAACATATTCCATGCAGTTACTTCAGAGAGAATTAACTAAGAATTCCACCTGGTGGAGGAATGACTAACAAAGCTGGAGGAATGGGACCTTCTAACAGCCTTGGGCTGGGTCTTGAACATACATCATGGGTGATGGCTTCCAGATGCTAATGACTAATGAGGTACTACCGGGACCTAAAAAAAGTACTCACCACATATTCAGTACCCATTTTTAGAGAGTAAATCTCTTCTCATCCAATCATACCAACTTGTTTTTGTATCCAGTATGATGGGATAAGCCCATGATAATATATAAAGAGGAGACAATAAAAAAAAGAGCAGTGAGAAGGAATAAATGTATGTAGTTTTATGTGAATTAGGAGACAAGTCTGAGAATGCAAACAATCTCTCTCTTTATGAAGATGTGATCTAAGTCTGCAGTGACTGAAAGCTGAGCATCAGGTTAAGAACCAGAGTCTCTGAACAGGCTGAGCTGGGAATGGTATGTGTCCAGAATGGGGTGGAAGTTAGCACGATTTTAAGATACTTTTGTGGTTTCCTGATCCTGGGAATCACTGCTCTATCTTATACCACCTGCTGATAGCCAACAGGGACTGTACTGGGAGTTGGGGATCAGCAGGATGTCAGGGGCCCTGACAATGCCCCCTTCTCCCTAGTCACAATTTCTACCTTGTGCACCAGAAAGAGGAATTGGTGGAAGAGTCACTATGGCCCTCTTCAACCAGAGAATTCTCTTATGCAAGAGGAATGCTTCCAGGGTACTAAACCAGGGTCATGGCAGCTTTCTGTTGCCCAAGTGCTACAAAGCAGCCAAAGGGCACTGGATTCTAAGACCCCAATGTTTTCCATATTCATAGGTCACCATCATATATTGCCCATTTTGTGATGGTTGTCTGTTGTCCAAAAGAAATATACGAGGGGTATTGTGAATTTCTTATCTCAAAAAGATCCTCATCCTGACCTGATTTAAGCAAATGTACAGGCATTTTACATACCCTGCATGGGGATGAGATGTGGCACCTCTACAGCGTATGTTGCATTTCATTCCATATTGCACTGTTTTAGTCCACATTTCTAGCTAGCAAGATGTTTTGATGACACCACACACACAGAGACACATACACACACATATTACACCAAGAGTTTTCTATGTCCAGTGGATCTGATAATAGCAGCAATAATAAACATCTACAGAAGATTCAACGATTAATCAAAGCTACTATAGCTGAGTTTCCAGTTGAGTTTCTTTTGATTCATCTTCCTCAGTAAGTATCAAATTGTTTGGATCATTGATGGCATCTGCTACCACTGCTTCAACTTGTATTTAATTTACAGTAGCTCTTGGGCTTAATGGAAAAAAAGCAGAGGGAAAGGAGCAAGTCAGGGTACTATTCACTAGCATCACTAGAGGTTTCAGCTTGGCAGCAGGCAGCAAACTGACATTGCTCCACTGCTTTTAGACCATGCATGGTAGACTTGCCATTGGGCTTGCCTAAAAGAGAGAATAAAAACTAGGCTATTCAAATACAAACCTGACTTTCCTTAGTCATATCATTTAATGAAGTAATTTAATCAATTACTCATCCCAGTAAAGCTCCACCCTCCCCCATTCCTTCACCAATAAAGGCTTGATACAACTGCCAATAAAATCAACGAGAGTCTTTAAGAGAAGCCACTAAGGTTCTATGGGCTTTATCCTGCTCCCACTGAAATTGAGGGGATTGTTTACATTGTTGTCAATGGGAGCAAAAACAGGCCCTAGATAATTTAATGGCCATCTTATGCACTATACACTCAACATTTAGAGTTGGAGAGCTAGGTTGCTTTTATTTCATTAAGCAAAGGAACTCCGCCGACTGTGAGGTTGAGAGGACGATTTCTGTTTTTCAGACTCAGCATAGTAAATTGGTATAGCAGCCTCTGGGAGTGAATGGAAAGGACTCAGACCAGGAATGCACATCTGACATGATAAAGAGAATAGGAAAAAATGAAACAGCATATTAGAGTCTATTTGTAACAGCAACTGAGGCATCAGATCTTTGTTGGGATGTATGTCAGTGAATGCTTAGTCAGCAGGAACTCTCAAAAGAGAGTTGAAAGTCAGTTTTCCTCCTAAATTAAAATGGAGTGGGGTAAGTGGGCTATTATCACTCTTCTGAACAAGAACGAACTGATGCTTTAATTTTTTTAAAAAATTGATGAAAAATTAGAGAGTTGGAGATTTTAACCTGAGGGTCTGAAGTGATATGTTCCACTTTACTCACTTTGAGTTAGCATGAAACTTTCTGAACATTAAAAAGCTTCAGGTTTCTTTTGAGGATTGATGCCTGTCAGGATTGCCTCCCCACTCTGAACTGTAGGGTACAGATGTGGGGACCCACATGAAAAGACCCCCTAAGCTTATTTTACCAGCTTAGGTTAAAACTTCCCCAAGACACAATTTTCTCCTGTGTCTGGAACAGTATGCTGGAACAGTATGCTGCCACCACCAAGTGTTACCCCAAGAACTAGGGGCAGGGCCACTTGGAGCCCCTTCTCTTTCCAAAAATCCCCCCCAAGCCTATACCTCCCTCCCTGGGAAAGGCTTGAGAAAAATCCTTCATCAATTCTGTTAGGTGAGCCTGATCTAAAGAGCCTGGAACTACACAATGGAAAAAAATCAGGCAGATTCTTAAAAGGAAGATTTTATTTAAAGGAAAAAAGAAGGGAACAATATATTTCTATAAGAATCAGTGGAAAACACTTTACAATCACAAAGAAGAATCTAAGAAAAACCCACACCACAGAGAAATTCCCCCCTCTGCTAAATCTTCAAAGTTACAGAGAAAACACAGGATATCTCCCAAAAACCTGAGAAATTCACAAGTGAAAAAACACAAATATAAGCTACAGCCTTTCCTGGCTAAACTACTTACTGTTGCTGTTTAGAAAGGTTATAGATAGATGGAGAGAAGAAATGGGTCAGATTCCCCTGAAAGCCCAGAGAGAATGAATAAAAGACAAAGCACTCTCCCTCTCCCCAGGTTTGAAAGCATCTTCGGTTCTTTTGGTCAGGTACCTGCCAGGCTTCTTTTAGCTTCTTAACCCCATTCAGGTAAGCAGGAATTCTAGGCTACTTTATGCTTCTGACAATGCCAAAGACAGTCAGTGACTTGTTACAGTAAATGAGTGTTCCAAAGACACTTAGAATAAATAAAATGAGCAATTAGGTTCCATTATTATGTATTTGTATCACATCAAAGATCGCTATGAACAAGAGACTGACCAAGGAACATGACAGGTCAGAGTAAAACTTGGGAGGAAGAGGGGAGGATTTCCCTGATTGCAAATTCAGGGGAAAGGAGAGGAGTTTTGCAGACTGTGTGTGTTAGAGACAAAAATCCAAGAGGAAACCTGGAGAAGCAGTTGAGAGTGTGATCCTCAAAGGAAGCTGAGACAACATTTCTTGGGCACAGAGCTCACCACACGGTAGAGTTGGGAACTACTGAGCAAGGAAACAGACTGTTGTACTTTGTTTCTACTGTGCTCAGGAAAACAGGACTTTATATACATTTTTGCAAATAAATAAGATTTCACCAAAGTATATAAATCAAGGATACCAGTCATAGCTCATCCTAATGGAAACAACCCTGCAAGGCCCTGAACATTGACTATCTGCTCAGGCCAAGGGGGCAATAATATTGTGATTAAGAATTTGAAAACTTACATAGACATTATAAGAGGAACAGATAAATACAGTGCCTAGCTCAAGAGGCTTCTGCTCCATGATGGGGGCTGCTAGGTTCAACAATAATACAAATAATTTTAGCAACAACATGCATAAGACAACTAAAAGTTTTTATAGAGTCCTGATTTCTATTACATTTAATAGTAGAGATTATTGAAAAATGGAAACATATTTTGTATAATTTCTGCAAAAGATGTGTCCCTTTTTAAAAAAATTCAAAATTTTAAATTAGATGATTTTTGTGAAAAGTTGTGTCAAACCTATATCACCCTTTTTGAAATTCAAAGTTTTACAACCAGGTCTGTTTAATAGTCTTGACCAAATTCTTGTCATCTTTAGACAAAACCAGATTATATGCATAAAAAGATTAGATAATTTAGAGCCCTATACATTCTGTGCAGAGTTTTAAAATGTATATGTTTTACTCTCTTGAAAAATAGATCACATATCTTCCCATTTACTCATGCCTAGGTTATACATCCACCTCATGCTCCCATTTTGTCCCAAGAATAAAATGCTCATTTGGAAAAGGAAAATCCTCAAAGAAAAAGTTTAGAAATTAAGTGTACCTCCTACTTTTCTGGACAAAAAATATGTCCTGACTGCTCTGAAGCCAAGAGCAAAAATCCCATTGATGTCAGGGGCCAGGATTTCACCCAAGATCTAAGAAGGTTCTCAGTAAATCTCCACTACTTGTCAGCTATTAGTAATCTTCTTCATTAGCTAGTGCTTATTAGATCAGGTACAGACAGTAAATGGTTTCTTGTAATCAGCTGTTCATGGATAAGAAGTTTGCATGCTCATAAGGAACATGTTTTCCCAGACCAATTCAACAAGTCTCTAAAGTACCAAAATCCTTGCATGTGTGGAGATATGGATATATATTGTAAACAGACACACTCTCCGCCCACCTCAAATATAATTTATCACGAGTCATTAGTAACATAACATATTACAGAAATGAAGAGTATATTGCAAATTTATCTACAGGTGAATTATTTCTCTCTATATATATAAATTCAGGGCTTGGTTTCCACTTGCAGAATCTACGTGGCCCTTTGCAGAAACTTAATGGTTACATGCTGGTTAATCGCATAGTGGGAAAAGTGCATATTTATTTGAATCCCTAATTAAGATGTAACTCGCTATGTAGACGTTCAGAGCCAGATGAATAACTAAAAGAATAGTATGACATAGCTGGCCCCCAGGACCTTAGCACTCACTCCTGACCTCCAGTTTGTCTTAGTCCAAGCCTTGGCTTGTTTCCCCTTCTCGCTCCTTTCAATGTGTTTCCTACCTCCTTTCTTCATAGTTTTCTTTCTTACCTTTGCCTTATATTTGGCGAAAAGGAGAAAGAAACAACAAACAACAACAACAAAACATCTCTCTCATTCTTTCAATCATTTCCCCCCTGTGGCAACAGTCTGACAAATTCCTCTGCTCAGCAATCAGTTCCGCCACCCAGCAGCCGGTGTAAAGTAATTTCAAGGGAGGAATTAGTGTGGCACTCCTAAAGAAAGAGGACAGCAAAAAGATCTCACTAAGGGGTGGAAGCAAAACAGCTTGGAAAATTGTAAGGCTAGCAGGTGCTAGTAATTCTGCTTGAAGGGTGGTCTGGTTCGCAGACACCAGCCATGAGAAAATGATTGGCCAGGCTTCTATAATGAATAACACATGTTTTTTTTTTCCTGTGTTCCACCCCGGAGCCACACAGTTTTGCAAAGATTGTCATACATCTCAGTAAAGGTAAGAACAAATGCATAGTTTGATCCAGTTCAAGGTCGGGAGAATCACCCAGTCTAATGAGGTTTTATAGTAACTCCTTACTGTTGAAGGTAAAGGGCCAGAAAATATTCAAGAGGGCCTGATCCAATCATGACTTCATTGAACACTGGATAAGCCCCGGAATAAGAAATGTGAAGTACCCGATTCTTTGGTGTCAAGGCTGAATCCCCACTCTGTCACTCTGAGTGCAGAAGCAGGGGCCCACAAGGATTTTAAAAATTAATACTTGCTACTCCAGGCTTGTATTACACTCCCAAGGTTACAGCTTTCCTCTGACCTGGGCTTAACAAACACTGCCACCACCAAAATGCAGAAAAAACAAAACCAAAAACCAACCCTGTGAACCCAGGAAGGAGCTCTTGGGAATTCCTCCCTGTGGGGTACCCTCAAGCCCTTTCACTTCCCTCTGGGGAAGAGCTAAGAAAGAGAGAGGAAATTATCTGTGTCTGCCAGCTAATCAAACAACATGCACAAACCTCTTAGGACACCAAAAATCTAATCCTGTTCTTTAAAAAGGTAAATTTTATTAAAAATTTATCTGGAACTTAGGCTCTTGATGGATTTTAAGAGTAATTCCAAACATCAAGCACCCAAAATAGCTTTCTTGGGGGGTTCAAATTAAAGGTTACAAGCAAACAGTTTCAAGTTTCTGCAGTTTCAAGACCAGACTGCAGAGCTGCAATTCATTTGCAAATTTGATACCATCAATTTAGGACTGAACAAAGCCTCTGAGTGGCTAACTAACTACAAAAGCAGTTTCTCTTCTCTCGGTATTCACACCTCCAGAACAGCTGCTAGAAGAGGCCCTCATCCTCCCTGATTAGAGATGTGGTTCAGCCTGATTGGACTAAGCTTGTTATCTCTAACCTGGTCCTTGCCTCTTATTTATTCCTGCTCTGGATACGTCTGTCATGGGGGGTGAGGGAGTCTCGTTCCCACACCCCCCACTTCTTGGGATTCACAGTGATTCTTAGCCAGCCAGTAGATCAGAAGGTTTATTTGAGATGCCAGGCACACAATCCCACTTAGAGCTGTCAGTACAAACAGGCCCCCTCGGCCCGGCCCTTCTGGGGGGCAGGGAGATGAGACCCCGAATCCGGGCTCCCTCCTCTTCCCCAGCCAGCGTCTAACCCCTTTTCAAAAAAACTCCAACGTCTGCCTCCCCTTTGTTCCCTTGCCAGCCCCAAGGTGTCAACTCCCCTCTCCCTCCATCTCAGGTTACAGCTCCAGGTTTCCAGGTCAGAGTAGTTTAGCCTCAGGAGTCATGTCCACCCTTCCCCCTACTTGTCACAACTTCCACTGCATGCATGCGACAAAGTGGGTATTAGCCCACAAAAGCTTATGCTTCAATACCTTAGTTAGTCTTTAAGGTGCCACAGGACTCTTTGTCACTTCCGCAATTCCAGACTAACACAGCTACCTCTGATTCTTAACACTGCCTAAGGGCTGGTCTTCACAGGGGTGGGAGGAAGGGGGCTGATCGACTGAAGATACGCAACTTCAGCTACATGAATCACGTAGCTGAAGTCAGCGTACCTTCAGCCGACTTACCTGCCATCCTCACGGGGACGGCGGGCAGCGGCGCACTCCCTTGTCGACTCCAGCTTGCGCCTTGTGGCAGGCTGGAGTTAGGGAGTCAACGGGGGCGCCACTAGCGATCGATTGCTACCCGCCAATCCGGTGGGTAGTGAAGACTTACCCTCTAGCTCCAATCCTGCTCCTGTTGAAGTCAATGGTAAAAGTCCTATTGAATTCCAAGGCACTGGATAAGACCCTGAGAATTTATTTCCTGAAGGACAAGACTGTCATCTGACAACTCTCAAAAGTGGGGAAAAAAGCATCTAGGTAAGGCAATCAAAGAACCAAATCTACCCCCAGTTCTGACAAGGGCAGATAATTGGACTATAATAATCCTCACAATAATGTAGAGCTTGAAGTGAAAATTCACAGATTGCAAAGCCATATAAGTGAAGGATAGCAGACACCACTGAGTAATCACCCTTTAACCCATTAACCCAATTATTTTAATAGGAGGAACAAAAGATCAATAAAGGAGACAGCAGAGTCCCTCAAAGAATGTAATAGACTGAAGAGCTGCAGTAGACTGATAAAGTTATTCTTAGCTTCTGCATTCAGAAAAATGGAGATGCGGGAGATATCTATTGTATGAAAGCAATACACATTTCCTAAGAGAGGACAACAAGAATGGTATTCTGCCAGAACAGTATATTGTCAACTTAGGAAGCTGAAGACAGATATTAACACTCCTGGACAAAACATGATCCACCTCAAAATTCCAATCACAGCAACTTTATTCATTGATTTAAAATTTCATCATAAGCACAGGAGGTGCTAGTGCAAGTTATTTTCATTCCTGTACTTAAAAAACATGCATCTAATTAATATCAATTTGTTGTGGACATCTGATATAGTGCAGTATGCAAAAGATTCACAAAGTGGAAACTGACATGATCTTAGTGTTCCCAGTGGCCCAAATAGGTTTCCAAAATTTGTGAATATGTTATTGGTGCCACCATTGTCCCTGAATCCAAGCCCAGATTTCTTATCCCAGGGTCCAGTTCTTCACCAGGATGCAAACAAGTTAAATCTAGCAGTGTGGCGTTTCAAAGGAAGTTTCTAGAATAAAAGGATTACTGTTCCAGTCTCCTTGAAATTGTTACCATGTAGGACAAAAAAAAAAATCAACAAACGGGCCTGTAGCAAAGTGGCGACTCACCACTGTGGCACCTCCCACTGGTCGTCCAGGGAATTAGCTCTCACCAGCGTCTGGAGTACCCTCTGCTGGTGGTAGTCCCGCTTGCTTCTGGCCCCATGTCCCTTCCTGGACCCAAGTGCCCTCTTCCCCAGGGTGCTGCACCCCAGCAGTACCCCCACAGTCTCAGGGTCTCCCTGCCCTGGGGAACCCCCAACCCTCTGAGCCCCACCTTGCCTCACTCTAGGCAACTGCCAGTCATCACTTACCCCTGTTCACTGGGGCAGACTGCAGTGTAATTGCCACTCATCACCAGCGAGGAGGGTTGGCCTGCTGCCTCTGCCTCTCTAGCCCTGGGCTTCCCCCTGCAAACCCAGTACCCCTTTGTTGGGCCATCCCCTAGGCCCTGCAGCCTGGGGGTTTCCAGTCCAGAGCTCCCCCAGCTCCTCTTGCCTTGCCCCAGCCCTGCTCCACTCTAGGTACCTTGTTAAGCTCCCCAGCAGCCAGGCCTGTCTGCCTCTGCAGCCAGAGGAGACTGTATCTTTAAGCTCCAAACTCTGGGCCTTTTTATCAGGGCCAGCTGGGCCCTAATTGACCCAGCCACAGGTGTGGCTGCTCTGCCCTCAGCTGTCTTCAGTTGCAGCCCTCTGCTGGGCTGCCTTTCTCTAGCTACAGCCCTCTGCAGGGCTATTTTAATCCCTTTTTACCTGGAGTGGGGCAGTCACCCCGCTACAGGGTTATTCAAGGATCTGGTCTAAATTCAGGGCTTGGTGCAGAATCAGACACATTCAGCATCATGTAGCCAAAGTGTCTCATGTTCTGGAGTTTTTACAATATGGTTTCCGTATCTGGTTGCAAGCTAACACCTTAAAAGTACACATTGCTGTGCTATCTGCCCTTTAGACTGTATCCAGAAAATCTTCCATGTCTCACTATAAGGACATACATCAGTTCATTACAGTGGTTCAGCTATTGAATCTCCTACAGTGCGTAGAGCTCTGTATTGCAGTTTTAACATTGTGCCCAGCATCTTAACCCAGGTTCCCTTCCAACCTATGAAATCAGTTTATTTGTATGACTTGACTATCAAAACAATCTTTTTGAACACAACCACTTCTGCAAGAAGGGTGTCAGAGATGGGAGCTTTGTCAGTTGAGCCATCCTGCAGCATTTTCACAGACAAGGTGGTTGTTGAGAATAGAGTTATCCCCAAAGCACATTTGATTTTTCTTCAAGCACAGGAGATTTCATTGCCTTTTTTTTTTGTCCACCCCCATCTCCCCCAAAGGAGAAGATATGACATTTGCTGGCTGTAATGAAAATGTTAAAGTTATCTGAAAAGAACTCAGAGGATAAGACAAACAGCTTGAATGGTCTTATTTCATCCAAGCAAAAGATGTGTGAAGGCATCTAAATCATCAATCTCATGGTGTATACACTGATACATTGCAGAAGCATATACAATGTTATGCATATAGACATAAAGGACTCAATCCTCCCTTGGCACCAGAGCTCACTCAGTACAAGTGATGGTGGCATTATGGGCTGTGAAAGAGCAAGTCTTCTGTGATGAAATCTGTATAGCTGCAACTTGGTTATTCATGTATACACTTATCCACTTTTACAAGACAGATACAGAATATTCAGCCGATGCAGCTATTGGTAGGCAGGTCCTGCATGCTGTGATTTCTTAGCATAAGGGAATCCGTTCTCTTAGGCCTGGGCTACACTGGAGGTGGGGAGTGTCAAACTAAGATATGCAACTTCAGCTACGCTATTAATGTAGCTAAAGTTGAAGTATCTTAGTTTGACTTACACGACCACCCTCACGGCAGGAGGTAGACGCGGCGGCTCCCCCATCGGCTCCGCTTACTCCTCTTGTGGAGATGACATTCCGGAGTCAACAAGAGCACGTTCAGGGATTGATTTATTGTATCTAGATGTGACACAATAAATCAATCCCTGATACATCGAACACTATCCACCAATCTGGCGGGTAGCATAGACGTACCCTCGGTGACATAATTCCTAGTGAGGAAACAAAATAATGTCATTGTTGAGAAGATCTCACACTGAACATCTGTGGGCCAAAGTCTGAGAGAAAATAGGAGATTGTGTTTGCTTAGCTGAAAATTTTTCCTTCTTCTAAAGGATAGGTCAACATATCTAGCCCTCCCTGAAAAGGGGGAGATCTGTTAAATTTATGGTAAAGTACTCTGCAGAAGTTACATTTTTCCTATTATTAATAATGTTCTCATATGTATATTTTTGCAAGGTTCTGATGCAGGATGAGAGATTCATTTTTTTGTTTGTTTCATGATCCAGAGGAAGCATCTCAAAACAAGGTGTCTCTTGAAGGTGGAAGTCAGTCTTCTTTAGATGTTGAAAAGTTGACTTAGGTATTTAAAACAGCATAACTCGTGAAGGATGGAAGCCTGTCATTAATACAGAACTACAAACATCAATCCTGGGACTGATATTATCTATATCATTGACCATGAAGAACAACTATGCAGAGCTGGCTGATGCTATAAAACTGCACGTAGCCAGTTGCTAAAGAAGTATGACCAGGTAAATTATTTGTTTATGCAAGACACATTCAGGCAATATGTCTAGGGTTCAAAATAATAACTAGATGCCAGTAATCATGTATTGTGAAACATTGACTTAGACTGCAGTGAATAAAACTCAAATATTTTTTACACAAAGTACAATTTTTAAAGGCACCTACCTAACTTAGGCATCCAAGTCCCATTTTCAAAAGGAGCTTAGGCATTGTGATGGAGTAGTTGGCCTGTTAAGGGTATCAGGGCCTGGTCAGTCCACACCGCAGGATGGTCCTTTAGGAGCCTGAAAGGCCAAATAGATGTAGGGGATTGGAGGATAACTATTGGGGATATAGATAAAGGAACTAGTCCCTGGAATGATGAGGGGAAAATCCCACCATTATATTTTTATGGGCCCAGGGCCAGAAGTCTTGTAGAAAGGGTGGAGCAAGGGTTGTCTCTTCCCCCTCACTCCGCAACTAAGTGCAGATGAGCTAAGAGAAGGAGACCTTCATAAAGGTGGTCTCCGCTCTCACAGCAGAGCAGACAGCAGGAGACAATAGCAGGGAAATGCTAGTCTGCGGAACAGCCTGAAGCCAGGCTAAGAAAAAGGGCCCTGCTGAGGGAGAAGCAGGCCGAGGCTCTAGATCTGGCTAACCCAGCACTCGGCTCCAGAGAGGAGAACTGAGGGCTCCTGGTTAAGAAGGAAAAGAGAATCTGATTAACAGAACCCAGCTTCCAAGAGGGCAGCTGACACCAGTTTCAGGAGAGAGCGAGGGACTAGTTATTAGAGCCCAGCTCCAGAGAGGAGAGCGGGGGACTGCTGCTTAAGGAGGGACTGAAAGGAGTAGCACAGAGAGGGAATGGGGAAAACAGGCACCATTTACAAGTGCAGGAAAGAAGAACGTCCTGAAGGAAGGATCGAGAGATTGGTGGCTGCACGGAGCCCGAGATTATGAATATCCCAAGGTGTATCTGAGTGAACTCCTATCGATGTATATGGCTCTTGTGAAGAAATGAAACCCTTGGAAAGGGGGCATTCTTTGATTTAAAAGGTCTATCTGAGTTAAGGGAAGTGAAGTAATGCTCAGCCACACCCTACACTGACTGGAAAGGAGTGCACCAGGGTGACCATCACAGGTACTTAGGCCTAGACTTGTAAAGATATTTAGGGTGGCTCCACTCAGTTTCATTGAATTTCAGCTCCTAAGGGCCAAGTTTTCAAAGGTATTTTGACGCTCACTCGGAGTAAGGCACCTAGGCATTTTTGAAAATCCCACTAAGAGGCGATCTGCATTATCAGGCAACTGAATACCTTTGAAAACCTGGTCCTATGTCACTTCTGAAATTGGCACTTATATTCTTTTGAAATTTTACCCCTTTGGTGCTCAAAAGTGACTTAAGAAAAGGAGCCAACATTCTGGTCTGATTCAGTAAAGGCAGGAATTTACCTTAGCATGATCTAAAGGCATATTGGGCTCACATTTGGAAAACTGTACCCCTGTATTATACAAAAGACTATTTTGAAACTATGCAGTTGCAACAGACAGGGTTGACAGTTGAACATATGGAGTGGCTATATTGATCATGGGAATTTTAGCCCTAAGAACTGGATGGACACCTATTTGAAATAAAACAGATAGCCTCTTAGTTTTTATTTTTAACTAGCTGAGCAACAGTTGGATTAATCTGTTCCTTTATGTGCAAAACTCACCTTTGACTGGGTGGGTAGGCGCACCCCATTCTCCATTTTTGTTCCCCCTTCTTTAATTTTCTGTATTCCACATATGATCTTGACATGGAAAAGCAGCTTATTTTCTTCAATGGCTGTAGGATGCTGCTGTGGAAAATGGCTGCTTATCTGTTGCTGCTAGCAGATCCTATTATTTGATAAAATATCAACTGGCTATTCTTCACTCCTGTGACTGCCTGTGTGCACTACAGACATCTTACATCAAGGCTTTGTTATACACACACGCGCGCGGAGTGGGGGAAGAGAGGGGAATCTGGGGAAAAACAAGACAAGGAAGAGTATAAAAACACTATTACTCTCCCTGGCAGAGATTACCTTTAACTTTCTTATCCCATGATTTTGTTCATGTGATCTACTGACTGTTAAGATGCAGTTGTACTCTTTGTTCATTACACCCTTTAGTACAGAGGTAGGGGAATGAAGCCAGATGTCTGGTTCATTTAAATCTGGAGATATTGCATTAAGCTACTGCTTCTAACAGACAGGATTTTTCAGGTTTCTGCATATACAGTGCACAAGTCAGAACTGGTGATGCCTCCACAAACCCAGGAAGAAAAAGCTACAGAAAATTACCCTTTCCTACAGATCTTGTCCTTCACCCCATCACATAACACAGCTAGTTACAGACTCATTATTTTCTGTCAGCAAAATGGAACGTGCTTCTCATTTTTCTTCTCTTCTTCTCATACTAATATAGAATTTAGAACAAATCCAGAATTTACATCAGATGCCAAGAGTGCAAGATTGCCTGTCTTATAGCCAGAGCTGAAGTGAAATGCCATGAGATGATCTGAGGGTGAAGGCCACACCATGCTATGCGATCAGCACATGTGTGGATAAGTGTTTTCACTGGAAAGCAGGTGATATACATACAATACTCAAAGGAAGAGAAGACCCCAAAAGTTTAGTGGTACCATTCCTTTTCCCAACAGCTGACCTCTAGCAAATCTACTCCTTGTGCTTCTGCATACACACATGTGTACTACCTAGTCTACGGTAGGACCTAATGCTTTAGGGATCAGTTATGCCCTGTGCGATCAAGAATGAGCACAGGAAGTGTGTTATGGTTTTATTCAGCCTGTGAATATCTCTTTCTGGCTGACAGGATATGGAGGTGATGATGGAACGCTGGCACCGTTTTAACCCCCCTCCCTAGGCTCTTTCAAGCTCTAGCACTATGAAAGTGCAAGAATGGCACAAACACTCGCACTCCTGATGTCAGGGCTCTGACCAGCTCATGGTCAGAGGTGGTAGAGAAAGTCGTTGCCTAAGCCCACCTTCTCTTTCGTGCCCCTGATGCAGAATCTGGCTCACAGAAAGGCTGGTATCACCCTTTGGAACTTCATTGCTCAGACTGTCCATTGGAGTGTAACACGCCAGAAAACTTTTCCTTGAAATAAGAAAAGTACGTTAATTCCTGTTCTTCGTACGCCAGATAATGTCTTCAGTATCTCAGAACTGAGAAGTGGTGGTGGGGGTGGGGAAGCTTAAGCAGAGCAGACTTGTTTAAAAGGTGACTATTCACCTGTGCCGATTGCAGTTTTAGGTGTAGTAGCTCCTTGCTTTAAGGGTCATCATAACATTTGACTAAAAGATGGTGGCCCATAACATAAAGAGTACATACAGTAACTCAAGTGATACAATTTTTTTTTCATCAGAACAGATGTTCATTTGAATAAGCAGGGAAGAACAAGGTGTTCATTGTTTTGATGTTGTTTAAAGGGCAGCAGCGATGACACTTATAATTACCATCTGCTATAGTGCATAAAGCACCCACATTCTTTTAATGCGGCTCCCAACATCAATCTGAACCATCATGTTGAGACTTCTTGGTCTAGGCAAAGGAGGTATTATCCCTCCAATAGTTTCTCTGTGACAAGAATGGTAGGATAAGTTACACTAGTGTCTCAAACCTGTGTGTCCCAAGGGGTATGTTGAAGTGCAATGTTAGAGTAGATCAACTTTTACCACACTCCTTTCTCTGCTCTGTTATAATCCACATGCTGCAATAATGACGTCAATAGCATATTCACCTGATGCATAAAGCCATCAGGCAACTTAATTAATCCTAACAACTTAATACATATTTAAAATACTTGGAGTTCTTTACCCACAGCCTCCACCAGGGATTTGAAAACTGTGCATTAACACAGGGGTATGCACTAGCTTTTGAAATCTACATAGAAGCTTACTGTTTTCTGGACTTCAGTACGGAACGCAGCTCTGTAATTAACCTCCACTTCGGCTCTGCAAATGAAATCTGGTTTTGCTCTTTCAGTTGAAAAAAAAAAATAAAATCACATTTACATCAATATTCCAAATGGGTCAGCGGGGATGCAAGTGGATTCTTTACACTCCTCTGTACATAGCCTTCACCCATGTCCAGGGTGAAAGAAATTTGCATTTCTTACTGGTACAGTTATATCGCAAGCACCCCACCCTCCTACACACTTAACTTCATGGATCCCTTTGCAGGACCTTGATATAGACATTAAAGCTACTACTACCAATACTGTCTCCAATAAAATTTTAATAGTGAAATAAAAGCCTGAAAAATGAAGATTCACTTTTTCATATTTCTCTCCTCCCTCCTCTTCTGGCCAGGCTATGGAAGGTAGCTAGGCTCGGCACTTCACTCCACTGCAAGGATGAGTTTTTTTAAGTTTTCCAGGAATGTTTTTTTTCCTCCAGTAGTCTCGCATTGCACAAACCCCAAGAGTGTTTCCTGTTGACTGATTCTCAGTTGATCAGCCAATGCTCTTATTTCTTTTTCTCCAAAGTGGGGATTTTCTGGATTCTTTTGCCATTTTTCAGGATTCAAAACCAACAAATTGTTATTTAAGTTCTATTATCAGAAGCCCTTTCTTCAAGTATGCTTTGACTGGCTTTGAGGCAGTTGTGAATAGTTTTGTCCTCATGCTGTCAATGAATTCTTGAATGAATTGAGACGTGTTGATTCTGGGGCTTTTTCCAGCACCATTTGGTTTGCTGTTTTTGAACATTAAGGATTGTTTAGCCTTCTGAGCTTCTTCAGAGTGAATTCCTGGGACTGTTTTTTGACTTTCGATTCTCTCTATATAGATTTTCATTACGTTGTCTGCTTTTGGAATGGTCATGTCTCATTCTTGTAACATCTCAGACACGTTCTTCAATTCGTCAGCACATCCAGCATTAAAAAATGGTTTTTGATGAAATTTGCAGAACACAGCTTTGAGTGTAATCCTTGAAATTTAACACGTTCGCTTTCAACTCTCGAACGGTCTTGTGAAGCTGCCTAGAAGTGTTTTGCCAAAGCAGGGTATGTTTGTAAAACTACACTGACTGCTCTTCACATAGCCAGCCCCCACCTGAAATTGAACACTTTGCTGATTTTTTGAAGTACAACAGGTAAATTCTTTGGCATGGGCATTCAGTTCATGAGAGTTTTTTTGGCAATTGACTGTACAAGGAATATCATGCATGCAAAAAAGCCTTAAAGTACCTCTGTTGACTTTTAAAGCTTCATCAATGGCAAGTTCCAGTCTATGATTGAGACAATGCAATAAATATCACGTTAGGAATTTGCAGTAGTTTTCCAACACCAGTTTTTACTCCTAACATCCCATTTGTGCTATCACTACAAAACCTAATCAACACTTCCAATAATAGATCTTTAGTGAACCCACAACGCAGCAAGCATTTTAAAATTTCTCCTTTAATGGCTGCTGCTGTTGCGCTTTGCAACTCAATCAAGTCCAGAGGAAATGTAATTGGCCTCATAATTCCATCTATAGTGGCTTTCAAAAAAATGAGAATCGAGTTTGCAGCGACAGGAGTTGATTCGTCAACAAGTTCTGTAATTTTTTACTTAATTGTTGGTGATTTTGTTGACAATTCTCTTTCATTTGGATGGATATCTTATTGATCGTGTCTACACAAACTGTTCTACTATGCAACAAATGCCCTGTTTCAATTCTGTTGATTTGCTGTAGGTCAATGAGGCTCTCATGGTCACTGAGTGGTCGATTTGTTGGGCAATGTAGTAGGCTGCTCAGAATACACGAGCACTAGTTTCAAATGCCTCTTCTTCACTTTCAGCATTCAGATTAAGAAGAGTTTCTTTTATAGCCATTGCTTTATTTTTTTCAGCCTCCACGGGAGCGGCAGATTTCTTATGTCCATTTACTTTTTTGTGAAGGAAGGACAGCTCTGTCTCTTTATTCTTTCTGTACGAGAGACACAGTTTGGAGAGATGTTAACCCCTCTTGCAGAATGCAGCTTCACATCAAAAATGTCATGACATACTGTGCACTCAAGTTTAGTGCCTGAAGCAAAAAGCCAGTAGTTTTTCCTTTTGAACTCCTCAAATTTTATGAACACACGACAGGGTATGGTGGTGGAGTTTCTGTTTTCTGATCCGTCAATTCAGCAGTTTCATTTGTCTCCTCTCTTTGTCTCTTTGGCTGCAGCTCACCACATGACAAAGGTGCAAAAAAAGTGTCAGCGTTTTTTCCCCTGTGGATGACTAGTTTCAACTTCTTCATTTGTTGCTGTTCTTTTTGACTGACAATCCCCCATTTCCTCACTTTTACATTTAAACAGACCCGTTAGGGATGGTTGAATGGGTATGTTTTTAGGCACATTCTTCCCCCCACCAACTGTCCTCTTACTGTAAATAGCCCACCTAACAAGACTTGACCAATAAGAAGCAAGCGCACATTTACCATCTCGCAATGTGGCACTCAGAAGCCAAAGTTTGGAACAATCATGGGAATATCTTCCTCTGAAAACAAAATCATCTTTTCTTGCTTGACAGATCTATATCTATCTCTCTGATCCATATATGTTCTAAACGTGTGTGTGTGTGTGTGTACACAGATCTCTCAAAAAAGATCTCAGTGTGTGTATGGATCTCTCAAAAAAGATAGCTTTTCACTGTAGGACCAACAGTTCCCTGGGCGCGGGACACCATTAAGCAGCAACCTGAAAGCTGGGCCCCCACAGACCCCGCACTGTCAGCACCCAGCCAGACCTTGCCTCTTGCAGAAGCTCCCAAGCCATTAGCTGCAGAAAACACTGTTTCCCCTCACCCCTCAGAAGAGCACTGGCACGCTTCCCACTCCAGTATCCTGGGCTGCGTGCCTGGAGAATGCGCCCAGCCGCTGGAATGGGTGGCCACTTGCTTACACAAGGACAGGGTCACGATGCAGCTGCCGCTGACCAGCAGCAACCCCAGCAACCAGCCTTCGCCAGCTGCCGCCTGCAGCGGGCCAGCAGCTGCCACTGCACCCGGCAATGGGCTGGGTCCACCAAGGAATAAGTAACTGATGCAAAAACCACAGCCAAGGGACAGGGGGCAAGGGGCTGCACTGTGCCGTGCCTTCCAGTGCCCTGCCTAGACCCTCCCTATTTCCTAGCAAGTTAACAGATTTCAAGGAGTGTTTAATCCTCCAGGTACATAAAAGGGTGCAGGGGGCACCAGTAGGTGGCTTGTAGTAGGGTGAAGGAGAAGTGAATGAAGGACAGCTAGAATAGCCCTCATGAAATATACAAGATACTTACAGAAACTTTTGTCAATTTCAACCTCCACAGAACACTGAAGCAAAACAAAGAGATTTGAGATCGCTCCCATATGTCCTAAGGACATTTCAGGTGTTCAATTCAATATATAAATAGGGTTGAATGGAAACTTTTTTTCTTTCAAAGGCAACACAATAATTTCCCCAAATAGCCAATTTCCCCCTCTGGTCTCTTTGTGGTTTTGTCTATCAGGTGTGACGGAGTCAGACCAGAAGGATATAGGAGAGTGCTGGAAGGCAGGTACATTAGTCTGAGGATGTGCAGGTCCCTGATCCCTGGATAGCCAAACAAAGGCTACTCCAGGCCAATCAAGACACCTGGGGCCAATTAAGAACCTTCTAGAAAGGAGTAGAAACAGCTAGCCTGATTGGGACACCTGAAGCCAATCAGGGACTGGCTGAAACCAGATAAAAACCTCCCAGTTAGTCAGGTGGGCTGTGGGTGTCAGGAGCTGTGGAAGGAAGTGGTGCTGTTGGTGAGACTGAGTGGAGGACAACATATCATACGCAAGGAAGGAGGCACTGAGGTAAGGGTGAAGTGGAGTTTGAAGAAGCAGTGACTACTGTGGGGAAGTAGCCCAGGGAGTTGTATTGTGTTTTGTGGATAAAAGGTCAGCCATCTTAGCTGATACTATTAGGGTCCCTGGGCTGGAGCCCAGAGTAGAGGGCGGGCCTGGGCTCCCCCCTTTCTGCCTCCCCTAATTAGTCTCTGAGATTGGGAGACAATAGAGACTGTGCCAGGAAGGATAGCTTCTCCTCACTGGCTTGTGATGAAAATGGCTCAACAGGCTGTGACCTTGTCTCCAGAGAGAGAAGGGCTCTGTGGAGGGTCACAGTGAGCCACTGAGGCTAGTAAAAATCCGCCAGGAAACTCAGGATCCACAAAGATAAGGACAGAGCTTTGTCACACAGGCTAATTGCTTTCCCTGTGATTCTTTAAGCCCTGATCACCACAACATCTTCCCACGAAGTTCTCCATTTTTTAAAAAGTACTATTTCAATAAGGATCTGCAAGTAGTTTGGGCAACACATCCATTCCCTGAAGAGGAGGGACAGATTTGAATTCAGAAATGGTCCCTGATTCCAATTATATTAATGTATTGGATCGAGGGCAGAGAGAAAAAACTGCCCCTTGGTCACACCAACAACTGTGAAATAAAGTAGGATACCAGAAATGTGCCCAAATCCTGCAGGTTGAACCACGGACAGAGCTGAGTTTAAGTTTTTATGCAGGCACCCTGGGGCTTCTCCATCAGCCAGTCCCCTTCCTCCCTGCCACAAGCTGGAGAGGAGCCATGGCTGTTGCTGAGTGTGAGGCTAGGGGAGTGTGGGGGTGGATAAAACGCTGAGCTTAACTGCTTTCTGCAGCCTGGCCGAAGGAGAAGGGAGGAGAGAAATGTGACAGAGTGAGTTTTTACTTTTCGGGCTTTTATTAGCTGAGTTCAAGCTGTTATACAGCAAAAAGAGGTGAAAGTAAGCCAGTACTGAATGCTTCAGCCATTTTCTGGCTGCCACACTATTTTTTTAATTGGTGCATTGTACCAGTCCATACCTACTTACTTTCAACCCTGCCCGTGTCTATCCCGCACACGAGTGAGTCAAAAAAATTTTTTTAACTTTTAAATCCGTTGCTGGCTTGGTACATTGCAGCAGAATTGCCCTTGAGCACACAAAGAAGGTTCAAGATCCAGGAGTAACAAAAAGGTTAGAAAATACATGATGCCAGCGTTTCAGTTTGAATTTAATGTTTTAAGCATTTGTTTAAGGTAAGAACAGGAACACAAGAATTGCCACACCAAATCAGATCAGTGGTCCATCTAGTCACATGCCCTGCCTGCAATGGTAGCCAGTCTCAAATGGTTCAGAGGAAGGCTTTAGCTTCCATAATGAACAATTATATAGTAACTTTCCCAAAGTGAAGTCTCTTTCTAACCCCAGGAAGTTAGTGGTTGGCATATATTGCTTACAATTTTTATCTCTAATTTATCTGTGGATGTTCTCCTTACCGTTATACATAACTAGTCCCTTTTGAATCCAGCTAAATTTTGGACATCAGCACCACCTTGAGGCAATGAGTCCCAAAGATAAAGCATATACAAATGATTTTCTTTATTTGGTAGCCTTAAAATGTCATTGGGAATCCTCTTGCCCTTATGCTATGAGGAGGGGTGAACAGGATCAACTGATGGAATATACATTAATGAATGGGAATCTTCTACCATGGCCCTGCTTATTGGCCTCCTCACTTTCACGTCTCCTAATCTTTGCAATGTCTTCTCATATAGAAAACCTTCCTTGCAAGTACATCCATTTTGTTGCCCATCTACAAGCCACGTTGGTTTATTCTCTATTCTAAAAGTGACCAGACCCGAACACTAGCATTCAGCTGACTCTGGGCCTTGATGAGAAGGCTGGACCCATGGCTCTACTTCTTCCTCTCCCCTTTGAGACTCCGTGGTTCCCAGAATTGCAGTCTTCTTGCTTGGACTGCCCAAGTGGATACAGATCCCTGTTACTCTCCCTACTCCTTGTAAGAAACAGCCACAATCTAGCTCTACATTTTTATACTATACTCATCTCTCAAACTGTGTATAAACAATGATTATAGTATGAATCCTGATTCCTGGTGTCCTCTGGGAACACTTCCCCTGAACTCAAGGGTGAAGACAGCAGGGTTATGCCTATGGCTAAACTTTCTCTCCATGTTTAATATGTCAATAGCTTCACAGATCTCCCACAAATCTTGCCGCCATCTGCTCTACATGCAGACTTTTCCTTCTTGGATATAAATAGAACATAACATTCCCTCCCCCAACCCCCCAAAAAACATCCTACCAAAACACTGCATTGCAAACATAGTTCTCCATACTGGAAAAAGCACGAGAGAGAAAAATGCATTATGTGTGACCTATATTGATCACATTGCTTAATGCACTAATGGAAGGCACTAAGATGCTATGTTTAGGAGGATTGTATAAGAACCTATATGCAGGGCCATAACCAGGGTGGGGTGAGTGGGGTAGTGGCCCAAGGTGCAAAGCCACAGGGGTGGGAAAATGGGGCAGACAAATGATAAAAAATAGGCAGGGGGAGCAAATAGACTTACTAAACCCAAACACTAAATGTTGAGTTTGCCTATATGATTTAAATTAAGACCGTTTCCTTATTAAAAACAAGGAAAACCATTAGTTGCTACAATCCTCCTGATATTTGACTCCTTTGTATCAATGATAATTTTATCTTGTGAGCACTTATTTTTTACTCTGTAAGTAAAAAGTTAAATATTTAAGTAAGTGAAAATGGTTTGAAGAAAAGCCAATTTTAAGTTAGCATGCCCATCCATTATCAGGAAATTGTTCATTGCTATATTTTTTTATTTGCAAGAAGGTTCACCAAAAGCTTAATTAACATATTTTATTGGGTAGTAACTTTATGCATATTATATTTCATTCTGAAAGCATCACCTTCTCTCTAAAAGAAAATTAAGAAGGGGAAAAAAAGTTGCTATAAAAATTTGGAGATAGAATATATCAATTATTTATCTTAACATTCATTATCATACTAAAAGGCAGCACAAAGGCCTTGGGGAATTGTAGGGTTCATATAATTTCATTCTAATTATTCCAATTTACTGTAATTAAGGCACTAAAAAAACCACAGTGCAAGAAAGCAATAATGTCCCTTTTAATGCCAACTGACAGGGAGACTGTCTAGCGTTTTTTACAATATTATTTACTAGAACTGTGAGAGAGAAAATGCAAAAAAGAAAATCCTAACATTTAAAGAAGCATTTTCTTAAAGAAAAGGAAATTTCATCATGTATTTATTTCAGTGCTTTGTTTGTTTGTTTGTTTGGGTTTTGTTTTCTATATCATCATCCGCAGAACCCAGTGTGTAGGGAACTGTACTGGGCTTCAAGTGCCCTGGGATGCTATTCCCAAACAAGACCACTTGTCTGCTGTGTGACCTCAGGTAAGTCAGTACGTCACTTGTGCCTCTATTTTCCCATCTGTAAAATAGGGATGCTGATACTTAGCTTCCTTGCAAAGTGCTTTGTGAGCTATGTATGAAACCATGAAGGAGTCATGCAATAATTGCTTGTAGTATCTACCCACTCGACATTGTGAAGTCCAAAATGTTCAGAGCTGACCTATGGTTCTGTGCTCACTATAACTGATTGTGTATGTTTTGGGGGGTATTCAGTTTCGGCAAAATTTTGCACACATGAAAACATAAGGCCAGATCCTCCGCTGATACAAGTCAGTGTAGCTCCATTTATTTCTGATTTACACCAGTTGAGGATCTGGCCCTTACGTTTGCTCAGTAACTAGGTTGAACCCAAAAGTAGTCACACATGCAAGCCAGGTATTGAGCAAAAACAACGTCATGCAATTAGGGTTGGACAATTTAGAGGCCACTGTGAAAACTGCACAGTCAGAGAAGTTTTGCAGCTTGGTTGCAACAGGGAGAGCAAAGAGCATGACCTATAAATGCAAAAGACGTTTTCCTTCCTGTTTCTCCATAATCTAAATTACAGAGCAGTAACTTTAATCCCAATTATACTCTGTTCTGAGTGAGTCACAGACCTTGTACTGATTGGGGTCCTGTCCAAGGGCTGAATTTCACCCCAATTGCAGTGCTAGCCTCCCCCAAAGCCAGCCATGAAGTCTGTCCTTCTCAACACTTCTTTGAAAGGACACTTCTTCAACTTAGTTCCAGCAATGTGACTCATTACACTGAATGCCAATTAGAGATGCTTGTAGAAATGGTAAGTAGAGTTTAATATAATTGAAGGAGAGGTATGTTTAAATATCCTTCTCAGCTGCAGTCCTGAATAAAGAGAGCAAGATTTTGCCCAGCTTTTCTACTGGTCCAGTGGAAGCAGCACTTCCTTCCTTCACAGGCACCGAATAAACTCGGTCAGCAAGATAAATTATAGAGATGGGCCTAAACCAAACTTTGAGATCCTAACACCCTTGGGATGCATCCTGAGGACTACAGTTCACAAATGCTGGATCCTGATCCATCTTTTTTTTGTTTCTTTGTTTTATCTTCAGCTGGATCTAAAACTTGGAAAAGGCTAATTTCCACTGCCAGAAATCAGAAGAGAAAACGAAGCCCAGGTTTCCTGTACCCTACTTGCCTCCACCCTCAGGACCACCTACCCATTCACTCATGATGTCTTCTGGAATGAGTTGGTAAGTAACTGCAAAAACAACTTGTGTGGTTTGTAGTTACAAGCGGTAACAATAGAGCGTCTCTCTCTCATGTGTGCATGCACACAAACGCCCATGCACACACACAGTCAAAAACCACATCAAATAACTTAAACCCTACATGGGGTCCTGAAGAAAGAAAGTAACATTTGTATTTGTAATTCATGAGAGGCACTCAGATACGGCAATGCTGGATGCTCAGTAGCAATCTACCTAGATTGAGAGTAGCAGAGTGGACTGTGCTATTCCCTATTGTCCTGTGTAACAAGGGCCATTGACTACCAGCTCACGGAAGTCTCCTGTTGAATTAGTGAGTGGAGGTTTAACCATACTGCCCCTTGACGAGGCAGTAGGGGCTCATGTGGCAACCACTTCCGAGAAGGGAAAAATGCTGCCTGAGACTAACAATCCAGTGCCGAGTGGGAAAAGGATGGTGGCATCATGCTCACTGTCTTCTCAGATGGAGACGCAGATATGACTCCAGGGAGAGCATCAGGTAGCATATTATACACATACTCAGCATTCTAGTTTGGATGCTGTTTATTATGCTTCACATCAAAACCTGCCCCCTGAATTCTCAAGCTGACAGCATCTGGACCAGGACAACAGTTCATGTCTCTCTAACAGTTCTCTTCTAATATTGAAGGAGGTCCTTAGCAATTCTTAAATTTTTGCTTAAACTATTTCCAGTCCATTTGTCTAAAATGATATGTAAGAGGCAGTGTAAATTGCAAAATACTTACATGTGCTTTATGATCTAGAGCTGCAAACACTGGGTTAGTACAAATTATTATTAAATTTAGGTAAGAAATGAATATGAAATAAATCTGGGAAAAACACTATGTGGGATGTGCCATGGAAGAGAGAATGGTATTTTCATTTATTTATTTATTTTACAGGGCACAGTTTCTTTTTCTCTGCATGTACTATCATCAGTTTAGACAGTTTTACTTTGAGATTGTCAGCATATGCCAGGACAAAAGCGAAAAAACTGAAGAGCGAGGAAGAAGGAAAAAGCTGCCAGGTCTCAGCATCAAAGACAGAAACAAAAGGGAATGTGTCTGAGTGTTCAGTTAAACTCAAAATACTGAGTCAATAACTGCTCAAGGCTTAGTATACGGGAACATTTATTTTCTGGGCCCAGGACTATTTTACCTAGATCCCTTAAATGATACACTGATTGTAGTATTAGTAGAACAGTAATATATTACTGTAGTTAACCATCATCAAGCCATTGTTTTATTTTGGTAACACTGTAAAATGCTAAAAAAAAATACTCCAACAGTGGGTTTTCAAACTTTTTTAATTTGCAGTCCCCTAAAAAATTTAAAATGCAGTGGCAGACTCTTCTGGAAATCTTAGACATAGTCACCCAGAACATTGAAAACCTCTGTTCTATGCTAATGACAACTTTTCAGACCCCATATATATAGTATGTGGACCCTTGGGGGTCCACAGACCACAGGCTAAAAACCACAGCTCTGATAGGATAAGGAAGGATGGCTTTGAGGCGAAGCCATTGGAGTGGGATTCAGGAGATCTAGGTCCAATTCCCAGCACTGCCACAGACTGACTGTGAGACTTTGGGCTAGTCATTTAATGTCTCTGAGTCTCAGTTCTTTAGCCCTACAAAACGGAGTAAATAAGTCTTGTTTTCCCCCACACCCATCCTGTTATAGTGTCTGCTGTCTCTTGAATAGCATCTAGCACAATAGGGCCTCAATTTCAGTTGGGATCTCTAAATAAAACTGCAATACAAATAAATAATAGTAAGGGTTTGCTGTTCCCTTTAAGTTGCTCAAGTTTGTAGCAGGAGAACGTTTCTGTTATCACCAGCATAATGCCTGCTGTGAGGGCCAGCAATCTGCAGTGGGACTTGACATCCCAAGACCAGGCAATAAAGATTCAGTCTTACTGAATGAACGATTTGGATATGCAAAGCCTGCAAGATCAGATTCTCAGTAACTACTGTGCTGGATGAGGGGTGAAAGTAACGATAGGCACTTACTAGTATGGAGTCAGGCTGGGGCCATCTCCTGCCCCCAGAAGAGGTGGAGCCTCAGGTGGAAGGGGCAGGGCTAGGGGGGTCAGAGCCAGCCCCAGCCCACCTCATACTGGTAAGTGCCTGTAGTTAGGGCAGCTGTTCCCTTTGCCCCCCACCCCCGCCATTGGCGGCCAGGAGGGAAAAAACGGGGCAGGGACATTAAAGTGCTGCCACAGCAGTGCTCTTAGGATGGTCCTTTGCCGCGGCAGTGCTTTAACGTTGTTGTGGCCCCCAACTGGCAGGGTCGCCAGCTGAAATGGGGAAGGGGCAGGGATGTTAAAGCACTGCTATGGCAGTGATTTAATGTAGGGTGAATACAGGACGGGATGGGCTTTTACCAGTACACTGTATTGGCCCACTTTCACCCCTGGCTGGATGTGACCCCCTTAACCTGCTTCTTTGGGCACTCAAGTTCTTAACTCTAAAATCTCTGAATTCTTGCTAAATCTATTTGCTAGTCACCTTGAAAGAAAATAAAACTGGAAATGTTAATAAAGCTAAGGGATTACTTGACAAGTAAAAGACAGGAGCATTCCAAGAAGTATTTGAACGGATTCATACTTTAAAGTAATGTATGTAAAGTAATGCCCACGTATTTACACCCACGGAAGCATGCTTTTGTGGAAGCATAAACTAAGACTTTTAAGTCTACTCAGTGTGTAAAGAAAGGAGAGAGAATACAGCCAGAATCCTGTCTAGGCAGATCCTGCGTACGCATAGACCCATTAAGCCACAAGGGACAGAGAGAGGCACAGAAGTAGCTGGATGTACAAATCTTTTCACCTCTAGTTTAAATATATACTTTGGAGGGTTCAACAGGATGATTCAGGTTATAACAAATCAAAAAGCGGAAAAACGAAGGCAATCATAGCCCGTAGCTGAAGAGATGCTTATATGACACCCAGGAGAGCACATCTCCTTACTCACAAGTAGGTGCCCTGTATATAGTATAGTGGACCATATTTTTTTTAAAAAATGGACTTTCCTCCTTCCACTTCCCCCCGTCACTACACTTGTCACTTTCTCTCCCAAGTGGAATGACAACCCAGTAACACTCACACTCAAATCTATCTTTCACATCCTAAGTAGCTGATTGGGTCCCAAATTAGGCCAGATGGTTTTAACCCTCCCTTTTATTAATTCAAGAAAGGAAGGGTTTGGAGAAGGTGAATTTCACAGAGTGTCTGTTCATACCCCTTATGGAGGCTTATCAGATACCACTACAAAATACATTAGGGCTGTCCCTGCTTGAAGTCAATGCAGGTGCAGGGATCTGTGCACAGGGATCAACCGAGATCAGCAAAGGGTGGGTATGTAATGTTATGAATATCTGTTATGCTGGCAGAAAAAAAAACCGAACAGATGAGAGACTGCAGAGAGAATTATATCTTCCCTGTCAGAGTCTGTGCCCAGCAATCAAGTGACGCTTTTCGCAAGAGAGCTCATATTTCATATACCAAAAGAAATGAAAAAGATTTAATTAAATTGCATGATATCTTAAGAGAAAATATACTTCAGTACATTGATGTGGTATCTTTAGTTTAACCAAATGGAAAGACACATTTTGGAAAAAGAATTGTTTATGAGCTGTAATCCATCAAGAAACGCTATGGAATTTATAACCATAGACCTGCATAAAGCAGGTTGTCACAAGTAGCAAGTGCCCAGTGTGTGTTCTGAAAAGCAGAGCAGAGGTACTAGAATAGGGGTATGGCAGCACCTCCTGTCTTGAAATGGACTCTATCATATATGGGTTTACAGTTTGGCTCAGTGCCTTTCAGAACCTCCATTACACAAATTGTTCCAGCTCCCCTGAAGCAGAGAGACACAAATAAGCTGTAGCTCACCAAATCCATTGCAATTCACATTGAAAGCTTAAGTGTCCCTTGTGCCAAGCTGCTTCAATGTTCTGTACAACTGCAGTTTATTAACTTGCATAAGTAATTTGGCCGAGTGTTATGGCACTTATGTTATACATGGGTTAAGGTTTTCCAAGCCAACTTGGGGGATTTAGCCACACAACTTCCATTAGTGTCAACCTAAAATTGAATTAGTGGTCATCTGTTTACTAGATATGTCTAAAGAAGATAAAGCTGGACAAAAGCGGCTACATCGCCTAGTTGGGTTTGAAAATGTCAACCAAATACTTTATTTAAGCTAGCTCCTTAAAAAGTAATATTTCAGTAACTGTTTCACTTAAAATGTTTCCCCACCCATAGCCTATTATAAATCCCAAAATGGAGGACTGCATGCATGCTTATAAAGAAATAGGGGAAGAGAAATGGCATTATATTTGTTTTCCCCAAGAATGCTTTATTGTTACATCATTATTTCTTTGTTCTGGGATAGGATCTAGGGGGCCCCCCATCATGGATCAGTGCCCCAGTCTCATAAGCACACTTGGAAGTTTTGTCTGAAGGGGGTATATTAAGGGATATCTATATTTTGTTTCTGAAAAGTATACGATCATCTCCAATTTGAGCATCTTGAGGGCAGGGGTAACAGCATCTACTACTTCTCCCTGAGACGCATGTAAGGTGAGAAGAATTCAGCCCTTCAGTGACAAGTGCAACCCAGCACAATTATGGTCCCTATTACCTAATAGTTTAATGTTTTGTGAAACTGAGCCTCTGATAAAGAATATGCCAGATCAATGGGAGGAAAACACGAGTTAATTTAACTGCATGGATACAAGTTTAAAAGCAATCTATTTTGTGCACTTTGTAGTGATCAAAGAGAGAGAAAACACATAGCGAAAGCACCTGAGAGCTTAGTGTAGACCACCCAAAACTAGAGGAAAGGTTAAGAAATGAAACCCCTTTTAGCGTTCAAAGCTTTTCCAGCTTCATGAACCCTCTTTCTCTCTCTTTGAAGAGGAAACTATTCCAAAACAATTACTGCCAATTACTACCCATTTGCGTGCTACCCTACAGTCATATTTTTTCCGTAAAAGCTGAAACACACAAGAAACTCTGAACTCCGCACCTTCCCCATACCTAACCAGCCTGTGTATTTAGAACTAGTCCTAAACCACACTCATGAAAAAAATCAAGCCAACAAGAAGGCCTGCACAATAAAGCATTCTGTATGAAGACATAATTACAGGACACAAACAAAAAAAAATAAAAAATATAACTGAACCTGATGTCTCTTTTCCTGGAATTCTTCTCTTTTCTCTCAGAGAAATTTAAATTTCTTCCTCATCTGATGAGGATACAAAGTTTTTACTGTATCCTTTGGGGAAAAGAACTACCAAAACAAAAGTTTTCAAAAGAGCTGGGCAACAGATGCATTTCAGGGGGCAGCGAACTGTTTGCTTTGAATTAGGCAAATAGTTTTGGCTGGAAAAAAAATGAAAAACAAAAATGTTGGAAATGTCAAAATGGTTCATTTAGTCATGGTCTCGAATCAACCATTCCAAAACAAAACGTCAATTCAAATCAACATTTCATTTAGAAAATGTCATTTCGAATCAAAATTCCTGCACAGTTTTTTTCCAGTTTTTCATTTCAGGAAAAAAAAAATCACTTTTGGTTTGAAACAATTTTTTTTAAAAAATTTTATTTTTGTCAGCAACCAAACAAGAAAAAAATAAATGATTTGCTCTGCCCTAGTGGCTAGTGATCTTGGGGGTCTCCCTGTGTGGGTACCTGTAAGAAGACATTGTAAAAAGGCCCGAGTTTCAGAAAGTGTCGAGCACCCATCCTCTGAGAAAATCAAGCTACTTCGGAGCCCCCCGAAATACAAGTTACTGTTCAGAAAATCTTGGGCGGGGTGGGGATACAGGGGGATAACCTTTAACTTGGCTTTTATTTGTATTATTGCCTTATTTGGTGGAGAAACAGATCACCTTCACAAAGAGGAGACAAGACGTGGGGAGGGCAGGGAAATAACTGATTACACTTTAATGCAATTATTCTGCAATTGTAGCTTTACAGCACATAAAGCGGTGCATGAAATCTGTGTGTGTACAGATGAGAGCATTATATGTATAATATTTATTCCCAGGATGTTTAATAAGGGGAACAGCAATAAATAAGACCATTTTTGGAAGTGTCAGACACCACTAGCTTTTTTTTTAATAAGTGGTTGAGATTCTTGTTTGTATCCTTGTAAAGGTCTATACAGGGCACCATGAAAGCTTGATTATTTTGCACAAAAACAACCTCTGTAAGCCCTCTGCTCTTAGACTATCATTCAGACATACACACACTGTATAAACAAAAAGTGTGTTTCTTTTTCCCATTAAAGCACAAGTCCACAGTTGCCAAATTAGTAATTATATACCCAGGATCTTATTCCCCATTTATACAAACATCATTTTACACAGCTCCTGCAGTGTAAAGGGATGTAAAACTGGGCATAAATTACACTTACCCTCAACTTCAAGGCCCCTCTACCCTGCTGCAATAGCGTAACGTGGATTTACGGTAAATGAGAATGAGGCCCCAATACACATTATAATACTTGGACAGAAGACCTCCAGGTAAAGTAAGGTACATCAGGAAATAGGATCGGCCATTCAGTCCAGAGCTCCTTCCCCTCCGGGTCTGTACTGAACCGAGTTACTAACAATGCTAGCGGTGTAATGGGAAGAGCTATTTTAGCATTAGATGAAACCTGTCCTCTTATTTAAAGAGGTCATTAAAATCTCTCCTCCTTTCCTTCCTCATCCTTAAACTTCTTAAGAGATGAGGTCAGGAGGGTGGAATTTGCTTTTCCCTACCATTCCACTTTCACTCTGAATTTCTCCTGATCCCCTTTCCTATTTGCTTCCTTTAGGCCCATCAATAACCTGTTGCTGGCAACTGCTGTCAGCAAAGTGTGTCTCCCACACCACAGCTCCCACTCACCAAGTGCTCAAATGCCAGTGAAGGTGGAAAAAACAAATCAATCATCTCAATCGCACTTTCTGTGATGAGGCAGAAAACCCTTTCGCCTAGATACTGTTAACTCTTCTTCTGATCTTGACATTTTGAACAAACAGTTCCAAATAAAGAAAGGAGAAAGTTTTCTGTGTTGAATTTTCTCAAACTGAGATGCATAGAAATTTTGAAATTAGCAAGGAGTTGAAAAGCATTTCATTATTTGTTTTTCCTGCCATTTTTTCCAGCAGCTCTTAAGCAATTTCCAACACTGGCTGTAAGAGTGAAAGAAGATTGGGTTGCTCGGATCATTTTTCCAAATATTAGACAGGGCCTTTGGGCAGGTCCTAGATCAGAAGTGCTATATTGGCACACCTGCACTGATACAGCTTCATCACTGTCGCACATCTAGTGAAGATGCTCTGTACTGATGGGAGAGCACTCTACTGTTGCTGGGGTAAAATCTTGTTTTGGTATATTTCTCCTCAAGTCTCCATCTTGTTTTGTAAAACCAACAAGTAGGACTCTATTTTGGATGCCCTCCTTCATGGAGAGCTTCCCTCCCCTCCTGCCTGCCTTTTTCAAATTAGAGCGGGAAATGGCAAGGAGTGGTTAGAATCATGTGACTGCATAGTCTGCTTAGCAACCACCGACTATATAGGTGACAGCCTCATTGCTTCTCAGGGCTGTCTATCCTAGAGGCAGCCAGTGTCTCCCATGTTATCAGCCTGTGGAAGGAGTCCAGCTAGGCCAGGACTGTAGGATATGGTATCAGGTTCCATCCATATCATACACTGCACGCATCCATCCTCATTTTCACCTGCGAGTCCGCATGCTACCACTCAGGACGATGCACACGGAACAGAAGACGGAAGAAAAGAGAAGCCATTTACCTGGTGATCATCACATTCTGCTCCTGTGCTCCAGAGTGTTCCTGTGGTCCAGCATCTTCAGTCTTCCTTGGTTCTGTCCAGGATTTCAGAACCAGCCTTGTCGTTGTCCATGTACATTGGCCAAACTGGACGCTCTCTACGCAAAAGAATAAATGGACACAAATCTGACATCAGGAATCATAATATTCAAAAACCAGTTGGAGAACACTTCAGCCTCTCTGGTGACACAACAACATACTTGAAGGTGATAATTTTACAACAGAAAAACTTCAAAAACAAACTCCAATGAGAAGCTATTGAACTGGAATTAATTTGCAAATTGGATACCATTAATTTAGGCTTGAATAGAGACTGGGAGTAGCTGGGTCATTACACAAATTGAATCTATTTCCCCAAGTTAAGTATCCTCAGACCTGCTTGTCAACTGTCTGATATCGGCCATCTTGATTATCACTACAAAAGTTTTTTTTTCTCCTCCTGATAATAGCTCATCTTAATTAAACAGCCTGTTAGAATTGGTATGTGTTGTAGGGTACTCGGTGTCCCGTAGGAACGAGGCACACACACAATTGTTGAATAAAAGTAGTGAGTTTATTGAAGGCAAAAGTGGCACACCCGGAATGAGGGCTCCCTTCGTTGCTGCCTCTGAGACAGGGAAAGCCCGACGCACTGGAGCAATGCTCAGGGTGAAGCCCACTTCGCATGGGAACACAGGCAGAGAAATAAAAGGAACATTTGCATCTCATGCATATCTCATGAATAACTAATATCTTATTTCTGTCTTGTTAGCATTACATAATGCAAGCAGGTGTCTCATTAATTTTACACAAGGCAAGCAGGCAGTGAAAACCAGTTAACTCCAGCATGTGAAATATGCGATAACAGGGCAGGGACTGATAACAATGGCCAAAAGTACCCTTTCCTTCCCAGGAGTGTGGGGGGAAAATGAGCACCCCTTCCTTCCCTGGAGTCGAGGGTGAGAGCGCCCCTAGCACTCTACCGTAACAATGTCTTGTGCACCCTTACACTCCTCCCCACGCTCTCTCCAGAGACTCCAGTGAAAGGGTAGAGGAAAACAAATAACGCCGGCAAAAAGCAGTAGCATTTTCAAAAATCACACACGTAGCCACTGCAGTAACATTCACAACACAAAAAACATACATCTATACAGAGGGCTGTGTTAATACCCGACCCATACTATGAAGATCAACATAAACAGCAGTCTTATTGATATTTGCCAGGAGCGTGTGGCACTTTAACATGGAGGGCGCTGCACTGATGCTTAGAAAGCAGATCTCCATAACGTCGCCGACCACATATGTATGGGGGAGGCAAAAGGCAGTAGAGTTCAGGGCACTCTGGGCCAGAGCCACCCACGTATTCACAACCATGCTCTTGGCAACAGACAGGTAGCCTTGCAAGAATATCAAAGAGAGCTCTTGGTTAGTTGGTGTCATGAGGCTGTCTTGTTGGGGGGGGGCAGTCCTTCTGCTCTGGTAACACAACAGCCCAGCCCTCTCCTGTGGCGAGGATGGTTGCGGCCTTCGCTTTCTTCCCGGGATTAATCCACCAGACACTGGCCGGGGGGGGAGGGTGCCCTCCGTGGTTGTTGTTGCTTTGCCTTGCACCTGTGAAAAGGGGGAGAATGGACACAAGTCACAGAGAAAGCAGTCCCTGCTTCCCAGTGGAGGGAGGCATCAGTTTGGTTCCCATAGGTCACAGCATCCAGTGCTTCGTCTCCGCTGTTACTGGCACACTTGCCAGGTAAATGCAAACTGATCCTGACTTTCGAAAACAATAGCAATCAAAACAAAAGCATTAACAAAATCAGTAACTGCATGCCGGGGAGGCCTGCGGGCCAAAAGCAAAGAGGCCATACTGCGTCTCCACTTGTTGCCCCCGCAGGACGTCAATACCCAAAATGTACTCACCAATAGGTGCCACTAGCACCGTCGCGTGGGAGGGCGGCGCCTTACCCAGGGTGAGAGCGACAGTCACGGCGAACGCCCACGGCTCCAAGCTACCCAGGCCCCATACCACAGTCGAGCGCCCCACCATCTGCGTGGAGTGGAGGATGGTGATTTCGACTCCCTTGTCCAGCAAGGCCAGGACGTGCTGGGTCCAGTCCCATGCGGCCACTGGATTGTGAGCGGGACGAAGGGGCAGTGGTCTCCCGCCTCCCGGGTCGGGCGCATGGCCACGCACTGGACGGGGGACCTGCCTCCCCATCACAAGGCACGCAGAAGACTCCAATCTACTGGGGCACTTGGTTCCACCGGGTGCGCCGGCTTCTGCTCCTCTTTCCCTCCGGTTCCTGATGAAAAGTTTTCACAATCTCCTGTAGCTCACTCGTTTTGAAGGTACGGACAACCTCCTGAAGCGAACCACCCTCCGCTCGCAACTCTCGCACCGGGCGTGCCTGTCGGGGGAGGGGGTCAGACTCCTCACTCTCCGAGGCTGAGGAAGAACTCCAAATGTTGCCATCCCAGGTCTCAGGGTCCAACGAAGGGGCTGCTATGACCACCCTGACCTGAACGACCATGACGGGCTTTCACCCCTGTTTCACCCGTCGCTTATTGGCAATACACACTACGAGTGCCTCACAGCTGCGTGGGGGGGCTTGAGCCCTCTCTGCCTGTGAGGTCACCACCTCCTGTGCTACCGCCCGCGCCTCTGCTTGTGCCAAACACACTTGCATTTTACCTTCTACAAGCCTCTGCAGACGCAGAAGCTCACCGTCCTGGGCCCAGAGTGCAGTTAGAAACAGCCACGCCAACTCACCCATAGCATGTCGCTCCATCCCAGATCACCGACTGACCCGCAACCAGTGCAGTCCCTCTATGAGCTGCACTGGCATGACCCCAGCAACCTGGTGGTATTCAGGCCAATCCGCCGGGACCGCCCAGCCGGCAACCACCCACGCAAGCGGCCCCCATCGCTCCATCGGGGGCCATTCTGGTATGCGCTGCAGGGACAGCGACAACTTCCCTGCTTCCCCAGCCTTCAGCCAAAGGGGCATTGTTCCACGGGTCCCTGCTCGCTGCACCAAATGTTGCAGGGTACTTGGTGTCCCGTAGGAACAAGGCACACACACAGCTGTTGAATAAAAGTAGAGTTTATTGAAGGCAAAAGTGGCACACCCGCACCGGGGGCTCCCTTCGTTGCTGCCTCTGAGACGGGGAAAGCCCGACGCATCGGAGCAATGCTCAGGATGAAGCCCACTGCGTGTGGGAACACAGGCGGAGAAATAACAGGAACATTTGCATCTCATGCATACCTCATGAATAACTAATACCTTATTTCTGTCTTGTTAGCATTACATAATGCAAGCAGGTGTCTCATTAATTTTACACAAGGCAAGCAGGCAGTGAAAACCAGTTAACTCCAGCATGTGAAATATGTGATAACAGTGCAGGGACTGATAACGATGGCCGAAAGTATCCTTTCCTTCCCAGGAGTGGGGGTGGAAATGAGCACCCTTTCCCTCCCAGGAGTGTGGGGGGGAATGAGCACCCCTTCCTTCCCTGGAGTCAAGGGTGAGAGCGCCCCTAGCACTCTACCATAACAATGTCTTGCGCACCCTTACAGTATGGCAACTTCCACTTTTTCATGTTTATTATATATATATGTGTGTGTGTGTGTGTTCCATTCAATGCACCCAGTGAAGTGGACTGTAGCCTACGAAAGCTTATGCTTAAATATATGTGTTAGTCTCTAAGCTGACACAAGTACTGCTGTTCTTTTCACCTTAAGAACTGTTTTGGGCTAACACCATCAGCATAATTATTCCATCGCTGTGAGAGGTGGAAAGTATGTCAGCAGGATGTGCTCTCCCCGCAACATAGTGCTGGTGTGGACAGCGCTTAAATCGTTAGAACTTACATAACTCAGGGGGTGTCTTTTTCATACCACTTTTTCAGTTCTAACGTATGATCTAAAATATGTTAGATCAACTTACGCGGATAGTGCAGACCCGCCCTATGTGTCTTGCCATTTTCAAATTTACTTGTTCTTTTAGCTTTCAGCATCTCTCTCAAACATCCTGTGTTCTCACCTTCAAAATCCATCCATCAAATCCATTTCCTTTGCAAAATCTTTTAATACTTGTCATAAGTATGAAGTAGCCTAGAATTATTGTTTACCTGTAAGGGGTTAAGCTAAAGGTAACCTGAGAGGTGGACAACTGACCAATGAGAAATTCTTCAGAAGACAAAGGATTTTGAGTTTCAGTTTCTCTCTGGGTCTCTCTCTGTTCACCTCGGCTATGGGATGAACACAGCTATGTCTTTCACTGTAACTATAGTTTCTATCAAGTACTGTAGTCAGTAAGTTTATCTTCTTTTTATCACTTGGAGGGTTCTCAGTGGTGAGTGTTGGCTGGGTGCTTCTTGATATTGTAAGCTTCAGCAGAGATATCAACAGTGGGAGAAAGTTGCCTCGAGGGAGAGGTTTGGTTTCTGAATCCTTTTGTTGATTATGGTAGATGCTATTCTACTGATGGTTATAAAGGGATTTATTCCTTTCTTCTTTTCTTTTATTAAAATCTTTCTTTTAAGAAGCTGACTGCTTGTTTTCCATTGTGTAAGATCCTGGTTTTGGATCAGGCACGTCTCGCAGGATCAGGCGAGGTTTGGGTTTTTTATTCTCTCAAGCTTTCCAGGGAAGGAAGAAGTTTGGGGGGTTAGTGGAAAGGGAAAGAAGGGTCCCAAACTATGCTAGACCTAGTTTGGTGGTGGAAGCTACTAAGTCCAGACACAGAAGAAGTTGTGTTCTGGGGACAAACATTTTAACCGAAGCCGGTAAAATAAGCTTGGGGGTTAGTTCTTTTTTTTCATGCGGGTCCCCACATCTGTACCCTAGAGTTCAGAGTGGGGAGGCAGTCCTGACAATACTGCTCACTGATTCCAAAGCTGCTACTGAACATTTCTGTACCTGAACTGTGGTTACTTCCTGGCACATCTTTTCTGTCTGAATTATAAACTAAACTATACAGAGCAGGCAAAGACTTTGTCCTTCTATGTGTTTGAAAAAAACCAAAACCTTATCATGTATGCTTACAGCATGTTAATAATCATTAAATAAAATGCGTACATATATTTCCAGGAAAATTTAAGTCTTGAACAGTAAATATTTAACAAACAATCTCTCCTCTTACTTTGTATATTGAACTAATTGCTTTATTTCAACAAGATTTGCGTTTCACATATATCAGTGTACCTCCCCACCCACAGAACAATGCACTCCTTCTCCCCCACCCCCCACATATGAATGCACAGTTCTTCCTGAGTTTTTCTCTAGAAAAGCCAGGAGGAACAGCATAGTCCTCAATTTATTAATTAGGGTAACTCTCTGCAGGTACAATCCTTCTGCATTCACAGTGGTCCCAGTCAGACTGACATTTGCTCACACTTTACTATGATTTAATACTGTTCCTACTGAGCTGCACCATAAAAGATGCCACATGTTCAGAATGGTTCAGCATATTTATGTGAAATGAGCCAACATTTTACAGATTGGCATTTTAATACATACCAATTAATAATCCTATGTTACTACTTTTAATAGTTAAGGCACTAGCTCTTACGTCTTGATCAAACAGCATTTTCAATAGGTACATTTCTTCCTTTCAATATTTCAAACCCTCCAATCTGTGAGAGGATTGATATCAAGTAACTAGTATAGGAGTGACTCTAAAATGTGAGGATGTAATTTGTACACCCAGTCAACATTTGGGAACAAAAATTTTAAATTGAAAAATAGCCTAAAAATGCTCAACTGTTAAAAAAAGATCATTTTTGCAAAAATTGTTCCACCAGCTTTTAAAATTGGAAATATCAATAAATTCATTTAATACACCATTTTTGGAAAAACATTTTAGCAATCATTTCAGTCATGTTTCCAATCAAATCATGGATTTACAAAAATTAAACTGAAAATGAGTCATACGTGAACCTTTTAAATAAAAATAACTGAGGGGTTTTGTTTTGCTTAAGCAAAATGGTTTCATTGGTTAATTACATTCACTATTAAACACTCTCTCTTATTTCCAGCTTGAACTTTTCTGACTTCAGCTTCTAGTTGCTGGATTTTATCATCCTTTTATTTGCTAAATTGAGGACCCTTGCATAGGTTCTTTATCTGTCTACGCATGGTACTTTTCTGGTTCCCATTATTTTAGAATCTGAGCAGGTCACAATCTTTAATGTATTGATTCTCACAACTCAGAGGCAGGGCATGGCTAGCATCCCCATTTTACAGTTGGATAACTGAGGGTCAGAGAGACTAGTGACTTGCCCAAGGTGACACAGGAAGCCTGAAGTGGAGCAAGGAATCAAACCAAGTCCCATACTAACTCGCTCACCATGGACCTTTCTTTCTTATAGATGGAGATCACGTTCTCTGTGCAAATTCTCTGTGAAAGGGTTTTTTTGTTGTTGTTTTTAAACACAGACTTCTAAAAGGGTTTATAAGAATTGATTTGAAGTGTGTACACCAGAACTGGGCTCTGTATTTCAGTACTGGTCTCACTCATGCTATGTACAGAGATAATTTATCTCCTTGCATCTGCTTGGTATTTCCCTATTAATATAGGCAAGTATTGTCACCCCTTTAGTGATAGCCTCACACTGGGTGCTCCTGTTTAATTGGTTAGCTGTGATCATCCCTAAAGTCCTTTTCAGAGTCACTGCCTTCCAGTGTACAACAGCAATACGTCCCTTGATTTTTTTTCAGATGACCCCATATCACATCAACAGCTATAGCCTATAGATGACAATTCTGACCAGGATTCCACTGATGATAATAAGAACCAGCTTCTCCTCTGAGAAGAATGCAAGATCTAGTGCACTAAGCACAAGACTGACAGCAAGGGATCTTACCCTGTCTGTCTATGGCATTTGCTATTGTCACATAGGCAATATTTTCAAACTTCTGTAAGCTAGACACCTAAATCCAAGGCTCAAGGTTACAGATGAAGCCTATGGAAGAGTCAGTAAATGAACCCAGAATTTCTGAGTATAAGTCTTGTGCCTTAAACCCAACACCATTGTTTTTCAAAGGCTGTCAAAATGACTTATAAACATTAATAGATTTGGACTAATACCTCTGTAAAGTAGGTATTACCATCCCCATTTGACAGGAGAAGAAAAGGAGATGGCACACAGAAAGATTAAGCCTCTGATTTTGCTTCCACTTTATGCAAGAAGTCAAACAGAGCTGGAAATAAAACCTTAGTCTCCTGTCTCAGTCCTATGTTTTCTTCTTCTTTGCTCCAGTACAGATAGGGTAACATCAGTTGGACATGGTAACTGTGAATGCTCAGTTGTGATACTGTGGCTTGTAATCTGCAAACCCACAGTCATACAAGTTTTGTCTGCTTACATACGGGTATACAGAATTGAGCCCTTTGTGAACATGACTGAAGCAAAAATTTTGTTTTAAACTGGACCTCGGTTCCTTCCAACATATTGCTTATGCACTGGGGAATAGGAAGTCCTTCAAGAGACAAAATATATCTGGGTTTTCTAATTTCAGCCATCTGGAAGTTTTCACTTTTACAATGGGCTTCATACAGCTGGCTTTTTACAATGATCTTATCTTTTTAGCAAGGTGGATGCCATCTCAAATAATCTTCAGAAGGTCATGACATTTCTATTAAAATGCATTTCACAGTTTGTTCATGCCGAGAATTGCTTATGAATTCCCAAACTGCTGAGTCATTCCAGAGACGTTCCACTTTGTGGAGAGGGCCCCCCTGGGATGCACAATAAAGCAGCGAGTGCTTCCTCATACTCAGAGGAAAGATGCTACACATCACTTATTTGTTCAAAATGAAATGCATAGTTAGAAACCTTCAGATGCAACTTATAGTATGGGACAATAACCAGTATAATCTTTGCAGGCCTAATGAGTCAGGATATTTCATAGTAAAATAAGCCTTTTGAAACATAGTTGCATTAACATTTCAAATGTTTTAATAAAAGCCCATGACACCAATAGAGGCCTGGATCTGCAGTGCTTTCATCTTCACTGAGAGTAAGGGAATTTAAGGATAGAAACAAGTTTACCTCACATTGGACTGTCTACACACAAAGGCTAGTACATATCACAACATAGGAGGGCTTATTAGGATAAGAAAATGTCTGAAGGGTAAAATGAATTCATGTTTGCATTAAGGCGTCAGGAAGTGTCTTTTTTGTTGTGTGTTGGTACAGTGTCAAGCACAATGGGGTCCTGGCCTATGACTAGGGCTCCTTCATGCTATAGTCGGCAATGGACTACCTTGAAAGATGGTGGCTGAAGTGCCAAAGCAGTTCCATTACTGTCAGTCATGCTGCAGCATCACAAAGTGGCTAAAATGTCCAATTCTCAAATGACAATCCTTGCCACAAATAGCACAAGTGTAGGGTACCAGGACAAAGAATGACGTCAGTGCACTACCAGCACTTAAGATCTGCTGCACTTTTCTCTCCACTCTCTTCTCTCTCAACTACCTCTCTTCAGCCTCTCTACTCCCTGGTGCAGCACAGTGCATCACTGTGGCCCATTGCTATTTGCATCTCCTCAGTTTGCTGTATTGATGTCAAAAGCATTCAAGTCTCTCTTGCAAACATCCTTGAACCTGATTTTGAGTTGGCCCAGCAGCCTTGAAGCAATTTCTCCATACAGGAGAGCCTTTGGAAAGCATCCAACATAGGCAACTGTGTTTGAGAATGGTGATTAAACCTGGCACTTTTGCTTTTCCAAGTTTTTTTGGCATCAGGAACTCTGGTTTTCCACTAGAAATGTAGAATACACCAAAGACAGAGGTTCGGGAAGATATTCACCCTTCTCTCATGTCTGCTTTGAGTAGACTAGGTTTCATCCCATACATCAGCATACTCAGAATGCATATCTTGGCGTTCAGTGTTAGTTTCTTGTTAGCCCACATTCAGATGGTCAGGTGCTATGGTGCCACAAGAAATAACAATAATATGCAATTTCAGTGTGAACATTCTTTCTTTTACACATCTTCAGCTCCCTAGAATGCTCAAATCTGTGCTTATTGAGCATTTTGATTTTCCTATGAACAAAACCACTATACTTTGTTAAGGTCACAGTAAGGCTGTTATAACACTTTCGGACTCATCCTGAATTTACGGTGAGTATCACACACCCACTGTTCAACATCTTTCTTCTCCACCATCAAATACAATCTAGCTAGGAATAATAAGCATCAGCCTTGCGTGTGAGATTTTCAAAATAATTTCACATACCTGACTCTGACATTTGTCAGTGCCTTTACAAACTAACATCAAGAAGGACTGGTAAGAGTGAAGGATCTCTTCTTCTGTATGATCTACTTCCCTTTATAAGCAGAGGTAGAAATAAAAAGTATTCTCAAATCCTGTATCTTGATGTCCCTTTACCAACCCCTAAAAGATGCACTTTTACAAAAGAAAAGAAAAAGGAGCTTCCTATAATAAATCACCCGAAATAGAAGAGAAAAAAAATAGGGAAAAGGGGTTTTAGAGGATTTTTATGCTACATTGCCTTTTTATATATTTAAAGGCCTCATAAAAACTAGCCTATCTGTGGACTCAGATATAGATTTAGTCTCTGTGATGCTGAGACATCAGCTTATTAATCAGAATGTGCTATACTTTCTATTATCTTTCATTCCTTCCCCTGTGCAGTGAAAGCAGTTCAAGGATTGCCACAGCAGAGCAGCAGGTGATGTTATTATGCACTGTGACTGAATGAATCGCTTTTTCCAAGATGGTAATTATTTCCCATGTCTTTTATTGTAAGTTCTTCCTTTGCAGCAGGATTTTCCAAGAGGGTACATATGAAGACTAAAAGGATGAGTGCTCAGTGCTGGCTGCCCTTACGATCTTTGGAATTTTCAAAAGCGAGCCTGGGTGGGGATACAATTTTGAAAGTTCCGCTGCCTCTCTGGGTTACCAGGCTCTCTTGGTCTTCCAGCTCTATCTGCATGCACGGCCTTTGTGATTTTCAAAAAGCACCTATCAGATGACAACATGATATCCAATGATTGGGGCACAAAACCTAGAGATTTAGTTCTGTGCACTGCTTTGGGTCTCTTGCCAGGGGAGAAAAGAAGAGGGTCTTGTGTTTAAAGCATTGGACTGGGACTCTGCAGATGTGGGTTCAATTCTTAGCTTTACCTCAGGCTTCCTGTATGACCTTGGACATGCCAATTAATCTGTGCTGCAGTCCCCCATCTGTAAAATGAGGCTTTTTTTCCCCTCATCTCTCATGAGTGTGAAGCATAAATTCAGGAGTGCTTGAGAGACACTCCGATGCTACTGGGGAATGGAGCCCAATAAGTAGCCAGGAAGCAGTGCAAATTCTGTACAGAAACTAATGGAATAAAAAAAGCAGCCTGCTGCCTAGCATGGATGTTATCAGAGCATGAGGGGCAAAGCCTCTCCTTTTATAATATACCAACCCATATGAACTGCTGGAGAAATGTCTCAGAAAAGGAACGTGCAACAAAAAAAGGTCTGTTTCAGCCATCGCTCCCTAAAGCAGGACAGACCGTAAGAATGCTTCTGGGAATTTTCTTTGCTAGCTGTATTTTAGAACACTAACATCACAGTGCCCCAGAGGACACAGACACTTAGAATACAGTAAATCATGCTTGGTTCTCTGTGACTGAAGCTTTGGATTGGGATATGAAGGTGCCAGTAGAGGGGAGGTGCTACACAGGACAGATACTGAGAACACAATCCTCATTGCTGGCTCCCAGGATCAGAACAAGTGAGGGTACCAGTAGAGACCAATAGTCAGCCTTTCTTCAGCCTCAGAAGAGCAACCGGACTCCATATACAAGACGCCATCTACTTGACGTATGCAGCAACTTTTCAAATGAACGGTGTCACGACACGCCATGGAGAAGCTCAAGCACAATGTTCCCTTTTATAAGGATGGGGGGCAAATAGGGTACGACCCAATCCTCGCACACATATCCCAGCCATCTGTACAGACCAAAAGTGTATCCATCTCACCAGCATAGAGTCGGTTGAATCCAACTACACTGAACAATGTCTGTGCTACTTCCCCATGTCAGGCATTGCTAGAACTCCTATGCTTAATTGCTGCTTCTGGCAAGCAGCAGCTGGCAGCTGAGGGCTGCGTGATGCATTGCACAGCCTCTCAACGCAAAAAACAAGGCCAAACAAACACAACCAGTAGGACAAAAATAGAACAAGACCACAAGCAAACCAACATCCCAAAGGAGAGTAGTCACTGATGGATCTTCCATTTTCTGTAACATAATATCTTCTTATATTTCAATTTGCCATTCCACATATAAATTAACAAGTGATTGGCTGTTATGAAAAGTGTGTACTATCAGCCCACAAACTCAAAAAGCTTGCAAAACAAAATTGAATAATGTCCATGCCATTATTCAGACCTCTATGGACCTTCCTGCATTTTACTATGCATTATACAGTGCCAGAGGTGTAGATGGCACTCAGCAAACAGAGAAGAACAAGGTCCCTGACCCAAGATGTTTACAATCCAAACTAGCATCAGGGCCTGCAGCGTATAGAATACAGTAAGTCATGGTTGGTTATCTGTGACTGGAGCTTTGGATTGGATATGAAGGTGACAGTAGAAGGAGGTGCTGTACAGGACAGTGTCTGTCCTCCAAATCAGACCATCTGATTTGGAGGACAGACACTGTGAATGCCCAGGCTAACCTCAACTACTAATTTTTGGGAAAAAATGGTACTTTATATTGGTAGAACTTATTCACATGAGAGCTCCCATTTATCTCAAGGTCTCACCTGGGTAAGAGTTTTGCAGCACTGGGTGCTCAACTTCTAGCCTTTTTTATTGGGAAGGTCTCCTTGCAAGGGTAAAATGATTGTTGAGGCTGGCCTGCTGCTGGGGAGGGGCTGCTTCTTTTGCAGGAGGTTTAGGAAAGGTTTGAAGGCCAATCTGTGACTATGAAAAGACTGTGCTACTTGTGCTGCAACGGATGGCATGGAGGCTCTCTCCTCACAGCCAGCCATCTACACTAAGTAACCACCGTTGCTTCTAACCAAACAGCTCAACTTAGTGGGCAGCTGACTGGGCTACTGGACAATGCTTAGGCCTAAAAAGTAAAGGAATCTTGCTTTCTAAGCCCCAATTCTCACACCACCTTCCTCTGTGGACTTGCTCAAGTTACCCCCCATACACCATCTGGTTAGCTGCTTTTCTTGCTACGCTCCTCATAATCCTTCAGGGTGTGAACCTAGATTCCTTAGATTTCTTTATCACTCAGTAAATAAAGGTTGCAAGATACACACAGATGAGAGGATCTGAGACTGAGTCACAGCAGAGAGATAGTCTAACATGGTAAAATATAATCTTTTGAGGGGCCACAGGAATGTCTGAAGATAAAACGCAAAGACTCACTTTTCAACTTGGCCCTTAAGTTTCCTTGAATATGCATGTAGATAATGTATCCTTCCCTATATCATTGTTCTTTATTTATAAAATTGCCATGTGAATACATGACACCTTCTAAAAAGACAGAAACCCAGTGACCTACAAGGTAAACATATAACAAAAAGAATATTGTTTCCCTTCTCTCCTCTAACTTCATGTAAGAAGCTAATTTCTTTGCTCCTTTATTTTAAGAGCTGCATTTCAGATACCCTGCACAAACACTACCCTGCGGCTCTCCGTGACTCTGAGCAGACCTCAGTGAACTTTGTACTCCTCTTCCGATTCATTCATAGTGAGTATTTGTATATTCAGGCCTGATGCATGTACTTCCCCTGTTCTTCCTCAGACTGCTACCTGGCCCAACACTTGTATTATTCAGTATTAGTGCTTCTGAGTGCCACTGTTACATATGCTGTATGGGCCAATTAGCATTGTGAAATGAGCAAATATTTTATATGTTAGCATTTTAATTTGCGAGAACGTCAGCTTTAGAACTGCTACGCCAAAACCCCTGACAGGTAAATTGTAGCAAGGATATAAATTAAGAGGTCTGGCATTTTCTGATACCAGATTTTTTTTTTTCCAAAAAGGATATTCCATAAAATTGTTTTACATCAGTGATGGTGGATATTAAAAAAACTGACATCGAAACTAAGCCAGGTTAAACAGAGGTGATACATTGTGCACTGAAGGCTAAGATTGGCCTATTTATCTTCGGCTTATCAGCTGGCTCCAATATTCTTCAATAGCATTCTAAAAGCTTTTAAAGGTCAAACTACAGTGATGGAAATACCAGCAAGGTACAACAAATGTCTACAGTGAAAATTTACTGACTGGAACAGCACAGGATCTACAGATATTAATATTATTTCACAGTGTTATTAATTCCCCAACAGTACTATACTCTCATAAAGTGAATTGCATCTAAATCTGATAGCCTTCTGCAAAGTGCACAGTGAGCAGAATGCTGCATTCTGTTCTCAGGTTAAAAACTTTCACCAAAGCCAAAGAGAGTTGCATGTGAGTTAGGACTTTGCCATCACACCCTATACATATAGAGTGCTCCAAGAGAATGAAAATTATATTTGCCTTGATGGAACTATGCTGATGGAAGAGTCCATTTTATTCCTATAATTAATAATAGATAAGGAAGACCCCTTCAAGGCTCCATTTGCTGGCAGTGATATTGTACTTAAGCACCTAAATATCATTCTTAAGTATTCTGAAATGGACAGAAATTTAGATCCCAACAGCTGATGTACTGTGATAGACCCAGGCCAGTTGGGTACAGCAGAGCAGTCCTGTTGGGATCCTGTTCTGCCTGCCCACTGCTAAAGGACCTCCCCCCAGCCTCCGGAGATGATCCACAGGCCTGCGATTCCAAATAATCATGTGGGACAACTAAGAAGAGAACAGGAGCAGGAGTGAGGTCACAGGTCTAAACAAAGGGAACCAGACAGGGACACTGAGTCGAGAACCCCGGACAGCGCCCACTGCTTCTCGAAGGTGTCAAGGTAGCCAGCAGACGCCACTCAGAAGAACTCTGCCTGGATGCGTGAACAGACTGAGGAGTGGAAATAGGCCCCACAGTTGCAGGAAATCCTGTTGGCCAACTTCCTCTCCCTGGTTTTGTAGATGGCCATTTTGGCCAGGGCTAGGAGGAGGTTGACAAGGACTTGTTGGGGCCATGGACAGGGAGTGCGTAGATGAACAGGTGAGGGAGAATTGCAACCAAAAACAGTAATAATTCCAAGAGGAGCCAGAATAGGGGCTGCAACCTGGCGCACTCCAGGTATACGTGCGACAGGGTCTCCCTCAGGCTGGAAAAGGGGCAAGTGTCTGGGAGGGGAGTGAACCATGCCAAGTACATGCCTGTGCTCACAGCTTTCTGAAGGAGCCACCAGCTGATGTCCCCGGTGGGCCTCGGGACCAGGAACAGGAGGTTCTTGCACTTTATGTCGGGGCAGGACATGAGGGTGAAGACAGGAAGGGTGTGGAGCACGAGTATGTACATTTGTTTTCTTGGCGCGTCCAGAACCAAACCGGCTGCAACTCATGTGCTGAGAGGAAGCTGTGGTCCAAGGTAGGGAGGAAGGAAGCTGTGGGGAATAGAACAATGAAGGCAGAAGAGGAAAAATTGTATTTCTATTGGAAGACAACATTTTGAGGTCTGTTCCCACTTTGATGGTGCTTATGTCTAACTCCCATTAACAAGGCTTGTGCACAGCACATCAAGAGGGATGGATGACTGTTCTGTGACTGCCATGGGAGATGAGAATCCATTCACAAAAGGTAAAGATGCTTTAAATCAAATCCATTCACTTTCCAAATAAGCTTTTACACAAATTCAAAACAGGTTATTTAGATTCAGTACTTAAAATCCAGATCTTTCAGAGAGTCCAAGTGTGCGGACGGGAGGTTCAAGATCCTACTGCTCAATACAGATCAGAGTTCACGGCAAAGATTTTTAGTGTTATGAAGAAGGACTAGGATCCTAGTCCACATTATTCATTTAAATGTATATTGTTAAAGTGCTTAGTTGCTAACCAGTTTAAAGCCACCTGGTGCTAATTGCTCCACAATCAAGGAATGATTGCCTCAGAAAGCTTACTATCTACATTCATTTCAGAATAGATTTCAAGCCAGAATGAATCCTAATAAGAAAACTACTTTTATAATTTGAAAATTTGGTGAATGTTTTCACCAGAAAGTTGCACGGAAACTCCTAACATTTGAGAACTATTGATGCACTCTGCAATGGAGTACACTCAGCTCCTTGTGACTACATCCCACCCAGTCTGGAGCCCCTTTCCTTTGGTTACTCACGCTGTGACCGTCTCTCTCTCTTCACAACTTGGGGTGCTCTCTCTCAGTGATTTAGCTCTACAGCCAGGTCACTCTGCAGTCCTTCCCTCTGGGGTAACAAAGTCCCTCTGGACCAGTTGCCTGGTTGGCATCTGCAACCATCCCGTGCTACTTCCCAGGGGCTGGTAGGGAAACCCAGGCTCACTCTCTTCTCTAGGTTTCAGCCCCGGGACCCTATAACAAGCAGCCAAGGTCTGCTCCATCCTACTCCTCGCAGCTGTTTCCCTGGGCTTCTTCCTATTCAGCCTGCTCAGGCTCTCTCCCCTCACAATTCCACTGGGGTTGACCCATCTTTCAGGGCTAGGATCCTGGGGCTTTTGCTCCCTTTTAGGTTGTCTCCGCCCCATCTCTCTGCTCCAAGAGAATGACTGCCGGGTCTCTCTGTGCTCTCTTCTCTCCACTTCCTGATCATACACCAGCCCAGCCTGCCGCTGCCCAGCTGAACTTCATTACCAGTTACACTTTCAGCCCTGGCCCTCCACCTGCTGCAGACAGATGTCATAACTGGTATCTCAGGGCCACATTAACCCATTCAGGGCCTGTGGATGGTGCACAACCCATCCCATGCTCTATTTATAAATCAAAGCACTGGGACTCACACTCCTCTCAGTCTAGAGCAGCAAAACATTTGTTTCGCAATGAAGTGCCTGGTGTTAAATTTTGCCTTCTGCAAATGGTAAGCAGACAGATTCAGTCTTGAGCACAGCACAAACAGAACAACAAACCAAGAGTACCCATCACGTACTCTGGGCATCTAGCCCCTTCCGTCACATGCGCTGCCATGGTTACACTCTATTTCTAGTGTCCTGGTTTGATCAAATCTAGTAGGGCACTGTCTCTTTCAGCTGGAATTTACCACTCCAGCCCGCAGAGTAGACACACACATTGGGCTGATAGCCCACACTGATCTCTGAGAAGAAAAATGATGAGGCTTGCACACAGGGACAGAAATCTGATCGGTTGACTAGAACATCACACTCAGAGCATCAGAGTATTACACAGAAAACAAGAGGCCTTTAGCCCAGCAAGGAAGGGCCACCTTAGGAGCAAGGGTCTCCAGTTCTATCCACCCTTCAGTCCCATGAACCAGGCAGTTCTCATTATGGGCACTTAGCTAACAATAAATAATAAATCACCATGATAATAAATACAGCAGTTTGCAAATACTGATATGTCTGCTTTCTGCACAGGAAAAACTGTGGAGAGAAATATGGAATGTCCAGCCCTAACCATGCTTTCCAATTACTGAGCTAAGAAATGTCAGGGCAATACGTCTTTAAATACACTCAACAGTCCATAGAGAGAATCACCGAATTCTAAGATGCAGGTGAAAGAATCAGACACAAACTTGCAGGTCTGTTCATTCATGCAGAGGGCTGAGCTGTTGAACAATGCATACAGGGTATTTCAAAAGCAATGTAATGACCTATGAGTCAAATAGCCAATGTGTGAAATATTCATTTAACCCATCTGAATTTCCTTTTGAATCCTTGATCACGTTCCTTTTGATCTCAAGCTAAAAAAAATCTGTGCCTATTGCTCCGCCCTGATACCTAGCTTTGTTAGCACAGCCCTCCCACACTGAACTTTGTAAATGTAAGCGGCAGAAGTAAAGAATAAAACTTTATCTCCTTGTTCAAGCACATTCTTATGTAGTGACAAAACCAAGCCATCTAAAATATTCAGCAACGTTTCTTAGATGTCACATAAATTCAGATTTCTATAATCAAGAGTAGTGCTGGCTGAACGCTGCATTGGGAACATTTATTTATCTGTATTATCACAGCACTGGATCCCACTGAGCGAGGTGCTGTACAAACACTGAACAAAAACAAAATCTTGTTCCTAAGAACTTACCATGTAAATATAAGAAAAGAAGTGGATATAGGTAAAGCAATGGAGCTGTTCAAGGAAGCAATGAAACTGTATTGATCAGCAAGATGAGTTATTAGTTCAGTCCTTTTTAACATTAGAAATCAATCCTAATTTTTGTGATGCATTTATTATTCTTAAGTATTAGTCAGTTAATTGGGAAAAACAGTGTTCACCTATACAAGAAGAATAAAAAATAGATACCCAGATCCTGGTCACCTCAGTCACAAGTATTATTCTCCTCCTTGACTGGATGACTGAAACGGTATACTAATAATGGGATAATATTAAGAGGAGTATCCTGGTTTATCCCTTTTCCAATACCCTTGGAGAAAATTACAGGTATCAGTTCATTTCAGCAACATTGTCAGGAAGGTGGTATATTGTCAAAAAGACAGAGGAAACTGCAGAAGAGAATCTTGTGGTTAAAGCATTGAAGTCAAATTCAGGAAATCTGGGTTCAGTTCCTGGCTCTCCCACAGATTTTCCCATGTGGACTTTTGCAAGTTACTTCACCACAGTGTGCCTCATTCACATCTGTAAAATGGGGATGATAATACATCTAAGTCAGCAACTTTAGTGACAGAATGGCAGATGCTTTGGTGGATAGCCTTCTTGGGTTAGATCTGAAGTCTATCTAGTCCTTGGACAGACATGAGTGCCGGATGCTTTGGAGGAAGAAAACTTCTAAACCCTTGAGATTAGTTTAGCATGAGATCTAATATCAATTAAAAATGCTATCATCAAGTATAACAACTCTGGATAGTCTTGTTATTCATATAAATGCCCAGTCCCTTTACTAAATTCTTGGCCTAAAAATCCTATGGCATTGAGTTCTATAGTTTAATTACTTGTGTGAAAAAAAGTATTTTCCTTTTATCAGTTTTGAATCACTTTTTCGTTTAACTGAATGACATTCATGCTTGCTTAGAGGGTAAGTCGTCATCATCAGGAGGACTTCTCATTGTAACTGTTCAGATCCAAGTAAGATAAACATGTTGTGTTCATCACAAGTCTTTGTGGCAGGAGATCAACCAAACTCAGTTTTTGGCAGGTATTCTATCTAGTCAGAGCTGTTTGTAAAGCAGATCATTACCCTGGGAATTCCTCCAATAGCAGCAATTATTCAACCCAGTCTTCCATGCCCAGGAAGAGATTATCAGATGAGTGGCCTGCAATGCAGAAGAGAGTTTGTTAGTTTTGAAAGGCGATTAATGTTTTGCTTCTCATTTAGAAAATGGAATAAATTTACACTCTGCCATCTTTTTTTCCAGACATGAAATAACCAGATTAGGTATCAGAAGATCATCATAAGCCAATAAGTACTTTTCTGTGTTATTTGTTAGTTATGCCACTTGTTAGTTAACTACCTTTCTTAATTTTAGCTGTCCAAATGGATTATGAGAAAACGTGACACATTCTCCCAAATGTAAGAGCTAATTACACTGTGTATTGAAGACAGGCAGTAATTCTTGCTCTATTCATTCCCTTTGCTTATAGTGAGTGGCATTTTCATAACCACCTAAATGAATGAGAAGCACAAGTCCCATTGAAATTTAACACTATGGAAAATCCCACCCACTATCCTTACATTTAGCACAGAGATAGGGTTACCTGAGCAGTAGCTGGACTCTGTTTTTTGACAGTCACCAGCAGACTTGGGGTATGTCTACACTGCAATTGGGATTTGAGTGCAGCATGTGTACATATACCCAAACTGTTTTAATCTAGGTACCTCACCTACTGAGAGCAGTGAAGCTGTGGCAGGAGGAGCAGAACAATCCTGCCCAGCACACTAGGTAATTATTCAGGAAGCTAAAATGCACTGAGTCCATGTTGCCATGGCTTCATTGCTAACAGTATTCACGATGGTTAGATCAAAGCTGTCTCGCATTAGATCTAGGCATACTGCAATCAAACCTCTGACTGCAGTGCAGACATAGCCACAGAGGGAGAGAGAAACTGCAGTATGTGATTGTGGAACTAAAGACCATCCTAATGCATGAAAGACAATTTAATTCTGACTTCTCCTGACTTTTGAGTGCCTGACTTTTCAACCTTAATGGTGTTCTTCTTATGTATTTTTCAAAAAGAACATACACACACCAGATAGTGGGGGTGGGAAGGGACTAATGACCCAAATCTCAGCTCTTCTCAAATGAGGTAAATCATTACCACTAGATACAAGTGAGATTTGCCATTAAGAAATCCAACTATTGTCAGAATCAAGGTGTGGGTGTTTGTTTTGTTGGGGGGCCTCTTGAGGGAGGGGGAAGGAATCACTGTTTTTATTTAGTTTTACTGCTTTGCCAGGCTTTTGATAAATGAAGTAAGCCTAAAAGAAATGAAGAAAGCAAAGAAGTTTTGCTTGTCAGGGCTGCGCTCCAGGGCTCAATTCAGAAGGAAAAAAAAAAAAAAAAAAGAGTCCCAATCATCTTTTTAAGATTTCAGATTTGCATCTTGATTGAAATAGTTTTGCTTGCTGCTATTGCTTTGCTTTTTCCTCATTGACAGGCCAGAGTTTTAATTCTTCGTTGTCACCAGTTGCTTGAATTCTCTGCATTTCTACAAAGATTCTGACCTTTTTTATTTTCACACCCTTCTCCGAGAAACGTGTTCAAGTTCAAGCAGGATGGGAGATGCTACAATAAAAACCTTTTAAAGGGTTTTGAAGTTCCCCTACTGGTAAATTTAATAAAAAATGACTTGTATACAATTTTTATAGACATTGACATAATGATTAAAAAAATCATTAAAAATTGCATACAGCTGATGTTTTCAGATGTGAGTAGAACTCCAATTGATTCAGTAGGAGCCATCTCCAGCTAGTTCTATTTCACCTTTGCAGTGATGAACTGTTGCATTCTGACAAGTGAATCAAAGAAAGTGCATTTTTTCTACTCTGAGAAACGATCAAAATGGCATCTTGGAGATGTTTGTTGTTTTTGTTTTTTCATTTTCTAACCATGGAAACTCAGCCTGAGTTCTGAGAGTTCAGCTAAGTCATCTGATATAATTTGTAACAAAGGTTCCTTTAGGCAAAACTATGCCCTCGGTGAGGTCTGTGCAAACTCAGTTCTTCAGGTTATGCCCTCGCTGGCACTTTTGTAATCCATGTCAATGGGTTTGCAGAGGGGTAACAGATCACTAACCTTTCCCATGCATCATCCACAGAATCTAACTGAACCCAGATCACTAGGTGCAACCTCTGTAACGCTAATCGGAATAAACTCGTATTGTCACCAAAACAAGCAGGTGGGGCACTGAATTACAGCTCATCAGAAAAAAATCTTCATGGAAACCTTCAACATTTTAGCCAAAAACCTGACATTTTTCATCAGAGAACAAAAATTTTGATTAAAAAAATGAAGCTGTAGTACCTCTTTCATGGTCTGAATTCCCTGGTTGGATTACATCTTCCATGGGTGGATGTACTTTTATAAATAATTTAGTGAAATTCGTATATGTTGACCCTATTACATTGATTTATACCTGGTTTAGACTGATGACTTATTGACTTAAAAGAAACCAATCATTTAAAACCAGATTTAAATCAATTTAATAGTGCCCTGACAGGGGTTTGTAACGCATGTAAATATATCAAAACTTACACCACAATGACTGAAATGTATTAGAAGCCTCATGTAGTAAGGAGATAAGAATCTGTTCCTAATGGCTACTTTATCACAGATGCAGAAATTGATAAATCTTTAATATTAGAGAGATGGGATAACAAGAGAGATAATATGTTTTATTGGACCAATTTCTGTTGGTGAGAGAGAGATGAGCTTAACAGAGCTCTGAGTATGCATGTAAATAACAGAGCTCTATACTCAGAGCAAGCTCAAAAGTTCATCTCTCTCACCAACGGAAGTTGATACAATAAAACATATTACTTCACCCACTTTGCCTCTATAATATCCTGGGACTATACTGCAACACTGCATACAGTAAGAAAAATTAAAATCTCCCCCATTGAGACATGCTTGCAGGATACTTTTCTAGAAAAAAATATCGAGCCTGGGACATGGTGCATGGGAAGGAAGGAATCATGTTGCCAGTTGCTGGCTTTTAACTGGTTTACCGAAATTCAATACACAGGTCACGAAATGTTGAGTTTATCAAACTGATTATAAAAACACATCAGAAGATGGTTCTTATAAATAAATCTGCTCACTGATACCTTGGCAATAAAAACAAGCTTATAGCAGTGTCAGCCTGCTTGCTCCTCTTCATTTTCATTTGTCCTGCTGACAATAACCCTAATTAATATCATAATTAAGGCTGCTGATTTATCGCAGTTAACTCACTATATTAACTCAAAAAAATCAATCACGATTAATCGCAGTATTAATCACACTGTTAAACAACAGAATACCAATTCAAATGTATTAAATATTTTACAGGTTTTTCTGCATTTTCAAATATATTGATTTCAATTATCACACAAAATACAAAGTGTACAGTGCCTACTTTAAATTATTTTTATTACAAATATTTGCACTGTAAAAATGATAAAAGCAATAGTATTTTTGAATTCATTTCATAAGGTAATGTAGTGTAATCTCTTTATTGTGAAAGCACAACTTACAAATGCAGATTTGTTTGTTACATTACAGCACTCAAAAGCAAAACAACGTAAAACTTCAGAGCCTACAAGTCCACTCAGTCCTATTTCTTGTTCAGCCAATCGCTGAGAAAAACAAGTTGGTTTACATTTACGGGAGATAATGCTGCCTGCCTCTTATTTACAATGTTACCTGAAAGTGAGAACAGATGTTCACATGGCACTTTTGTGGCTGGCATTGTAAGGTATCTAAGTGTCAGATATGCCAAACATTCATCTGCCCCTTCATTCTTTGGCCACCATTCCAGAAGACATGCTTCCATATTAAAAAAATTATGCATTAATTAAATTTGTAACTGAATTCCTTGGGGAAGAATTGTACATCTCCTGCTCTGTTTTTTATTTGCATTCTGCCATATATTTTATGTCATACCAGTCTCAAGTGATGACCCAACATGTTGTTAGTTTTAAAAACACTTTCACTGTAGATTTGAGAAAATACAAAAAAGGTATGGCTATGAGATTTCTAAAGATAGCTACAGCATTTAACCCAAAATTTAAGAATCTGAAATATCTTCCAAAATCTGATCAGGGTGGTGGAGCATGCTTTCAGAGGTCTTAAAAAGAGCAACACTCCGACGTGGACACTACAGAACCCAAACCACCGAAAAAGAAAATCAACCTTCTGTTGATCGCATCTGACTCAGATGATGAAAATGAACATGTGTTGGTCTGCAGTGCTTTGGATCATTATCGAGTAGAACTCATCATCAGCATGTATGCATGTCCTCTGGAATGGTGGTTGAAGCATGAAGGGATATATGAATCTTTAGTGCATCTGGCGTGTAAATATCTTGCAATGCCGGCTACAACAGTCTCATACAAACACCTGCTTGCATCTTCAGGTGACATTGTAAGTAAGAAGTGGGCAGCACTATCTCCTGCAAATGTAAACAAACTTGTTTATCTGATTGATTGGCTGAATAAGAAGTAGGACTGCGTGGACCTGCGGGCTTTAAAGTTTTACATTGTTTTATTTTTGAATGTAGTTATTTTTGTACATAATTCTACACTTATAAGTTCAACTTTCAGGATAAAGAGATTACACTACAGTTCTTGTATTAGGTGAATTGAAAAATATTATTTCTTTTATTTTTACAGTGCAAATATTTATAGGAAAAAAGTGAGCACTGTAAACTTTCTATGCTGCATTGTAACTGAAACCAATATATTTGAAAACATGGAAAACCTCCAAAAATATTTATATGAAGAGTATTCTTTTATTGTTTAATTGCGTAATTAACCACAATTAATTTTTTAAATCACTTGACAGCCAATTGATTCTGTGTCAAATTAGTGTCATGCTTCAAGTATGGAATACAAAGTCTTTAATTATTCCAATTAACAAACCACAGTAGCACAGAGTAAAGTCAATGAAGGGCCTAATCCTGCAAGGTGCCAGGTGCCCTCAAACGCTTACACACTAAAGCCAATGGCCCTATAGCTGATACTGCAAAAGCCAGCAAAGAACACAGTGAAATGAATGAAGCTATGACACTTTAACCCAGCTGAAGATCTGGCCTGTTTCTGAAGTGAGCAATGCCAGAAGTGCCTCCCTCTACCTTGAAAGATTTTACTTTGGTGGATATTATGGGAACGCTGTCCAACAACTTCATCATTTCCTTATGCAACATGGAATACACACTTCAGTTCTGTTTATCATTCAGTAACAAGAGCAGTTTGGTTAAAGAGCAACATTTTTCTTTTCAGTACGGAATATGTATTTGAAATGTGGGTCACTTTTGACCAAGGCTGTGTGCAATGCTGTTTTTCTTGAGAAACCTTATTTCAAAAATCTGGTTTTCATTGCATGTGCTTTTACAGGACTCTAGTCTTATTCCGGAGGCCTGCCATGTAAACAAGGAGAAAGAAAAAGGCTCCCCCGCACCACATATGGATGTGCTTTTCTGGCTTGTAGAAATTTTTATGGACTAAAACCTACTGGGTCTATTATGATTTAATTTCTTGTAGACAGAATCACAGGCAATGCTATAAAATGGGAAAGAAATTGGTGTGCCTAAGGAAAAACAGACAAGTGTTTTGAGGCAGCTGTTGCCTCATCCTTTTTCTGACATTCTTGATACTGAATTAAGTGTAGGTCTTTGGAAGCATACAATGACTATCGATGGGACCGTATGAATTTATTGATCCCTGAGGCCCTGCACCAGATATATACTAAAATTTTCAAAAGCACCTAAGTGACTCAGGCACCAGGGAGCCAACATTTCAGTGATTTTCACTGAGACTTAGGTATGCCTACACAGCAATGAGACACCCGTGGCTGGCCCATGCCAGCTGACTCGGGCTCGTGGGACTTAAGGTCCGGGGATGTTTCATTGCAGTGTAGACTTCTGGTCTGGAGCTCGGCTCTAGGACCCTGTGAGGTGGGAAGATCCCAGAGCTCCAGTTGGGGTCTGAACCAGCAAGTCTACACTGCGATGAAACAGCCCCACAGCCCAAGCCCAGAAACCCAAGTCAGCTGGCACAGGCCAGCTACAGGTTTTTCTTTGCAGGATAGATATTGCCGTAGGCTCCTAAATCACCTTTTAAATTTTCTTCCCTAGATCTGTGCATGCGTTTTCAATTTATGATAGTAGCAACTGCACATTCCTCCACAAATTCATTTAGGTTTCTCCTACTTTGAGAAAAAAATATTGAGGAATTATACTTCACTGAAAAACATAATACAAAGAATCAGGGGTCAAACTGGAGGTAAAGAAAAAAGAGTGACACTACTTCAGCTGCACGCACAATCCCAGAGGAGCTGGGAATTGCTTAAAATGATCAGCAGCTAAACAGTTCAGTGCTACGTTTATGTTAACATCACTTTGAGAGGAGGGTCAGCCACCATGCCTTAGCGCTACTTATTTCTACAGGTTAACAAAAAGGCAGCCAACCAATGGTCAGTGCACTTATACACAGTGAAATCAAACAAATTAACCAATGATAGATTATGGACTCTTCCCCGCATCAAGCAGCTGCGAATAATAAATACCCATCTTGAAAGTATCCCTTACACATTCATTAATTAATCAACCCCATTCTCAGAAGTCTGGGGGAAATGCCCCCAAAAAGTCAACAGATTTTGCCTGGTGGCATGAAGGTAGGCATAGCTGTCGGTAGGTTTTTGGTATAGGGTGGTGTTGATGTGGCCGTCATTAATTTGCACCGTGGTGTCTAGCAAGTGGACCTCCTGTGCAGACTGGTCCAGGCTGAGGTGGATGGTGGGGTGGAAGCTGCTGAAATCATGGTGAAATTCTTCCAGAGTTTCTTTCCCATGGGTCCAGATGATGAAGGTGTCATCAATGTAGCGTAGATAGAGAAGGGGCGTGAGTGAACGAGAATTGAGGAAGTGTTGTTCCAGGTCAGCCATAAAGATGTTGGCATACTGTGAGGCCATGCGGGTGCCCATAGCGGTGCCACTGGTCTGGAGGTATATATTGTCACCAAATTTGAAATAATTGTTTGTGAGGATAAAGTCACAGAGCTCAGCAACCACTTGTGCTGTGTCATCATCAGGGATACTATTCCTGACAGCTTGTATTCCATCTCTGTGTGGGATGTTTGTGTAGAGAGCCTCTACATCCATGGTGGCTAGGATGGTGTTTTCTGGAAGATCACCAATGCATTGTACTTTTCTCAGGAAGTCGGTGGTGTCACGAAGATAGCTGGGAGTGCTGGTGGCGTAGGGTCTGACTAGAGAGTCCACATATCCAGACAGTCCTTCAGTGAGAGTGCCAATGCCTGAGATGATGGGGCATCCAGGATTTCCAGGTTTGTGGATCTTGGGTGATAGATAGAATAACTCCGGTCGGGGCTCTAAGGGTATGTTAATTTGTTCCTGTGTTAGTGTAGGGAGTGTCCTGACTAGGTGGTGCAGTTTCATAGTATCTTCCTCAGTGGGATCTGAGGGAAGTGGCTTGTAGAAATTGGTGTTGGAGAGTTGTCTGGTAGCCTCTTTCTGGTAGTCAGACCTGTTCATGATGACAACAGCACCTCCTTTATCAGCATCTTTGATTATGATGTCAGGGTTGTTGTCACAATGTAATATATGCCATTATGTGCCAATATATGCCATAGCATGTCCCTCTGCTATGTACATCGGCCAAACTGAACAGTCCCTACAAAAAAGGATAAATGGACACATATTAGATATCAGGAATGGCAATATACAAAAGCCTGTAGGAGAACACTTCAACCTCTCTGGATACACCGTAAAACATTTAAAGGTCAGCATTTTGCAGCAAAAAAACTTCAAGACCAGACTGCAAAGAGAGACTGCAGAAGGCTGCAATTCATTTGCAAATCTGATACCATCAATCAAAGATTGAACAAAGATTAGAGGTGGCTAGCTAACTACAAAAGCAGCTTCTCTTCTCTCACTATTCACACCTCCAGTTCAGCTGCTAGAGGAATACCTCACCCTCCCTGATTAGAGATAACAAGCTGATTCAGCCTCATTGGACTAACTGTGTTATCTCCAACCTGGTTCTTGCCTACTTATTTATACCTGCCCGTGGATACTTCCACTGCATGCATCCGACGAAGTGGGGATTAGCCCACGAAAGCTTATGCTCTAATACTTTAGGCCATGGTTACACTGGCACTTTATAGCGCTATAAAGCCCCTACGAGCACTATAACCTACTCTCCGTCCACACTGGCAAGGCACTAATAGCGCTATAACCGCGGAGTTATAGCGCTATTATAAATCCACCTCCTCATGGGGAATAAGGGCTGTAGCGCACCTGCTGTAGCGCTACAGGAAGAATGTGGACACCCACTGCGTATTAATTGGCCTCCAGCCTGTCCCATAATTCCCGTTCGAGCCACTCTGGTCATCACTTGCAAACTCTTTTGTCCTGTCCTCAGGTGACCACACGTCAGACCCGCCCTTTAAAGTTCCAGGGAAATTTGAAAATCCCCTTCCTGTTTGCTCCAGCCAAGCGTGGCGTGCTCTCAGGGAACCCTTGCAAGTGATCATTCTCATTGATCAGACTGATTGCGTGGCGTGGTCTCAGGGAATCCTTGCAGGTGATCATTCTCATTGATCTGATTGATTGCGTGGCGTGGTCTCAGGGAATCGTTGCAGGTGATCATTCAGATTGATCATCATGACTCCACGTGCCATGCCTCCTCGCAATAGGCGATCCCCAGCATGGAGCAATAGTGAGGTGCTGGACCTCATCAGCTGCTGGGGGGAAGAGGCTGTTCAGTCTCAGCTGCAGTCTAGCAGCAGGAATTTTGACACCTATGGGCAGATATCACGGGCCTTGGCAGAAAGAGGCCATGAGCGGGACACTCTGCAGTGCCGTGTTAAGGTAAAGGAGCTTAGGAATGCGTATCGCAAAGCCCGTGAGGCAAACGGCCGCTCTGGGGCAGCCCCGGTGACTTGCAGATTTTATAAGGAGCTGCACGCGATACTTGGTGGTGATCCCACGGTCACTCCATCGACCACCACGGACACTTCCCAGCCCACCAGTGAAGGGGGGGGGTGAGGAGGAGGACGAAGAGCAGGAGGATGAAGAAGAGGAGGAGGATGAGGACGAGGCAGCAGCGATCCAGGGCACGGAGGAGTCCCTGGACGCATGCAGCCAGGAGCTCTTCTCAACCCAGGAGGGCAGCCAGCCACAGCGTCCGGCGGTTGCAGGGGCCAGCTCAGCAGCGGATTGCGGAGGAAAAGCTGCTTTTCTATGGGGAAGGCTGGCAGCTTGGGGTGGAAAGGGATGAGGGGGGCATTCCACCTAGTGCTCTGTTCAAGCCAGGAGGAGGGCAGGGGGGCATGCAGCCAGGAGCTCTCCTCTAAAGCCAGGAGGAGGGCGGACAGCCACAGCGTCCGGCAGTTGCAGGGGCCAGCTCAGCAATGCATTGCGGCGGTAAAGCTGCTTTTCTATGGGGAAGGCAGGCAGCTTGGGGTGGAAGGGGATGCTTGCATGCTTGCCTACATGTGGAATAGTGCATTGATGTAGTCTATCACCTCGCGGTAGTCATCATCAGTAATCTCTTCAAAGGTCTCAAAAAGAGCACTTGCAATGCGCCTGCGCAGGTTTCCCGGGAGAGCCAGCGTGGTCCCCGTCCCGGTCACGGCCACTAGTCCCTGCCACTGTGCTACAATGGGTGGGGGGAGCATTGCTGCACATAGGCACGCTGCATATGGCCCTGGGCGGAAGCCGCATCTTAATAAAATCCCTTCCCTTTGCTCCTCAGTGACTCGAAGCAACGAGATATCTTCCAGGACAAACACCTACGGAGAATGTTGGAACAGTGTTCAGAGTAGGGCTCCTGCCACTTCCCGGCACTCCACCCCCTCGCCCCCCGCCACAGCTTTTCAGGGCAGGGAAGAAATCCTTCCCCCTGCCTGCTGCTCACACTGTGGCTCCTGCAACGTACCGGCACTCCCCACCCCCTCCCCCGCCACAGCTTCTCAGGGCAGGGAAAAAATCATTTCCCTTGCCTCTGGAGTCCACTCACCATGGCAGGGGCTCCGTTGCTGTATCTGTGCTGTCTGCGGGACAGGCAAACGGGGAATGCGGGGGAATGATAGGCATGTCTGCTCTTTACAAGGGAACTACTGTTAAATGTATCTTTTTATTTTAGAAGGGTCGTCCTTCACCCCTTCGCCATCGCTCTTATCAACAGCTGAGAGGCTCAGGCGACTGAGGAAGCGGCCACGAAGGAGCAAAGAGGATCTTGTACAGCAAGTAATGCAACAGGCTGTAACGGAGAATCGAGTTGCACAGAAGTGGAGGGAGAATGAGAGCAAGTTGAGGGAGAAGGCGCGGAAGGAGAACGCGATTCACCGCCGGAAAAGCACCGACAAGCTGCTCTCATTACTGCAGCTTCAATTGCAGACTATGCAGCGGCTTGTCACCCTTCAGGAGCAGAAGCTCTGCACCCACCACCCCAATTATCGTTTGCCCCAACTCCCTTCCCCTTCCTTGCCTCTGTACCCTCCAGGTCAGTATCATCAGCCAAATGGTTATCATCATCCACAGCTGCCTCCAACCCCTCTGTCTTCACCGGACAACCCCCAGACCCCAGACCATTATCCACTGCAGTCTACCCCTAATAACATGCCTTACTGGCCACCGCAAATGGGGTTCGGGGGACATGGCCACTTTGAGGGCACTGGAGACTCAGAGACCCGGACATACTCCGATCTCTGACTGACCCCACGACACCCCCATTGCACCTCCCCTGCCTTCCCCCTCACATGCATCACAATATTTTCTTTCAGCAACCGAAGTACCTGTTCAATAAATGAATTGTCTTCTTAATAAATGGGTTTTTTTTATTAAGTGTACATACATTATTGCAGGCTACAGAAAAGCAAATGCCTGTTCCTGTTAAAAGAATGCTCCCTCCCTCCCTCCCTCCCTCCATCTGCACCTCACTTTAGAACTGGCTTTCAGCCTCAAAATGCTCCCTCAAGGCTTCCCTGATCCTAACAGCCTCGCGCTGGTCCCCTCCATGAACCCTGCTCTCTGGCTGGGCATATGTGGCCTCCAGGCGTTGAACCTCAGAGGACCATGCCTGAGTGAAGCCTTCGCCCTTCCGCTCACAAAGATTATGTAGGGCACAGCATGCGGAAATAACCGCGGAGATACTACCCTCGGCCAAATCTAGCCTCCCATAAAGACAGCGCCAGCGCGCCTTCAGACGCCCAAAAGCACACTCCACAGTCATTCGACAACGGCTAAGCCTGTAGTTGAACCTTTCCTGACTGCTGTCCAGGCTCCCTGTGTACGGTTTCATGAGCCAGGGCATTAAAGGGTAAGCAGGGTCACCAAGAATCACTATGGGCATTTCCACTTCCCCCACGGGGATCCTCTGGTCTGGGAAAAAAGTCCGGGCTTGCAGCTTCATGAACAGGCCGGTGTTGCGGAAGATGCGTGCGTCATGCACCTTTCCAGACCAGCCAGCGTTAATGTCAGTAAAACGCCCACGGTGATCCACAAGCGCCTGGAGAACCATGGAGAAGTACCCCTTTCGGTTAACGTACTCCTCAGCTAGGTGGGCGGGCGCGAGAATGGGTATATGGGTCCCATCTATCGCCCCACCACAGTTAGGGAAACCCATTTCTTCAAAGCCAGCCACGATGTCATGTACGTTATCCAGAGTCACGATTTTTCGTAGCAGGATGCGATTGATGGCCCTGCACACTTGCATCAGCACAACTCCAACGGTCAACTTTCCAACCCCAAACTGGTTGGCCACCGATCGGTAGCTGTCTGGGGTAGCCAGCTTCCAGATCGCGATAGCCACCCGCTTCTCCACCGGGAGGGCAGCTCTCAGTCTGGTGTCCTTGCGCCGCAGGGCAGGGGCAAGTTCAGCACACAGTCCCATGAAAGTGGCTTTTCTCATTCGAAAGTTTTGCAGCCACTGCTCGTCGTTCCAGACTTGCATGACGATGCGATCCCACCACTCTGTGCTCGTTTCCCGTGCCCAGAAGCGGCGTTCAACAGCCGTGAGCATGTCCGTTAATGAGACAAGCAGCTTTGTGTCGAATGCATTCACCGCTTCGATCTCGTCTTCAGAATCATCACTGTCATCCTGCATGTCAAGGAATAACTCCACTGCACACAGAGATGTGCTGGCGACAGTCGTCAGCATGTCCCTCAGCAGTTCTGGATTCATTGCAGCACTCGACAATGGAAGACGGAGCGTGCCTTGCTGAAACCCTTGAAAGATGGCGCCGGAGGTGGAAGGAAACACAGGGATTGCTGGGATATGCCAAAAAGCATCATGGGTAGTTCAAACAGGATATAGAATGCCCCGCAAGTGACGCCCCCCCTACCACAAGCCATTGCGCCAGATCAGGAAGAGGTGTACTGTGGGATACCTGCCCTAATGCGCTGCTCTTAATGCCGTATTAACTGCCGCAAATGTGGCCATGCTATAGCGCTGGAGCAGCTCAGTGTGGACATACAATAGCGCTATTATTATTGCTGTATAAGGCGAGCGCTATAAGCAATAGCGCTATAATTTTGTAAGTGTAACCATACCCTTAGTTAATCTTTAAGGTGCCACAGGACTGTCACTTCTGCAATTCCAGACTAACATGGCTACCCCTCTAATTTTTTTCTTGAAGTTTTTTTAAATTTTTCCATCTGGAAAAATTAGTCACTTTGTGTTGGTTTGGTCCTAGGCCACCACAGCATCTATGTGAAGTGTCATTTGATTTCCTCATACCCCCATGCTCCTCTAGGGACTGGCTGAACTATTTTCCCTGAAGAACTACAGTCTCCCATCTGGCTGAAATCTTTAAGTCCCACTGCAGCGTTTTGCTGACTGCACGCAAATGTAAGCATGTGCTCAAGTGCTTTGTTGAACAGTGGCCTTAATCAGCAATTACCTTTATATTTGTTACAAAGGAGTCCAGTTTCTTCTCAACCACTTGAGAACATTACATCATGGCAGCTCATATACTCCTGTATTACAATAGGCTAAGAAGATTAAAGACAACCAATTTCTACTTGCTTTGTTATGGGAATAGCCACTGGTTGGTTGTCCCCATTCATTCTGCTTTCATAAGTTAATCAATTTATTCTCTCCCCTTTCCTCCTCCCGCTAAATTTTGGTAAATAAATTTTGCAATGCAACAGAAATCTTTTGTAGATAAAACTTATATCATATTCATTATGCATTACAAAATGCTCATGTGTACCCTAGCACTCTAATTAAATTATTTTTCAAAATTAACTTTTGCTGTGTAGATGATGGAATTCAAAATCCAATTTAATGTTAGATTAGTGAAGTATCTCCTCCTGGGATAAAAGCTAGAGAGCTAACAAAGCTCATTTACCATAGGAATAAAGGTTCAGAGAATTGGCACAGAGATAGCTGCTGCAATCTACACGCCAGACACAGTTAGCTTCTTGTTCAAGGTCTCGAAAAGTAAAAATATTCCACAAAAGACAGACCACAATTATAATGTATTTTAACACAAATATAAAAATGAAGGCACACAGCAATCAAAGGCTCCATAATTATTTTTTTCTTCAGGCCTGTAATGCTCCTCCTGTTCCTAATGTTAATGCAATGCTAGATTGTGGCTTAAAAGCCAGAGCTCTAAGTAAGAGGTGGTACAAAGCCAAACCACCAGTGAAAGCAGCACCAGAGAGACAGACTCTGAGGGTACACGTGCAGTGCACTTTGAGACCTACAGGCACAGCGGTGGGTCGCTTAGATCAAATGACTCAGGCCCATAGGGCTCAGGCTACCAGGCTAAAAATCACAATGTAAATGTTTGAGCTGGAGCCCATGCTCTGAAACCTGATGGGCAGGGGGAGGGGTCACAGAACCAGGGCTCCAGCCTGAACATCTGTGCTGCAATTTTTAGTAGAGATGCCACTTGCATACAACAGTGAGAGGACTGTACCATCTGCTCCATTTATGCCCATGGGGAGGAGGGGGAGCCAAGCCCCGAGACCCCCCGAGAGTATACATGCTCATTTGCACAATTTTGTAGGGGGTGCTTGGAAGAGTACCATCAACTTCACCCTGTCCCCTCATCTAACCTCTGGTTTCACTTGGGATGCTTGGCAGCAAGGACCAGTGACCAACTGGTACTTATAAAGGACGCTCCTTGCTCAATATCATTTCCCTCTTAGCACTTGAGCACTCACTTATTTGTTAGCTTTTCTTCATCCTATGCAAATCAGTCCAGAGAGTTTTCGAGACACTTAGCAGAGATGTAACAATACCACAAGGATGACGCAAGGGAGGGAAAAAAAAACCAGGGAAGTTCGCAACAAGTGTTTTGGTTATGAATTATTAGGCATTATCTCAAAAGAAAGATTTAATATAAAAGTATATTTCTAGACAGCTACAGAAAATGTGGGCAGAACACAACATTAATGAGTTAGCTGAACAGCTCTGTGAGCTGCATTTCCACCACTTAGTTAAAAATGCAAAAGAATACTTTAGATTCAACCATGTGAAATCACTTGCTAACAGTATAGCCTGTTGGCTTTTTTGATAAGAGATTCAGAAGTAACTGCTTTTAAAAGAGTGCATACCTGTAAGTGTCCATACTGAACAAACCTCTGTTTTCTGTATTATTATTTTTTTTAACTTTAGCACCTTAATCAAACTTGCTACATTGACAAATCTGTCCTACCGATGACTGGCAGAACCAATTAACGTGGTGCCTTCTGGGTAGCTGTACTGACATACACCGTTTAATATGCTTGGAATATGAACTACAGACATTGTTCTCCACTGCCTTACATGCAGGCCTAAGGAGGTACAAGTAAAAAGTGAGCACAATACACTATTACATTTTTACACCCTCCAATATATTGCCTGAAACCTAATACACCACAGCAAATGATATTATGTATATTCTGAAATACTCTTGTACAGGACTCTTTCACTTCCTCACCAATGAGGAACCCATAAAATTCTGCCCTACCATCACACACATAATCTGGAGAACTGAATATGTTTAGCAGGCTCCAGTTGCCAGCTAAAGTTTTGGAACCGAGCAATGGACTTACTGAGCTTCAGTGGAAACCAACAAAGACCCGTAGACATCAATGGATAACATCTATAGGGACCATCTGAAGGATTCATTTAGGTGAATGGAATTTCTAGTAAAGAAAATGATAGATATTAAGGCCCAAAGGGACCATTATGATCATCTAGTTTGACTTCCTGCAACACACAGGCCATAGAGCGTCACCCAGTAATTTTTGCATGAAGTCCATCATTTCTCAAAGCCATGCAGACTTGATTTAAACACGTTTAAGTAACCAAGACTCCACTATGTCCCCAGAAGAGCTGCTGCAAATGTTAACTACCCTCACTGTTAAAAATCTCAATATAATCTTCACACCAGAAATGGAAACCTAGTTTTTAATGCCATCAGGAAGTAAATAATGCTACAAAACTTCACATAGTACTTTTCCCATTGAAATCTCCTTCCTCTCATCTCTCATGGGGGAATCTTTACAGCACAGAGTCCACTATTGAGCGCTTAGATCATATGCTTCATGAGACCCAGGAGGCTTCAGACCCAGATCCAAGCTCAGCAGATCTCTCCTAGCTCGTCACGTGAGGAAATGAGCGGGCTTGTGGGGGAACCTCTCAATCCCACATCAGAGTCCTGTTGCATTTTTTTGTTCTTTTCATAATCATACATAATGTGGAGGAATCACATGGTAACGGTTGGGTCCAAAATAACCTTGTTTAGTAACTACAACAGATACACAACAGCTTCTAGTAGCTTCTTAAACATAGCACACCAATGAAGATCATTAGAGGATTCTTAAAAGGGACATCACCCAATTCCTATGCACTACATGTCCCTTTCTGACTCAGGTTATGCAACCTGCCAGAAATTTCCCAGTCTCTCAGATGCTATCCCCCCGCCACATCTGTGGCACTGAACCCAGAGGATCTGAGACACAAGGCGGTGGTCATTCAGGAATTGTGGACTAGTTGGGGAATGGAAAGAGGCAGCATAGATTTAAGGCAGTTTGTGCCCTAATTGTTACTGTGTTGCCCCCTCATGCCTGTCTTCTGGTCTTATTACTGGAAAGAGACTAAGGCATCTGGGTTCTTGTAACTACTTCAGAGTCTAATGGAAATAACCAAAATGATAAAAAAAAGTACCTGCAGCTAAAAGGAGAGGGCACTGTAATTGTTTATATCTTCAGACGCTGAGGAAAGTTAGTGTTTAATGCATTACATCGTGCACACCAACCTAGTCACAAAGCACAGTTCTGCTAACTTTACCCTCTGAAAAGGGATCAGTCTTCAAAAAAGGAAACAATCGGCTATAATAAAACATGCATTTATTTCCCCTTCCCCAAATATACTACTTAGCTTTACCCTAACAATAAAAAATGTGAACACATTGAAATGATGGAAAGCTATGACAGCTTGTTACCTATCTGATGATAGCAACAAGCAGCCATAAAGCAGGAATTTGATTTTGCATTTAAAATTGTTGTTTCATTGCTTAAACTGCTTCATGCCCTTTGAAATCTCTGAACTCCTTGGCCATGACAGTCTGACAGTATCAGAAAGATATTTCTTCCTGTCCCTGCATTCACAGTTGCTGGTCAGTCTCCAAAGTTTCATACTAAACTTCTTGTGTTGTTCATAGCTTTAAAATGTTGATTTATTTCATGGTATTGATTTGTTTACTGTCCTGAAGTTTAAATTCTACCTCCCTTATAGGATGGGGAGGGACTTTATTTTTACAGGAGCTCAGAATTCACCTCACTGAACAGATAGAATTTTAAAGACTACAAGGTTGTGTACTTAAAACTGTGTACAAACCTGATTTTGTAATAGATACTGAACATTTTCTTTGTTTAAATTCAAAGCTGGAAAATCATCTCAGCACCTCAGAAAATTAGGCCATGGCTGTTGCCACACAAATTTGAAAGTGTGGCCTAGATGACACACACAAGCCACCAAGAACATAAGAAGAGCATAAGAATGGCCATACTGGGGCATATCAAAGGTTCATATAGCCAAATATCCTGTCTTCTGACAGTGGCCAATGCCAAGTGCCCCAGAGGTAATGAACAGAACAGGTTATCATCAAGTGATCCCTTCCCTGTCGCTCATTCCTAGCTTCCAGCAAACAGAGGCTAAGGATACCATCCCTGCCCATCATGGCTAACAGCCATTGATGGACCTATCCTTCATAAATGTATCTAGTTCTTTTTGAATGCTGTTATGGTTTTGGCCTTCACGACATCTCTGGCAAGGAGTTCCACAGGTTCACTGTGAGTTGTATGAAAAAATACTTCCTTTTGTTTGTTTTAAACCTGCTGCCTATTAATTTCACTTGGTGACCCCTAGTTCTTGTGCTATGAGTAAACAGCACTTCCTTATTTACTTTCTCCGCCTCAGTCATGATTTTATACACCTTAATCATATCCTCTTAGTCATCTCATTTCCAAGATGAAGAGTTCCAGTGTTGTTAATCTCTCCTTATACAGAAGCTGTTCCATACCCCTAATCATTTTTGTTGCCCTTTTCTGAATCTTTTCCAATTCCAATGTATCTTTTTTGACATGGGGTTACCACGTCTGCATGCAGTACTCAAGATGTGGGCATACCAAGGATTTATATAGAGGTAATATAATATTTTCTACCTTATTATCTATCCCTTTCTTAATGATTCCCAACATTCTGTTTGCTTTTATGACTGCTGCTGCACACTGAGTGGATGTTTTCAGAGAGATCCTTTTGTAGTTCTTCACAGTTTGCCTGGGACTTAACTATCTTGAGTAGTTTTGTATCATCTGCAAATTTTGTAATCTCACTGTTCACCCCTTTTTCCAAATCATTTATGAATATGTTGAATAGGATTTGTCCCAATATAGATCCCTGGGAGACACCGCTATTTACCACTCTCCATTATGAAAATTGACCATTTATTCCTGCCCTTTGTTTCCTACCTTTTAACCAGTTACCAATCCATGAGAGGACCTTCCCTCTTATCCCGTGACTGCTTACTTTACTTAAGAGCCTTTGGTGAAGGACCTTGTCAAAGGCTTTCTGAAAAATCTAGGCACACTATGTCCATGGGATCCCCCTTGTCCACATGTTTATTGACACCTCAAAGAATTCTAGAAGACTGGTGAGGCATGATTTCCCTTTACAAAAGCCATGTTGACTCTTCCCCCAACAAATTATGTTCATCTATGTGTCTGACAATTTTGGTTTTTTTTACTATAGTTTCAACCAGTTTGCCCAGTACTGAAGTTAGGCTTACTGGCCTGTAATTTCCAGGATCACCTCTGGATCCTGTTTTAAAAATTGGCATCACATTAGCTATCTTACAGTCATTTGGTACAAAAGCTGATTTAAATGATAGGTTTCAGACGACAGTTAGTAGTTTGGCAACTTCACATTTGAGTTCATTCAGAACTCTTGAGTGAATACTATCTGATCCTGGTGACTTATTACTGTTTAGTTTATCTATTTCTTCCAAAACCTCCTCCAATGACACCTCAATCTAGGACAGTTCTACAGATTTCTCACCTAAAAAGAATGGATCAGGTTTGGAAATCTCCCTCACATCCTTAGCCATGAAGACAGATGCAAAGAATTCTGATGTACTTAAACATTTTTTGCTATTACTTTTTGAGTCTTTGGCTAGCTATTCTTCAAATCCTTTTTTAGCCTTCCTAATTATATTTTTATGCTTCATTTGCCAGAGTTTATGTGCCTTTCTATTTTCCTCATTAAGATTTAACTTCCATTTTTTAAAGGATACCATCTTACCTCTCACTGCTTCTTTTACTTTGTTGTTTAGCCAGAGTGGCGCTTTTTTGGTTTTCTTACTATGTTTTTTTTAAAATTTAGGGTATACATTTAAGTCGAGCTTTTATTATGTTGTGTTTAGAAAGTTCCCATACAACTTGCAGGGATTTCACTTTTGGCACTGTACCTTTTAACTTCTGTTTAACTAACTTCCTCATTTTTGTGTAGTCGCCCCCTCTGAATTAAATGTTACATTGTTGGGCTGCTGCGGAGTTTTCCCCACCACAGGGATGTTTAAATGTAATTATATCATGGTCACTATTACCAAGCGGTCCAGCTATATTCACCTCTTGGACCAGACCCTGTGCTCCACTTAGGACTAAAGAATTGCCTCTCCTTTGGTTGGTTCCAGGATCAGCTGCTGCAGGAAGCAGTCATTTAAGGTGTCAAGAAACTTTCTCTCTGCATCCCATCCTGAGATGACACATATCCAGTCAATATGGGGATAGTTGAAAATCCCCCATTATTCATGAGTTTGGGTTTTTTTTTGTTTTGATAGCCTCTCTATCTCCCTGAGCATTTCACAGTCACTATCACCATCCTGATCAGGTGGTCAAATATCTCTCTACTGCTATATTCTTTTTATTAAAGCATGGAATTACTATCCATAGAGATTCTATGGTTCATTTACAATTTTTGGTTCATTTAAGATTTTTACTTCATTTGATTCTATGCTTTCTCTCACATATAGGGCCACCCCCCCACCAGCACGGTGTGTTCTGTCCTGATATACTTTGTATCCTGGTAATACTGTGTCTGATTGATTATCCTCATTCCATCATATTTCTGTGATGCCTATTATATCAATATCCTCATTTAATATGAGGCACTCTAGTTCACCCATCTTATTATTTAGACTCCTAGCATTGGTATATAAGCATTTTAAAAACTTGGCACTTTTTAGCTGTCTGCCATTACATACTGTAATTGAATGGGACTTTTTTTTCATTTGACTGTTTCTCATCAGATCCTACCTGTATTTTACCATCTTCCATCCTCTCCCTCTTACTAGGGCATAGAGTCTCTCTTAATAGATCTTCTCTTAAGGGATGTTTCTGTCCAAACTACATGCTCCTCCGCACCTGTCGGCTTTCCCCCCCGATTCTTAGAATGAAAAAGGTCATAGAGCAGTTTTTAAACTAAGTGCCAGCAATCTGGCTCCATTTTGGTTTATGTGGAGCCCATCCTTCCTGTATAGGCTTCCCCATCCCAAAAGTTTCCCCAGTTTCTAATAAATCTGACCCCCTCCTCTCTATTCTATTGTCTCATCCATGCATTGAGACCCTACAGTTCTTATCATCTAACTGGAGCACATGAAACTGGAAGCATTTCAGAGAATGCTAACATGGAGGTCCTGGACTTCAATCTCTTATCTAGCAGCCTAAATTTGGCCTCCAAGACCTCTACTCTAGCCTTCCCTATGTCACTGGTACCTACATGTACAATGACCACCAGCTCCTCTCCAGCACTATACATAAGTCTATCCAGATGTCTCAAGAAATCCACAACCTTTGCACCAGGCAGGCAAGTCACCATGGAGGTTCTCCCGTTCATTGCAAACTGAGCTATGTAGGCTTCTAATGATTAACTAGCCCATTACTAATACCAGTCTCTTCCTAAAAACTGGAGTTCCCTCCCCAGAGAGGTATTCTCAGTGTGAGAGGATACCACAACCACAACATCATCTGGAAAGAGGATCCCAACTATTGGATTATTTCCCTCTTCTACAGTTGGATGTTGTCCTTCCCTGAGACTTTCATCCTCCTCAACAGCATTTAGACTATCAGTTCAGGGGTGGGACCATTCCACTGTGTCCCAGAAACACTCATTTATGTACCTCTCTGTTACCCTTAGCTTCTCCAGTTCAGCTACTCTTGTCTCCAAAGCCTGTACATGGTCTCTTTAGTCCAGAAGCTCTTTGCACCCTATCCACACATATGTCACTTGCCCATAGAGCAGGTAATCATACATCTAATCAGTGGCTGAGTCAGCACTGGAAAATTTCAGGCACCAGACTAATGCTTATTCTTCTAGAGTTCACTGGCTTCCTATACCCTTGAAAACAGGGTTTAATAATAAACAATCAACAGAAGATGCACCAAATGTAAATGGGTCTAAGATGAATAACCACAGGAACATGTCAAGAATCAGAGGAGTAGCCATGTTAGGTCTGAATTTGCAGAAGCGACATGCATCCGACGAAGTGGGTACTGGCCCATGAAAGCTTATGCTTCAATAGTTTTGTTAGTCTTTAACATGCCACAGGACTCTTTGTCACTTCCACAGGAACATATTTCAATAACCCTGATCCTCCTTCAACGTCATCCCCTTCCTAGTCCCTGTAATCTACACATATCACCAACTTAGAATTTAATACACTTTTCAGAGCAATTATTTGTACTGCAGTAGCACAAAGAGCCCTCCTTCTTACATACCTCACACACATCCGAGCACATTAATAAAGAAGTACTGATAATACACACATGGTTTTGGAGAAGAACATCAGAAATAAGCTAGTCCTGATTTCAGAAGGTCTTACTTATTACTATCTATGTAATATCAAACTAGTGGATGCAATTGACCCCTCTGCAGACACCTGGCACAAACCCTATGTGCCAATTTAAGCCAGTTTATGTTCCCCAAATAAGGCTTAAGTGGCATTTAAATGATTCATAAGCATTTGTTGCCCTCTGCACAGGGTGAATTGCACCATATATTAATGTCTATAAATGCAGAGAGAAATGTAAATATAAAATCAGATATTCTGCATCTAAATATTAGATTTTTATATGAGCTGTGCCTGATTTATTTATGAGTCAGAGTGAAGCAGAACCTCAAGTAGATCAGAAAGTAATATAAAATTTGTCAGTAAATGTCTTCTGACACAGATTAGTGCATACTATTTTCGCCTCAGACCATAAAAATTGAATAATAGCTGTTTTTCATTTATGCAGTTAGCCTTCTTTCTACAGATAGAAATGACGTGTCTTACAATACAAATCATCAACATACATAAAAGAAAACCTATCCCAGAACAGAGTTGCTGTTGCACACCTCTTATGGGAGGCAAGACAGTAAGAAGTGGGAGGAATTGTTTGTCTTCTGCATATTATCAATACCTATATTTCTGAACCAAGGTTCTGTCTATTCCCTTCCCTGGGCTACACATCAGACAGTTCACCTCACTGTGCTTCTGTAACCCACTGAGCAGCATTCTCATTAGAATTTCTCAATTCACAAAGCATATGGATCTTTTGCAGTTTCAGTTTGACAGCATGGCTCTCTGACTCAAGCTGTAGAGACTTGTATTTCTAGTTCTGGAAAACACTGGATCAATCTTCACTGTCAGCAAAGATGGAGGCCATCACTTTTACCTGTGATATGGAGAGTAAGGCGCAAAGGGGAGTAAGAAACAGCTGATTAAGGGAGCATAAGACACCATGGGCCTATTAATTTTAAGGAAGCCATAGCTGTTTCTCAGATAGAGTATAGTAAATGCAAACACCTTGGTAAACAGAAAGGTTGATGATAGCTTCATCCTGCTAACCAGGGCCGGAGAGAGAAAAACATGTCCCTTTTGGGAACAGATCTTTTTTATCAGTTCTTGTTTAGCTACAGTATAAAAAAATATTGAAGAATGAGACTAAATTCAAATTCTCTTAGGGGGATACTGCCAAGATAAATAACTTATATTTGACTAAAGCAGATCTTCCAGAATAGCATCCAGTCTTGTTCTGAAGACTTCAAGATATGGAGAAGCCACCACTTCACTTGTTAGTTTGTGCCAATGATTAATCATCAACACAATTAAAATTTGTGCTTTATTTTAATTTGAATTTCTCTGATTTTGGCTTCCAGCCATTGGTTCTTGTTATGCCTTTCTCCACTGAATTAATGAACACTTTAGTTCCCAGTATTTTCTTCCCAAGAAGGGATGTATACATTGTAATCAAGTCAACTCTCAATTCTCTTTTCAATAACTTTAACAGATTGAACTTTTTTAAGCCTCTCTCCTGGCGTACCTATCCCATAAATTAAAGACACACAGTGCAGACAGCTGGCCATAAACACCTACTAAACCTCTCCCAAATTAAACCCACTCTTTCCAAAAATCCAAGAAGGTTAACAAAAAAAGTCCATTTCACATTTTGGTTCTCATATACTAGCAGACTACAATGGTGCCCTGATGTTTTAAAATCACTTCTAGGAAGTATTTAAAACTACATTTTATAAAAAGTTAATTATTTTATATTTAATCCTAATTTTGAAATTTCTGACCTTTTAAAAGATGTGACCCCTTAGGTATAATCCTGGTCTTCATCCTCAATGAGCTTTGTACAAGCAAACTCCTGCACCAATGTGACTTTGGTTTGAAGTCAGCAGGTCTCCATGTGAGTGCGGGGTCTGCCCAGTCAGCACTCATTGCAGGATCAGAGACCTATCCTTAATAGCAGTGTTCCTTAAAACAGCCTTTATAAAAAGTTCAGAGGCCTGTACCACTCTCCCCTGGCCCCCGCACCCATCTGCCACCATGGCAGATCTTGAAACATGGCAGAAAAATCATAGAGAATGGCTCCTTGGAGATAGCACTTCAGACTTATTGTCCAAATTCCTCCCATCCAATTAGATTATTTGAACTGATAGCACATAAATTGCTAATATATTGCTGGGTAAGTGAAGAAATATACTTATCTCATTTTTCCAGCCCACTGGCTCAGTTTCTGCATGATACAATCATTTATTACAAAATTTTCATTTTTTCATTACCTTTTATTGTTAGTACAGAAATAAAATCCCATTAACAGAGGATTTATGATGACAAGATAACTACAGTGCAGGAATGGAGAGTGTGTGAGTTTAATGACACACAAATAAAGTTTAATGAAATATTATGTAATGGAAATAATATAGAGCCTGAATAAATCACTCCAGGAACTATATATTGTTAGACGAGAAGATTTAGGAAAACAGGCTGTAAAAATAAGACAACACACTGAACACAGGGGCACTGTCCGAAATAGTTATCCTGGTCTACTTTTATATTTAAGAGTGTCTCAAAAAATACCCAGCACAAAAACACCCTTGCCTTTTCCCCACCTATAGTGTTCTATTAAAGAAATCTTCCAAAATAATGTTTAAAATACATCAAGAGCCATTCAGAATAAATACTCTTGCAAAAAGAAATTGACCCCATAGTTAAAGTAATACTTATTGAAGCCTGAGTTTTTTGTGTTTTAGTCATCCCCCAATTTCCTGGGGGTAAAGGCAGGAAATTAAAGTAATTCCTAAACATTTTTGTTAATGCAGGAGTTTTAAATATGCCTACCTTATATAGAAAAAGAACCAATAAGAATAAGTGAGCTCCTACATTGCATCTAATTCATGTCAACAAGGTTAGGCTGGTTGATGCCATCAGAGGAAATGGTTTTACCAACCTAGATGACTGAAAGTCAAGAGCATTTGAGAGAAAATCTGGGCACCAACAGACTCTACAGGAGTTCACCATTGAGTTTCAGTCTTGTAGTTTAAGTTCTACAAATATCCTTAATTCTAGCCCTTTCTTATATACCTGATCATCATTGCACATCTGTTTCCTGAGGGTACTACACACCAAAAAAATACCTGTTGCAGTGATTCTCACAGCCCTGGTCAACTGACTTGGACTTGTGGGGTTCATGCAATCGGGCAAAAAATGTGGGGTTCATGCAACCGGGCTGGATCTCCGGATGTGAAACTTAGCGAGGGTCTCAGAACCTGGGCTCCACATCAAGCCTGATCACCTGCACTGCTAGTTTTAGCCCTGAGTCCCTGGAGCCCAGGTCAGCTGACTCAGCTCAACCGGGATGTTTTTTGCTGTGTAGACATATCCTTTAATACTCGTATCCCTCTACACTCAACATCTACATTTCTAACATGGATGTTCATATTGGGTGTTTTGTTCAGGCCATTACAGAAATATGGCCCTTATCCTGGAAGACTGAATCTGGATCCAAATTTCTCCAGGAAGTGTTCAGATCTTGGGTGCTGGTTCAGTGCCTCTCTAATATATTTTGAGCATGCCTTAATATTTTTCCCTTCCTATGAAGTTTATTTGGTCATTTGCATTACTGAGTGTATTCTCGGGGAGAGAAACTCATGTTGCTTCTTCAGCTTCTTACATTTCAAGTCAAACATTAAAGGAAGAGGTTAAATTTGACACAATCTGTGAATCTGATATTTGCCAGTATCTCAGATGAGTAATTTGTAGACAATGGATGGTGAGAACATTTGGTGAACAAACTATTTGCTATTCGTTTTTCATTATTCATGGTTGGTCATACAATATTATATTTTGCTTTTCTTTGTACACATCTGTTTTCATAGGAAATAGTTTGTGTTTAGTTTGGTTTTGGTTAAACATATTAATCCTCACACACAGAATCATCCAGAACTCACTGAAGTCAATGGAAGGACTCAGACCCACAGACATTTGCGACTGAAAATATGACAACAATAGACCAGCCTGTTCATGTCCTTGGAAACTAAAGGGTTTTTTGTAATATATTATTTCCCTCCTACACTTTAAAAATAATTTTAATGAATGACAGGATCAATCCATTATCATTGCTTTTTGATGTATGGAAGAAGAAATATAATTGCTAAAACCTTGAAAAAGGGTTGTGCTGTAAAATATTGATGTATATCCACATTAGTTAATAAAATGCATCTGGGCATGTTTTTCAGTGTGCTATTGTGTTGCAAATCTTTTGCAATTTCTTTTCAGGGAAAATAAACTATGAAGTTGCTTCTAAAAATACTGATTAATATGACAAAAAAAACCATTGAGAGAATAGCATTCAATCCTTACTTTAGTATTCTGGTTTTTTTCTCCTACATCTACATTTTTAAAGTCATGGTACTGTAGTAGTAGATTCACAGGTTATAGAACAACTTGTATTAGGAGTCTTGCAATCTCTTTCTCTCACGCACCCACCCACCCACACCCCTCATCCTCCATATTCACCCTCCACTTTATAGCAGATATTTTCAATTTGCTCTCCTAAGAATGCGATTCCTCTGCAGCCATTTTTAAATCCTAGCTTTTCAAATACCTCTGCACTCAATATGTTTCTTATACTCAAAGGCTACATCTGGGCTACAAGCTAGTGGGGGTGAATCTCATGCTTGTGTACACATACTCATGCTAGCTCTCATTCAGCTAACTTAAGTATAAATGCAGCCCCGATAGCAGGGCTGAATTGTACAAACCCACCTGAACAGGGCCAGCTAAAGGCACCAGCATAGGAAGTACATGCCTGGGGCAGCACTCTGTAAGGGGTGGCATTCCCGCCAATTTTAGGGCCACACTGCCCCCCCACTTTTTGCTGGGGGGGGGCAAAAAAGTTAGAGCCGGCCCTGATCCCATAAACTCACAAACAGCTAAACATGTTTTGATCAACCCTTCCAGAAAACTTCACCTCTACAGTGAGATTAAGCATGGCAACTTTGTTTTGAAAAGGTAAAAAAATCAGAAAGTTCTGGGAACCTGAAAGCAGGTTTTTCATTATAAACCCCTAATGTAACCTTAGTTATAGTGAGTGCATGCTGGTCTCTGTTACAGTAATGGTCTGTTATGTGAGGCTCAAACACTGATATTATGTAACAACTGTCCAGGTTCTGGGGTTTGGACTGGATTGTGCCCCCAGCTGTTAGCTTGTAGCAAGAGGTCAAATAGCACTATACTACACAAAGGGGAGCACAAGAAACATTGCATCTCGGAGAAAGAGAACATCTACCAGGATGCAGTGGTTGCACAGTGGGAACCATATTGTGACACACCCCTTTTAGGGACTGCAGCATAGTCCCCCACTGGGCAGTCAGCCAGCTCTGCTGGTCAGTGCATTAGGAGAAAAGCCAAAGCTGTGCTTACTCTGCATTCCTCCCAGTCCCTTTCACGGTGATTTGCTTCCAGAGGAGAAGGAACATCCAGATCTTCTTCATCCTTCCCCCCACACCAGCATACAGACTAGCCATGCTCAGTCCAGACTGACACACACACACACACACACACACACACACACACACCTCTTTGTTCTCTGCACAATTGGCAACAAGAATGGGATCCTAATCCAGGAATACTATGAATAGACTGAGCCACTATAACATGCAGCAATGTACCCATGTAGGTAGGGCTTGTGTGTTTATATATAGTTAGTAAACACAGTTATGTAGAATATGCAGAAACCCCATATTCACAGTGGGGTTCCAAACTTCTCAGTCTCCGCCTCCAGTCTGCAATCTCACCCTATTACTCAGAATGTTTTAAAACAAAATACAACATTTTGAACAGGGATAAAAATACATCAGCCCCTGTGGAGTGCTAACAAGCTGTGCACACAGCCCACGCAAGGTACTTTTTCAAACCTCGATCTGCAAAGTTATTAAGCAGCCATCCATTTATGATATCTTTCTCCACCCTCTTATAGCTCTTCCTTTGAGCAGTATATGAAAAGGGAGACTTTGGAAGCACTCTCTGTTGTCTAGGAAGTTTTCCAGTGCATGTTTTACTCAAGTGAGGCACCTGAAATATTTTTTAGTTCTATCAGCAGCACTAAATAGCCATTGTGAACTAAGCCAACTTGGCAGGCAGCTCATGTACAAAACAGCACTTCGTGCCACAGCTGACTGCTCATTTTCTAATACACTGAAGTGTTTTCCCTTGAGCCTATGGGCCAGTCATCAAGCAAAAACTCTTCCAGTGTTATAAATGCAGATTGATTCTGCCTCAGTCTTGTTGCTCCACTCTAAGGCTAATGACAAAGACCCCTTTTAATCTATGTGCTTTACTGAATGTCAACTCTTTCTTGGTGCAGTGCACTGCCCCTGCTGTTCTGAGTACGGTTGTACATACTTTTTTTTTTATTTTTATGATAGAGCAGCAATGGAAGTCCAGAAAGTCCACCCTCCTCCTATGCCCTGAATGCAGAAGAAAACGCTGAACAGTGTATTATGGGATGCTTGTAAATATGTTGACCTGATTTTCCTCTTCCTTACTCCTTGCACAGTGATTTACTCCAGTGCAAAATGCCCCCATTCTGATTTTGTAGTGCTGTGCACAAGTGAGACCACACCAGGGAAAAAAGCAGTGAAGAATCAGGCCCATTTGTGTCTCTTCGTTTCCTTGAGCAATACTATATTTTATGCTCTATATTCAGGGTGTGCTTCCAGACAGAGCCCAAAAGCAGTGTAGGAAAAAGAGAAAAGAAGAACTGACATAGCCTGTTGGACCTAGAAATTCTATATGTGTAGAATGAAATTTCAATTTGATCCTTGAAAGAGAACCAACAATGTATTTTGTCCCCGCTTTGTTACTAGAGCTATCAAAAAAACAACCAAATTTTACTTCCCCCTACCCCAAAAAAACTTCTAAATACAAAGGGAGCGGGAATGCAAAGAAGGTAAAGATTCTTGTTTGATGTTGAAATGAAATTTTCATGTCATTTCAAATTATTGTCTTCAAAAAACATTAAAACATTGTTTCAGTAAGCAGTTCCATTTCAACTACTTGACAAACTATCTTTTTCAACTAAAAAACTACTTTGCTTGAAAAATTTCAACCAGCTCTATTTCTAATATGTTAATTATGGTGAAGTTCATGATCAGTTTCCAGTGACGATGAACCATATTTTTGTTACCATGCAGCGGTTTTCCTTTTGCTTTCAAGTTTCAATACATTTTTGTCATCAGTGACTATATACAAAAGAGAATATATAAGTCCCTGCTCATGCAAAATATGATTAGGCATTTTACTTAATATGCAACATGGTTTACAATACAAGAGAAGAAATTAAGTTAGACATTACTTGTGTTAGAAAATAAGACACCAGAGAACAATTGGTTACAACAAGCAGGAGAAAAGGTTTGACAAAAGAAAACTCCAGAAGACCTAGTACACATTTGGTTATATTGAAAGATTTCAGCTCATATAAGATGATAGTGAACTCCAGCTGCAGAGGGTGTTGTGGTTTTCAGGAATGGTACAGGAATCAGCAAGACATGAAACACCTCAATCTTGCCATGGGCTGAACTGTACTGAATGAACTGCATGGCAAAGATGACTCTACAGCACCTTTGCATATCTCTAACTTTAGAGGCAGCTGAGCTGTTGAGTTTATATCTGGCTGCCCATGGCCCCAAGGGGCCACTGTGGTATCTGGAGATCAATGACGTGTAGATTGTCTAACACGGCATAACCCAACCACCAGGCACCAATCTTCGGAGTTTTGCACAAAACTAGCTTATATACTAACTTAAGGACTATAATCAAACTAGCATTAGAAAGAATCACCAAGAAGATTCCAAGCCATCACCTAAGACGTCCAAATATCTTTAAAATTAGATCTGAGCTTGAATCAAACCCTCAAATCTGAATATCCCTGAACTTGGATGATGTTCTGATCAGGACACAAATCTTTGACTAGTCGCTTTCTCTATAACAGATTGAGACAAAACCCCAGCTTAAAATAATGCCAAATCTGCAGTAGTTCAAAACTGCATCTGGATCCACATTTTGCAGATCAGGTCTTTCTATAGTCAAAATAATCACAGCCTTGAGGGCTGGTTGTGGTATCCCTCTTACATTCTTGCAAGGACCAAATCAGGGTAGTACACTTTTTGGAATGATCCAGAGTCAACTGTGTAACCAACTTCAGAATAGTAGCAAAAAAACCACCCTGCCCACAACCCATCTCCATTTCCATACACAAACCTTCCCATTATTTCCCTACTAACTTTTGGGTTCATTCCTATTATCCTGAAGAAATTTCATAACAGATGTGCAGTCTGTTGTGTGCCCACTACCTGCCAGCTAAACAATGCATTTTTCTGCTTCCTGTAGTACAACAGGTTCACTCAGCCAATGGCAACAAGTTTTCAGGCACAAGGAATAATCAAATATGATCATGACCCCAGAGCAGAATAACCATTATAAAAAGTCCAGGTAGATAAAGCATATGAAAAATTAGTTGGCCTTCAGCAGTTTAATCTAGTCATCTTTCATAGTGCCCTGCATCTAAATGTATTCCTGGCCAGAAAACATGTATTTCAGAATGAAGTGTTAAAAAATAAAGTAAACCACCCAACAACAACACAGAGTTGCTTAAAGGATGGAGCATTCAAAGGGCTTAGCTACCGCCGCCATGTGCTCCAGTCCCCTAATCCCCTCCACTGGACTCTTTCCAATTTTTCCACATCCTCCTTGTAGTGGGGGGCCCCCAAACTGGACACAGTACTCCAGATGAGGCCTCACCAATGCCGAATAGAGAAGAATGATCACATCCCTAGACCTGCTGGAAATGCCCCTACTTATACAATCCAAAATGCCGTTTGCCTTCTTGGCAACAAGGGCACCCTGTTAACTCATCCATCTTATATGGCCTGAACAATAGTAGATCACATTAGGACTAATACAGTGAATACTGATGTCAATAAAAGGATTCCCATGGTCATCAGTGGGTATGGACTGAGCACCATTGCAGCCCTAGGAGTTCCCCATAAACATCCACAAAGCTACAACTTTCTCCCCCTTCAAATTCTCATTTACCATATCCCAACCATTATTATTCAATTAATCGAAATAAGACAGCCCTATGAATTCTATAAATTTTCAGACTGGGTGAAATGCAAGTCCAAATCACATTGATCTGACCACAATTCCAGTCACCACCAAACCCAGAGGGAGTTAAATGACATGTTTAGTCTTTAAGCTTTCATTAACATGACTTCTACTCTGCTAATTCCTGAAATAAATTGTGCAGCTGATTTTTGAAAATAGCTTAAAGCCAATAAATCCTCTTCAGAATTATACTCAGTAAGCTACTGCACTACATTCAGGCAGTCCGGTGCTTTTCCCACATGTGCACATTGTTGTGATATAAATATTTATGCTCACTCTGCCTGAATGCTTGTTTTATTTCTTTAGATATACCAGGCTGCAGATTAAGGAACACAAACTGTAGGTAACACCACATTCACCTCCTTTCTCATTAGAAGAAACATATCTAGAAACAATGCCTCCATTGCATTATCTTGGTAGAGCCGGTCAATGAATATGCACAAACTCGTATTCATTTGACTTACTCGGACAGATACATTCCATTGGATTTATTTTTATAGCACCTTTGACTAGAGTGAGCGGAACAAATAACAGAAAGGAACCACAATCCAATCCAATAATCCAACAATATCCATAGTAAAAAAAGTCAGCAACTGACTATCCTGAAAGAGATGGAGATCAAAACAGAATGGTAGTTAAATAGAGGGAAGGGAAGATGCATTAAATCACTACAAGAAATTACACTGAGGAGAGAGAGATTTTGACTTGGGGTTGAAAACAATAGAGAAAGTCAGGAAAATAGAGAAGAAGAAAGTTGCAGAGAACTGAGGAATGTTGCTTTTAAGGCATGCAAATTAGGGGTATAATCCAACACTGTATATCAATTATTGGGGGAGTGCAGAAAGAATCTTGCTTGATGCTTTTCAAAGCCATCAGAGTCATGGCTGAAAATACATTCCTCCATTCCATAATGAACATTCCATAGTAGCATGGGACTCACTCTTTGACAGACCGTAAAACAGCTACACTGTGTATTGGGCACTGAAAAGCACAGATTTTCAAATGAAACTCCCTGTTTATTGCCCTGATACAAAGACCAATGAAGTCACTGACTTCAATAGGGTTGACATCAGGCTTTATAGGGGATATTTTCAAAGAGGAGTCAAACTCCAAACCCTGACTTTCAGTGAGAGTTGGGAGTCTATCTTCCTTTTACATCTTTGAAAATCTTCCCCTATTCAGTCTGCTTTTTCACACACACGTCCAAAAAGAGGGCCTAGGTACCTACACTTTCAGGCCAAGCTACCTCCCTGCACATAGATATGCACCTATCTGCCTCCCCACCCATGCACAACTTCATGCGTTTGGGTGGGTTAGCCAAACAAATTAGTGTGAACCATTTAGTTTCATAGCAAGCCTAGCTGTGGTCTCTGTGTTCAGGCAGCAGCAAGATTTTCTACAAAAGATACACAATGTTATATTGGCTTAGGTCAGATTTTCTGGGCAGGTCAAAACTACATCACTGTAACTTATTGGCTCAGGAGTGTGAAGAAGACATACACCCACAAATGACCCAAGTTACAGCAACCTAAGTGCTGTCCACACAAGCGCTATGTTGGTGGGAGATGCTCTCCCGTCAGCATAGAGCGTCTTCACCAGATGCACTGCAGATGCAGCTGCATCAATGCAGCTATAGCACTCCTAGTGTAGACCTGCCTCCTGAAATCCACTATGAAGACAGCATGTGCACTGTATCATTGAACACACATTGAAAATATATTACTGACATTTTGTACTTAACTCTCATTACATTGCCAAACTATGCTACTATGTACAATATATGGGACATGTCACATGGTATTCCTATACTTACAGCTGTATTTTAGTACATTATATCAGTTATCTGTTATATTTTTATGATGACAATTCATTTCATACAAGGCTAGATTGTTGTAACTTTACAATCTGCCCTGAGTAAAGGGCAGCACACAGCTACACTGCTCCAGGAGTGGAGCAGAGAACAGGAGCAGTGAACGAACTGACTCAGGGTCACAATTCTGACCCTGCAATTGGTCACCATCTTACTAGGGTCAGCCTCACTTCCACATTCAAGGACTTGGACAAAATGGTGGTCATCTTCCCTGACTTCAGCTCCATTGAAAGTCATGGAGATAGCAGCTATGGTGAGTAAAGGAAAATTCATGAGATGAAGTCAAGAAGCATGCTTTCATGTCAAAGATAAAGAAATTCTAGAATTCACAAGACTCACAGTAAAATCACAAGAGATGGAAATGCTGAGGAAGTATATTATGAGGATGTACAAAATCTACTCTGAGTGACCCCTCTTTTGGGGAAGGCCTTTAAAATGTCAGGGCTGAAGGATTTAAATGCTTTTTTCAGGAAGGGAAACTCATCTGTCAAAAGTTTTGGAAAGGCTGCCTCAACCTGCCATCTGTTTGGTGAGCTCGATTCATTTCTTAAAGTTCTCATTTAAGCAAATATGCACAATACAATTCCGAAAACCTGGCTTTCAAAGTAACTGAGATATATTAATATATTTCTATTTCTTTAAGAATGCCTTGTATATGCCAATGAAAGTAAAGCCATTGCCCAGTCAAAAAAGAAATCTGTTTCTTCGTTATATATTAGCAATAATGACTAGAAACAAAACATTTTCTGGGGATTAAAGGGTGAAGAATATTAATGGCTCTGCTATTCTTTGTGCCATTAACTCCTCCCAACCAGTCATTAATTGCCAGGAAATACCCCACACCTCAATCATTATTGCTTGAGTATGATATGATCAGCAAAAAAAGTTGTCCATTGCATTATTAGTTGTACTTTCCCAAGCAAGATGCAGCAACTGCGGCAAAGCATTCATAGCATTATTGCTTCTCTTTCATACGCCTTGAAGATCACCATTCTCAGTTTAGCCACAGGTCCAAAATTACCAGACTGTTACAAAATACTGAATTCAGAAAGCTTCTCTGTCTGAACACCCTAGATTGGTACAGCCTTTACTTCTGCTTCCTAATGCTGCATGGCTGAGTAACCCCGCCTCCATTCCCTTACTTGGCTCCCAAGGCCTGCTGCTAACACAATACTCCTTGGCTGTGGAGATGGAGATGTTGGAGATGGAGAGGTGGAGAGTTGGAGATGGAGAGGTGAAGAGGAGGTGGGAGAGTAGCAAGGGACTTGGCTCCACCCCTTATATGTCAGCCAGAGCAGCTGGCTGGATGCACTGCAGGGTATAAGCTGCTCAGTGAAAATGGATGACCTAACTTTGTCCTCCCCATGAATCAAGGTGGGGGAAGAACTGTGGCCAAGTCACCATTATTCCCAAGGCTCCTCCTGGGGCAACACAGTTGTACTGTTCCTTTTGTTCAGGGCTATGTGCTTAAAAAAGCACCCAAGCCTAACATTGTGAAGGGAAACAATGGTTAGAGCATGGGATGGGGAGTCAGAGGACCTGGATTTGATTCTCAGGTTTGCAGGTGACTCACTGTTGGATCTTGGAGGCAAGATTTACAGCTTGTCTACAAACAGCTGTGTGGCAAGTCAGGGTGTGACTCTACAGTACCCCGGCCTACTGCACAATGTCCTGAGCGAACACCACGACCCAGAGGGCGGTTTGATGGACTGCTGTTTGACAACATGGTGCACCAAGGTATACTCCTGGATTTTCAGTGGGCTGCAGCACTATCTAAATAATACATTACTGGAGGGCAAGCTTGTACACCATAGATTCACGCTCTGGTTTGCAGCGCAGTAACTTGACATGTACACAGACACTTTTGCCTCAGTTTCCCCACCTGTACAGTGAGGATAATAAAAGCAGTCAACTTGTGAAATTCTGAGAAAGCCCCCAATCGAAGCCATTGTTTAAGTACAAATGATCATTTATTATTTTCCCTCCTGTTTGTTTTTTCTGTCTCACACCTGATATTTTGTTATGCGCTATCTGGGTAGGATTTCTCAAAAGTAAAATTAAAAGTTTTCCTTTTCAGTATATTTTTAATGCTTTGATTGAGTTTTAGGGCGCTTTTTGCATCAAGTGTATTGGAGAATGACCTAGATTATATTTATGAGCCTAATTGGAAAAGCATTACACTGAGCACCTAATAATAATATGTCACACTTGTGTTGTGATAGTTGCAGCAGTTTTAAAGAAACTAAATCAGTAGCAATTACCATTACCACTACAATGTTTTTAAATGAAGCATTTCAATTATTAAGTCTTAAATTCCATTTCATATACCCACTAAAAGCTGCATCATATAAAAAAATAAATTTACTTATAATAAGGTAACATGTAAAAGTAATTTCATGATGCTTAATTTTTTATTAATACAATCACTCTTGCCAAGGTCATTAAAATGGATATTTTCTCTATGCTGTTAAGGAACAGATTCTCATTTATGTAACATGTTCCTATAATTTCTTGCTTAGCTCAACTGGGAGAAAGTGCTACTTCAATAAACCCCAAGCTGGCTGATCTGCATGGAGTCTACATAGGCAATTTCAGGGCTCTGCCTTTCTCACCGTATCCAAATGAACAAAACTGTGACATAATACCATGGCTGAGAATGGACTGAATCTAGCGCAACACAGTAGTTGCTGTCTAGCATAACACAGTATTTCAGCACAACTAATGGAATATCAGGGGTTGCCTATCGGAGGTATATAACTAATTGAAAGGACATATACTCGGGATGTAACAGCTTTGGTTGTTCATAGATTCTAAGGCCAGAAGGGACCACTGTGATCATCTAGTCTGACCTCCTGTATAACACAGCCCATAGGCTATGCTGTCGTATTCCATAGCATCCCAAGGTGTAACATGAATCCAAACTCTGCCAGGGACACTGGACACATGGATAACCAGTAGGTTTCCCAGCAGAAATGGAATATATATCAAAGCTGTCAGTGTTACTGAGCCTATATCATGTTTTTTATATATTTTAGCTAAGTACATAATAGGCATGTGTAAATCAGGCATCAGTATAAGAAACTACTTGAATAATAGCCAAAAGATTACTTATGCACTAAATTCACCATCTTAACAGATTTGACAAAATATCCCCCTCCCCCATCCCACTATTGATTTCATTTATAGACAATTGGGTAATTTGGTGCAGAATGTGATCTGCTTTTGTGCGGGTACACAGTGCTGGGGAAGCAAAAAAAGCCCATACCTCAACTCTTTATATAATCATAGAAAAATCTTAGAAGATGAGGGTTGGAAGGGACCTCAGGAGGTCATCTAGTCTAACCTTCTGCTCAAAGCAGGACCAACACCAACTAAATCATCCCAGTCAGGGCTTTGTCAAGCTGGCTCTTTAAAACCGGTAAGGAAGGATATTCTACTACCTTCCTAGGTACCCATTCCAGTGCTTCACAACCCCTCTAGTGAAAAAGTTTTTCCTAATATCCAATCTAAACCTCCCCCTCTGCAACTTGAGACCATTACTCCTTGTTCTGTCATCTGCCACCACTGAGGACAGCTGAGCTCCATCCTCTTTGAAACTCCCCCTTCAGGTAGCTGAAGACTGCTATCAAATTCCCCCTCATTCTTCTCTTCTGCAGACTAAACAATCCCAGTTCCCTCAGCCTCTCCTCATAAGTCAGGTGCTCCAGCCCCCTGATCATTTCCATAGCTCTCCACTAAACTCTCTCCCATTTGTCCACATCCTTTCTGTAGTGGAGGGCCCAAAACTGGACACAGTACTTCAGAGGTGGCCTCACCAGTGCCGAATAGAGGGTAATACTCGTTTCTCTTGGTCTGCTGGCAATGCTCCTACTAATACAGCGCAATATGCCGTTAGCATTCTTGGCAACAAGGTTACATTGTTGATTCATCCATCCATGATTTGTGTTACAGTAGCTCATAGCTTTACAGGTGAGATTCAGAGATTCCAAAGCCAGAAGGGACCCCGGGATCATCTTCTCTGATTTCTTGAAAACCACAGTCCATAAAACTTCTTCAAAATAATTCCTAGGGTGTCTCTTTTAGAAAAAAACACCCAATCTTAGTTTAAAAACTGGATTCTCCATCACTAACCATAACCCTTGGTCAGTGGTTAATTACTCTCACTGTTACAAATGTATGCCTTATTCCAGTCTGAGTTTGTCTAGCTTGAACTTCTAGCCACTGGATCATGCTATACCTTTCTCTGATAGACTGAAGAGTTCATTATTACATGTTTGAACTCCATGTAAATACTGTGACGGAGTCAGACCAGAAGGATATAGGAGAGTGCTGGAAGGCAGGTATATTAGTCTGAGGATGTGCAGGTCCCTGATCCCTGGATAGCCAAACAAAGGCTACTCCAGGACAATCAAGACACCTGGGGACAATTAAGAACCTTCTAGAAAGGAGTAGAAACAGCTAGCCTAATTGGGACACCTGTAGCCAATCAGGGACTGGCTGAAACCAGATAAAAACCTCCCAGTTAGTCAGGTGGGCTGTGGGTGTCAGGAGCTGTGGAAGGAAGTTATGCTGTTGGTGAGACTGAGTGGTGGACAACATATCATACTGAAGGAAGGAGGCCCTGAGGTAAGGGTGAAGTGGAGTTTGAAGAAGCGGGGACTGCTGTGGGGAAGTAGCCCAGGGAATTGTATTGTGTTTTGTGCCTAAAAGGTCAGCCATCTTAGCTGATACTGTTAGGGTCCCTGGGCTGGAGTCCGGAGTAGAGGGCGGGCCTGGGCTCCCCCCCTTTTCCATACTGGCCTGTGATGAAGGTAATTCACTAGGCGGTGATTCTTGCCAATTATACTGAGAAAGGGAGGTCACTCTGGGGCCTAGATGAGTTTCTGAGGCCCCTAAATCTGCCAGGAAGCGCAGGACCCACAAGTACAGACTTGGAGCTTTGTCACAATACTTAGAGACTGTAAGCAATCAAGTGACCCCTTAACCTTCCCTTTGTCAAGCTAACTTGATTGGGTTCCATGAATCTATCAGATGTTTCCCAGTCCTTTACTCATTCTCCTGGCTCTTCTCTGATCCCTCTCCAATTTAATCAACAGCCTTCTTGAGTTGTGGCCCCCAGAACTGGGCACAGTATTCCAGAAGCAGGCACACCAAATATAGAGGTAAAAGTAACATCTCTTTTTCTACCTGTTATTCCAGTTTATATACCCCATTAACTCCTTTGACCCCAGTGTTGCCTCAGAAGCCTATGTTCACCTGATTATCTACCACACCCACAAATCCTTTTCTGAGTCACTTCTTCCCAGGATATCGTCCCCCAGCCTCTAAGTATGACCTACATTCTTGGTTCCTAGATGTATGCGTTTAGCCATATTAAAACCTACAGTGTTTGCTTGTACCGGGTTTACCAAGTGATCCAGATCACTTTGAATCAGTGAGCAGTCCTCTTCTTTATTTACCACTCCCTCAATTTATACACCTCAGGTCATTGATAAAAATGTTAAATAGAGTAGAGCCAAGAACCTCTCTCTGTGGGATACGATTGGAAGCACACCTGCTTGATGATTTCCCATTTACAAGCACGTTTTGAAACCTATCCATTAACCAGTTTCTAAATCAATTTAATGCCCGCCATGTTTATTTTATGTATGCAGTGGAGATGAAGCCAGGTCGGTCCCAGAACACTAGAGACCACTCACAAGGTGGGTGTGGTATTATCTTTTACTAGATCAACTTCTGCTGGGGGAGAGAAAGGCTTTCAAGCCAAACAGAGCTCTTCTTCAGGTCTGGGAAGGGTACTCCTAACATCACACCAAAATGCACCCTGAAAGAGACTGTTTAGAAGTCTAAAGATAGTAAGTCAACAACTATTTTTTTATGTACCAAACTTGTAATCTCAAAAAAGATAGCAAGTTAGTTTAACATGATTTATTTTCCATAAACCCATATAGATTTGCATTACATTACTCTCCTTTCATTTTTTATTAAAATTAATTGAACACCATATGAGCTACTTCATTATCTTGCCTAGGATCAATATCAGGCTGACAAGCCTATAATTAACTGGATCCTCACATTTACACTTTTATTTAAATTGGCACAAAATTAGCTTCCTTCCAGTCTTCTGAAACTTCCCAAGTGCTCCAAGATTTATTGAAGATCAACATTAATGGTCCAGTGAACTCTTTAGCCAGCTTTTTTTAAAACTCTTGGATGCAAGTTGTCTGTACCTGCTGATTTAAAGATGTTCAACTCTAGTAGCTTCTATCATCCTCCAGATATACCAGTGCAATGAAAAGAGTTATCACCATATCATGAAACTGCATCGTCTGTTTTTTCCCACAAATGCAGATGAGAATTGTTTATTGAACACCTCTGACTTTTTTGATATTATTGATAATTCTACCATTTCCATCTAGGGCCAATGGACCAATGTCATTGCCATCACAGCCCCATTGTGACAGGTGCTGTGCAAACAACTTATTCCAAAGAATTTACAATTCAAATCGACAAGACTGAGAAGGGGTGAAACAAAAGAAATCTCAGCCCCATTTTACAGATGGATAATTGAGGCAGAGAGACTATAAAATTGATCCACAGTCACACAGAGTTAGTCAGAAGTTAACCCAGTCCATTGCTTTAAAACCATCACTCTTTTTTCATATAGAGCCAAGGCTATTGGATTTAGTAGCATGGGCTCTTTTACAGTTGGTTGAAGGTTGGAAGTGAAGAGAAGATTGGCTGAAAGTTGTTTTCTCCTCCCATCCCTGATCAGACATTATTATGTACAATGAATTATAGGAAGTGGAGGTAAAGAGAATAAATTTCAAGCAATGACACTGAAATTGGATCTAGTGCAGTCAAGGAGGAGTTACGCACCACTAACCTGTGCATAGCGATAGCAAGAAAACAACTTGAATTTTCCAATGAGTTCTTCTTCAGAAGAACAAATTGACTCAAAAGAAGTGGACCTGCAGAAAGCAGCAAATCTGGCTGAGGAACAAAGCGAACTCTGGAATCAAGAGGATTTGGTCCTTGAGGGAACATCACGGGGCAGAAATATAATCCCTTCCAACCCAGACAAACATAGACAGGCAACAGTTTTCTGAAAACTACCATGGGATGTGATAATTATAGTTCATCATTCATTTATCTGTGCAGGCCTTGCAGATGTACAGAGAAAGGGACAGAGCCTGAAATTATTAAGATGGCAAATACTGACCTAGGGTCTCTCTCTCTCTCTCTCCCCTATCGCCCATTCCCCGATCCCCACCTCAGCCCAGCTATGTGGCTCCCCTAGCATATGACTTCTGTGCAAACACTGACAGAGGAGGCATCACAAACAGTAATTGTGCTCTGGCAACATCAACTCACGGGAAATGATCAGCATGGGAAGGAAGACTGGAGCTCTAGATATGATGCTCCTGTTCCTTGACTCTTCCTTCTTTTTCTTGGCCTCTCCCCCATTAGGGTGTGAGCCCCTCAGACCATCATCATGTGTTAAATCCACATAGCACACTAAGCAGTGAGGTTTCCATACCAAGGCCACACAGCCCTTGTCCCCCACACTGATGACACCCCCTTCCTATACCTCCACTGCTTCCCCTCACCAACACTGCCCACATCCACCAGCACACACCTTCACTTCCCCTCATGTCTCCAGCCATTGTCTCTTAGCCTACCTGCTTCCTCTTACCTAATAACCCCTCACCTAAATTGTAATCCCTACTTTCCTCTTCCCTGTCTTCGCATACCCTTCCCTGCCACTCTACCAGCACCACGCCCCCATTGACTCTGAGACCCAACAGTCCCTCTTCTCCATCCATCACCTGTTGCTGTACCTGGCAGCCACCATTATCTCCCCCATGCCAATCAATAAACCTCCACAACTGCACACACCAATTCCTTCTGCCCTCCCTATTTGCATTGTCTCCTTCACACCCAAAACACATTCCTATATGTCCTTCACTTAACACCTTCTACGCTTCCCTACACCTTAAATCAAGGAAATCATACCCCCCAAAAAAGGGTCACTGATTTATAGTTAAGTTTGCTCAGGTATTTTCTTTCAATACAATCACTGTATATCTGAGAAATCACTTATTAAGACATCAAGACGACCTGCTTCGTTTCATATGCCTGTTACTACTCAAATATCTTAACATCCAAATGCACTCACCGACTTTTTTCCCCCTCAACAAACAACCTTTCATTTCCAATACACCACCACCCACTTTCCACGTGTCCAGTTTCTCAAAGTCACACTCCAGCAGACAACACTAAAGCCTACCCTCAGATTTGTTGAAACAGTAATTATAGGCTTTGGGATTAAAAGTACACACACAGTAACATCATAACCTTGCTGAGGGCACAATTACAGTTGTGCCAGCAGTGTACATAATGGTATGATAATGGAACAGGAATCTATTATGCTGCCAGTGGGGAATGGCACAAAATTATTTCAGATGCCTGCCCAAAAATGTTAAAGCCAGCTCTGGTCCACTCACCTTACTTATATTCAAGCACTACAAAAACCAGACTCTGAAGAAAGTGAGGTAGTGATTTTACTTTATCATTTTTTCTCTCCTTCCCCATATATGAACCAACCTCTTTAATTATTAAACTGCTTTGTTGCAGTCTTACTAATTCCTTTGCTTAACCCAAACTTCTCCCTGCTAACATGAAATGTTACCCTAGAAACATAATTAATCAACAAAGCCCCCTGTGTATTATAGGAAACAATCACTTCTGCTAAGAAATAACTACTTCAAATGAATCAACTGCCAATCTCTCCTCTATGTATAATAATGCCAGATGCGGACTGGTGAGCAGTTTGCAAAGACAGGGAAATTACATGCTCTGCCCAAACTGTTTGTCTTACTCTGGCCATCAAATGTTTTAAAGCAAACAGCCATTATCTAAATTGACAGGATTGCTGCCAAAGCATTAAATCCTGAATCACAGTCGGAGAAAAATTCTCTGTACTGCCCCATTGGTGTCGTGCATGGAGACACCTCTGTTTAAACTGATCCACTACCAATGAGCGGATTTAGGCTGCCTTTCAATCAGCATCCCTTCATGGTGGTATCAGGATGTGTGAAAAAAAATGCTATTAAGTCATTGAATGTCCATGCAGAAAGCTGGGAGGATCGCACAGAATCCCATCCAATCCAGAGGAAATATCTGGCACTGGGTGTAGCTCAACATGAAGCTGCTTTGATCCAGAGGATGAAAGCAAAGCGGGAAAGGGGAAAGCAGTGTGTGTAAACTTGGATTCTAATGCAGACAACATCTGGATCTGTGACATTTGTAACAAGCTGTATCGTTCTCAGCTTGGGCTTGTCTCCCATAAACATTTTCATAAGGCACCTGACTAGATCTCTTATGTGTACACCATGATTCAGTGGATTGACGGTTGCCTATACTATACATTCAGCATCAGGATCATCTGCCATATTCCAAAAATATACACTAGCAACTAAAGGGTAGAACTGTGCCCTTCTTGGGAAATAGCCTACATACAGTATGAGCAAGGAAACTGTGTTTCAACTCATGCTTTCTGCAGATCCTTCTAGCAAGAGGAACAAGGTCATTTTACAATAGACTGGATAAATAGATCATATCAGAAGTTTACCCATGGTGTACACATTATAAATTTCATAACAAATTACTAGGTGTGAACAAATCCATCAAATAGCTTGTGTCACACTTAAAGTTGTTGGCTAAAGGCTATGCATTTTATGGACATGGAGAAAATGATTCAGGACAGAGTGGAGTTTGACACAAATTCACCAGAAGTCTGTAAAGAGCTGATTACTCAGGGAGAGCGCTTGAGCTGAATGAAACATTGCTAGAACACAAGAAATAGCACAAGCCCAGCTAAAAAAAAAATCTGTACTTTCAGCCATATTGTCAATTCCAGACATTCAAAAGCCATAAGCCAGGCCACTAAAAACCACGAGAGACTTCTTAAAAATAATGAACTTTGGGTTCTTTTTAGTTGCCTCCTGGGTTCTGAACTTTTAGGGCTCATATTTTCAAGCCTGCCATGACAGCTAGAAACATACTTAAATGAAAGCTGAGATTCTCATATAGTCACATGACTACAGGGATTTAAGAAAATGACAAAATATTATGAGTCTTGCAATAACATTGCCTAAATTGGAAATGCTGCTACAGAGGACACAGTTTACAGAGTAGCAAAGCCTCACCATACTTTCATGCCACTTCAAAATCAAGAAAGGGTTAAATCCTGGCTCCACTGATGGTTAGTCAATGGTATAATTACATTGACTTCATCAGGATTTCATGCAAAATATCTAATTCAGACAAGCACTCAGGTATAAACCAGTAAACAAAGGGAGAGCCTGTGGGAAGCAGACACACACAGGCCAAACATGTCACAAATGCTCAAGCCCAGAGAATGGATAAGAATCCACAGTACAACACAGACAATGTTTTAGAGCAAGCAATGTCCTACTCAAATGCCTTACTTGCAGCAGCTCCATCTGCAACAGACCAAGTCTTCACATAGGTGACCAGTTGGAGAGAAAGGTCACCAAATCATTTTAAAATTGGATACTCGTGCACAAGTTAGTCTAATACACCCATAGTATATACAAAGTTAAAGCACTCTTGCTCATCGTCCAGAAATTGTTTAGCTGAGTATGTGACCCACCAGGCATGCAAAGTACATGCATGGAGATGTGTAAGCACAATAAGGATCACAAAGCATGCAAAATGTTGCCTTGCAAAAATCAGTGCTTTGTCTCAGAGCACGTCTGGATCTGAAATTGATCAAATTGGTAACAGTAACTGGGCCAACAACCCAGTCTCATTGTCTGTAAGCCACATGATCTAATGAAAGAATACAGTAAAGTATTTCATATTTTTCTTTAAAATGTTCTTCTCTTTGGAAGCTAACCAAACTTTATTTTTAATTAAGCTTTCAAAAAAACTGAAAACATTTGGATTTTTTTCTCCCCGCTACACATCTTTAACCACTGTTGCATTTTTTTTTTTTTATTTTTTTTTTTTGCCTCTTTTGGTACTCTGTAACTTTTCCACCTCTGGAGAAGTTTTTGAGAAGTTTGAGTGGGGGTGGGGGAAGTGAACATAAATGCAACATGTGTGTGTGTGTGGAGGGAAACCCTAAACAATTATTCATTCTATACTACTCAGAGACAAAATGAAACAAAAGGGGAATGATACTGCGGGAGTTCAGGAATCAGTTTCCAAATATTGAAATGAAATGAAAATTTTAAAATAGAAAAATTCCCTAAGAAAAAAAATCAAAATGCCAAAAAGGACCTTTTCTACAAAAACTATTTTTGAGAAGAATTTTTTTTCTGTAAACAATATCTTGATTGGTTGTATTCACTATACAAAGATCTGACTGAAATAATTTCTTATATGCAAAACTGCTGCTTACAGAATAGATCCAAGCAGACAAAAAACAGGGTCAAAAACATGACAAATTTCACTGTTTGGCAGTTTCATTTTCAGATTCTTAAAGCTGTTATGTTCGGGTTTCAAAAACAACAAAGGAAGAAAGATGTGTCTATACACTATTTTCACTGATATTACTTTTTTAATGTGGAAATATTTGCTGATCTCAAATTTTATTTAAAAATAATTTTGTTTTATAGAATTTACATTTGGGGCCAAATTTAAACTGATGACTGTTGCTAAAGAATTCCAATAATCCAATCCAGGAGTACAAACAATACCGTCTGATTTTGGTAACAAATTGCACACCTTGAATATACAGGAAATAGAGTTAACAATTAATGAATTACCCTGGGCTCTAGGACAAATATTTATCAGTAATAAGCACATGGATAGTAATTAATACTCCTCTCCTATGAAGTCCATGGGGCACAGCGGCTTATCCACATCGATCACAGCACAGGACTGGGGTCTGGGATGAGTTTGTGAATTACTTGTGACCAGTAAAAAGGATGAAATCTTCAGCAAATATTTTTTATGATGAATAATTTGACAGACTATTTATGACCACACAGAATGTATTTCAGACACTAGCTCTACTCACCATTAAACTGCTTTCTTCCCCCGTCCCCACTCCCCAATGACCATCTCAGCAAGTTGTCATGAAGTCTAACTTAATAAGCATTAAATTTGAGTCAGCATTAAAGGTATCTCTGAAGATTACTATTAAATCTTGGGGAGAATCTATTTAACTTCTAGGGTATAGATCCAGCCTCTGTTTATTTAGCTTAACCACACCCACCAAAAGGGAAGTTCTATTATTTATAAGCAGACAAGAGCTCATTCTCTAAGTTTGACAAGTAACATGATGAAAAATGACATGAGACCATTGGAGCATTTGTGTGCAATACGAATAGGTGGCAAAGCCAAGGAAGCAGGAAAAAAAAAATTGAATACTTTTGGCATTAAATTTATAGCTCAAGTTCCCAGCAGGCAATGAAAAAGAGAAAACAGAATGAAGGATGGCTGCAGTAAAACTCAAGGAGGAAATATTTATTCTACAGGATCAGGTAAGATATGCAATTCTGACATATAAATGGGTAATGGTCCAAAAATATGAGCACTGGCTATAATTTGGGAGAGATCAGGGGATCTCAAACAAAAATCCTTCTAAAGTAAGTTCCACTTTGTTAGCAATCCATAAAATTCAGGAGGTGAATTACTGAGTCAATGCTTTGAACAGGTAGATGAAAGACTGTTTGGAAAAGCTCGCTCCATTTTGGAGAAGGGTGTTTTGGAAAACTGCAAATTTTAGAGCATTTATAATAGAAAATTTGACAATCCTGGCATGGTGAAGTTCTCTGTTGGCTGAAAAGGTAGAGGAGCAGAAATTCAAGTTTTCACACATTGACATGCTTAAACCTTGATCCAAAGGGTTAGTTCAAATACCATGTGCTCTGATCCCCATTAGAAGAGCACGGGGAACACACGTGATTCACACCAGTGAGGGAGTGCAGAGGAAGGTAGAGTCCTTGGCTTTCTTGTTGAGACCGTCATCCAAGGTGCCCATTATAGTGATCGTTTTGGTGTCCAGGATCTGCATCTTCCAAACTCAGTTAATGTTGGAAAACACCAAAGAATTTCACCTGGTAACATAATTCGGGCACTGCTGACTTAGTGACCAAGTGATTTATTTTTCCATGGTCAATTCTATCCTTTCTATGACAATTATATTGCAAGGCCACAAAATCGCAGGTCATTTTTCATATGGTACATAAGATACAGTAGCTTTCTGTAGAATATAAATCAAGTAAATAGCTATTTTAGAGATTATAAACTGAGGAGGTTTAAAGGCCCAACACAGTGCTGACAGAAGTCCTTAGAATGACTCATTGATATCAGTTGGCGTTGGATGAGGCCTTTGGATGATGAAGCAAAATATTTCAGTTCCTGGGCCTGATTCACTGTTATCCTGTGCCTTGTGTAGATATTTACCCCAGTGCAAAGTGGGTGTAAAATGCTTCCCAATCAGAATGGTATCATAGTACGTTCCCTTTGACTTTGTCTAAATCAGTGGTTTTTAGACGGTGGGTCGCAACCCCCACAAGGTGCTGGGTCGCCTTGTTCTGGTCAGCATCACTGACTGGGATGTTAAAAGTCCCACTGGTGGTGCTGTTTAGCTAAGGCAGGCCAGTGCCTACTTTTTCTCCACACCCTAACCCTCGGAGGTCTGAGCCCCTCCCACGTCCCTCATCCTCAACTCCACTGGGTCATGGGCATCAATAATTTTCTTTAACTAGGTCCTCAGAAAAAAAAATTGAAAACCACTGGTCTAACTACACAAGGCACAGGGACACAGATTGTCAGGCCCCACCATCTACTTTTAATCTTCAATTCCCATAGAAGTTGACACTGGATTTAGGAGAACCACCAAAGCAAGTGACATGCCTATCTGAATTACTAAAATCAGGACATGTATATAGGAAGTGTGTTAATTAAGAACTAAACTCTGCTATGCTGTATGAGTGCAACTCAGATTTCATTAAAACAACGAGTCCAATGGCACCTTAAAAACTAACAGATTTATTTGGGCATAAGATTTCATGGGTAAAAAAACCACTTCCTCAGATGCAACAGATTTCCGGTTTCATTGTGGATATCACGGATTTCAGTAGTTTCACCTGCTTGCACCAGGGGTGAATTTGGCCCTTTCTGATTATACAAATAATGTGTCTCTACAGCACACCTAGCACAATGGGGTCCATGACTCAAGCTTATCAGTACTACTGAGCTTAATATCAATAAAAATGATATGGTGCAAAATAGTTTTACCATTAGTAAATGTGAAAAGGGAAGAAACGTGACATGACATTCTAAGTTGGATTCTAATATAGCTCCAGATTTTCTGTATTACTAAACTATATGCTAAATCTAAAGCAATTCCTTCTTCCCCTTACTAAAATTTTAATTTGGTTTCTCCCAGACAGAATCAGATTTGGACACTCCTCGTGCCTGTCATTCCTAACAACTAACACAAGAGCTGGCAAAATGAAATAGTTTTGCCGTTAAATGCACCATAAGCTTCCCACCCTAGCATCCTGATATACAAACATAACATGAGTGTTGGAATCTGTACCATTGATTACTTCAGCTTTGCGAGAGGCAGCAAAACACACTACATAACTCTACAAGTCAGTGAAGGCCATTTTCCCCTACTTTTTGTTGTTGCCTAAATAATCACCTACAGTAAACAAAACACAAAGTAAGAAATGAGACTATTGCCTTCTCTCTGTAGCAAAAGAAACAGACAGGCAGCTATTCTTTATCAAAGGACGTTGTATGGTACCAGGCATGTGTCTACAAATGCCAATGAAATAATTAATGTGTCAAGATGAAAAAGCCTTATACTGTATAAAGGGGATTGCAAAGTAGTTTTAATGAATAAGAGCCACTGTGAGCCTTCTTCAGAAATTCTGAAAAAGTTCTGAAAAAGCTCTCTTTTTGTGCATGCTTGAGATGCTTAAATATCTTTGAGTAAATGGGCCCTGGGGGCTTCCTGGTTCCATCTGGAATCAGCAGTGCAGAATCACTATCAGAGAAGTTATTCTTGTATTCTAAGGAGATTTCCAGCCCAGTTTTGGCAATATGGTAGGTTCAGATACACTCGGGACAATCTTCTCCCCTATAGTCTACTGTTTCAGCTGAAGAAGAGACCAAGGAACAAGGGGAACAGATGATGGGTCTAGAATTGGGGCTTTGTGAAAGGAGGTTTTTTGTTGAACAGAAGGAGGAGAAAACTTGTGATGTCCCGCAGCTTGTACTGTGATAAAGTGGGGAGATATTCTGATTTTCTACAGGCTCATGTTATCACCACAGAGTTCTCATTTCGCCTGAAGCTCCTCGTACCCCACACCATGAAGCACAGAAGCCTATGCAGTAAACACCGCACCTGCATTTCAGCGTGATCTGGCTGGGGTTGCAGGCTTTGATGCATTATCTCAAGGGCTCTCAAATGGGGGTCGGGACCCCTCAGTGGGCTGTAAGGTTATTACGTGGGGGGTCTCAAGCTGTCAACCTCCACCCCAAACCTCACTTTGCTTCCAGCATTTATAATGGTGTTAAATGTATAAACAAGCATTTTTAATGTATGGAGGGGGTCACATTCAGAGGCTTGCTGTGTGAAAGGGATCACCAGTACAAAAGCCTGAGAACCCCTGAATTATCTGAATTGGGCCTAAAGATTTAAAAGCTGATGTAGAGCTGTGCCACCCTATAATGCAGGGGTGGGCAACCTATGGCACAGGTGCCAAAGGCAGCACGCGAGCTGATTTTCAGTGGCACTCACACTGTCCAGGTCTGGCCACCGGTCTGGGGGACTTTGTGTTTTAATTTAATTTTAAATGAAGCTTTTTAAACATCTTAAAAATCTTATTTATTTTACATACAACAATAGTTTAGTTCTATATTATAGACATCTAGAAAGGGGCCTTCGAAAAAACGTTAAAATGTATGACTGGCATGCAAAACCTTAGAGTGAATAAATGAAGACTCGGCACACCACTTCTGAAAGGTTGCTGACCCCTGCAGTATAATGTCACAGACAAAGAGGGGAGCCAGAAAATGCAGCACATGCTGCACTCCCTCTCAGAAAGCTCAGGGAGTACCACTGTGATTGGTAGTCCCGAAGCAGGGCAAGGTTCCTTTATATACGTACCTAGGAGTCAGCCACAATTTGACCTTCAGTATGTTTTATTCTGGCTTGCACAATATTCTGCCTTTGTTTGTTGAAAGCTTGTTACCACCAGTCACATAAGACTATTTTCCCTTCCAGGACAGATTACTGTGTCATGTACCCAGTGAAAAAGAAATAACCTCCCAGGGGAAATTCTGGAATCCCATCACATGGGACATTTAAAACCAGACTGCACAAAGCAGTTCTAAATGTACTGTAGGGAATAGTACTTATTGCCAAACGCATGAACTATGTGACCTAAACATCAGAACTGGTCAGCAAAGGATTTTTCAATCCAGCTGTGATCCATGCAATGATAAGAAACCATGCACGTGTTTTCTTATGACAGAGGCATTGGGTACTAATCTGATTATTAGGTACTTATCCAGTCAAGTTAACTCTAGCAAATCCCACATTTTGCACTTTTTGGTTGTTGTTTTTTGTCTTTCTTGAGACAATCTGTATTGTTCTTTGTACAAAAGTAAACCGTGAAATAAGTTATTTGGCATTACAGAGCTCTTTTATCTTATTCTCTCTAGTCTCCTAACATCCAACAGTATTTTAAATATAGACTTTCTTTTAAAGTCTCCAGGAACCAAGGTCAAAGCACTGATAAACAAAAACTATACAGTATACACTATCGATTGATTCTCCATTGCCTTGCTGCAGTTTTTTATGAGTGTGATCTTATTGATTTCAGTGACATTAAGCAGTCGTAAAACTGGACTAACGCAGCAGAGAATTAAGACATATATATTATGGGACGCCAAGTTTCAGAAGTAAATTGTGTACTACCAAGTTATAAACACTTGGAAACAGGAGGTGTAACAAACTGGGATGCTTATACAAAGTACATCTTCTCTTTGGTGGTGTCCACCTAATCACCCCCCATTGTCCTTGGCAGATCCTGTCCCAGTATTCAAAAGTAATTGTCTACAAAGTTTTCAGACCGGGGCTTTTTTACCAACTATTTGGCATTGCATACATCTATTTTGCCTGGTTGGTCATCTCAGTCACGTGGCATTATTTCTGTCACCTGACTGGATGACAAATTCTATTCAAATGAATAGAAATATGCTAAACATCTATACACTTTTGGACTCCATAACAATTCCCCTAAATTCATAGTGGTCATCCAAATACTTGCAAACAATAGAGCACCATGAATCAGCACAAAATGAATGCAACACTCATCTGTTACTCAGTAGCTCTACTAGTCAGTAAATTGCTCTACTACTCACAATTACTAATGATGAAATTGACACAAACCTGAAAGAGAGAAATAACAAACCCAGGCTTTTCAAGAGATTCCTGAATACTGCTAATTGCTCCTATTGCTTTAAAAGTATCCCTGCACTTAGAAAGGGAGCTGGATTCCTTATGAGTAGTTCATAAAATATGGATGTTCAGTTTGTCTTGCATGTGATAGACACCCTCCAGGATAGAATGCATCCCCTTTACTGCTCCAATCCAAGACCTTGGTTGTTTCTGTGGCACTTGCTACTTCAGTATCTGTAGCATTCTTAACAGAGCACATTATTCCTTTAGCAGTTTGCCTTGCAGTATATTACAAGACAGCATGACACAGTGAGTAGAGCAGGAGACTGAAAGTCAGGAGACGAGGGCTCTATTTCTGGCTCCTCTGCTGACCTGTTTTATGTCCATGGGCAAGTCACTTCTCCTCTCTCTGATTCTGCTTCTCCATCCCTTTGTCTTGCCGACACGCATCATGGGGAAGGGATTGTTTTAATCCATGTTTGCACATTTCCTAGCACAATGGACATGCAGTCTCAGCTGGACTGCACAATACTACTATTTTTGTATCCTCCTCTACTTCAACAGTCTCTTCCCCAATTTAAGGGAAAGGGGACCTCCTGAATAAGGGAACTCACTTTTGCTGGAGCACATAAGTGACTCCTGGATTAGCAGGAGAGACTGTTGTTGGGACAAGCAAGCCACTCCAGACATTTTGATTGGCTCTTAGCAGAGACATTTAAAAATGGGGCAGAAATTGTTCAATATCGAGCAGTGTCATCAGCATTTGCCTTTAAAGAGACAAGCACAGCTTGGAAATAGGTGTTCAGGCAGAAGTGTAACTACCACCCTACTATTGTAAGAGGTAATGCTCAATATCAGTGTAAGAGAGGAGAGCGAAGCTATTTGGCTCCTTCTATTCAGTCTGTTTGAGCATTTGACAGCGCTTTGCGGAGTCAGTTTCTCTGCTTCTCTTGCATACCCACTCAGGTCCCAATCCTGCAATCTGATCTACATGAGCAGATTCCTGCACCCACGGGAGCCCCATGGATTTCAACGAGGCACCACATGAAACAGCATCTGCACTCAAGGATCCATTAGAACCACTGGGGCCTTAGTTTGTTAGAATCCCTTGACATTGGTATGAATCTTTCACCTAACAGAGGGGAAAACATTTTTTTTAAACGATGGGAAAAATAGATTGCAAGCCCACAAAAATGGGCTGAGGGACTCAGGGACAGTGCAATTTGTGAAACTACTATTTTTTTTTAATAGACTAGATTTCAATTTGACAGTGTCCCTTTTACCTGTAAGGTCAGACACTGAAAATTACTTAGAAAAAATATATATCACTGCATGAGTTCTCCAAGACAGGAATCTGGGCAGTAACAATGGAGTGCCAGAGAATAAAACAACTGGTGTGAGACTATTATATTGGGTGACTATTCAGAGGTTTGCCCTGCAGGATATATTGATTTGTTTGAAACTAGATCTGTTTAGGATAGATGTGCATGTGGGGGCATGACCCAAACTGGATTCTATTAACTTTACAGCCAGGCTAAGATTTTCAAAGCCATCTGAGGGATCTGGGTGCTCAAGAAATTAAATGGGCACTGAAATTACCTCAGAGGCTTGGAAAACCTTAGACTAAATGCCTTTTTTGAAAAAGAATTTGCATGTCGTCCCCACTGGTAAATCAACCAATCCTCCTGCATGCCAATTAAAGCTACTACATTTCCCTGGGGGAAAGAGAGAAATGGCCAGGGTCCTTCCTGATGCTACACATTGCTATAAGTTTGCTTTTCTCTGGTATGGTATCATTACCTCTATCACGTGATGGCCAATAAAAGTAAATGTGACAGGTCTTGTCATGTAAATAAATACAATTCTGTAAAGAAGATGATTGCAATACTACTCCCTGCATTATCAATATTATCTCACTAACTAAATCTATTCTATCTGGTGTATGCAGCATGCATCATGGCTCTCCAGCATAATGCCCTAATTATTATTTTTTGATACATCAAGCTACAATGGTAGCACAATGTAGTGCATCTAAATGGCTCATAACTTTCTGGTCTGCAGTTATGTAGATTGAAGAAGAGACATTGTAAAGCCCAGACACATTTTTAGGGTGTTTCAATGGTCACTTTAAGAACAATGATGGCGTATGATAAAATCTCCAACCATCAATAATATTGAGTAGGGTGATTTTGGTTGCACTGCCTGGTTTCTACAAAAGCTAAACACAATTCAAGGCACCAGTTCTACATGCGTGGACATTCTCAAACTAATATTCTAGATTTCATTAACTTCCCTCCTCATTTCCATGTAGCATTAAACCCTTCTCTCTCCCCCATAGTCCCTGCCACTAATGGCCACATACTATATGGAATGTGACTACACTAGTGACCCAAGAAGAAACTGAATGCCACTCCCAATCGGGGCAAACTATATGGACTCAAACCTATAACCTCTGGGCACCCGCAACTCCTGTTGAAGTCAGTGGGAAGTGTAGGTTTTCAGTACTTCACAGATCTTCTCAGCGTTGTGCATGGGTAAACTCCACCTCTATGTTCTAACCACTTTATTTCAGCATATAACGCCATATGAGGAGTTCCCTTCTGCCCACGGAAACTGCCCCAGGTTAAAATAGCTAGAAACCTAAAGCTATTAAGAGCCATAACCCAGAAAATAATTAATCTCATAATCACCAACTCAGCCGGCTGCAAATTGTCATGTATTGTTTCATCAGTTTTCATTGGCAGGAAATGAATGATTTCTATCTTCAAAAAAATGAAACAACTCAGTGAGCATTACAGGAAAGTTATTTATTAGGGGGAGAATAAATCATAATCAAAGTACCAGCAAATAAATAGAAGGGAAATTCTGCCAGCTGAATGAATAAAGTTGCCAGTTCTCTTTCAGGCAGGTGGCAAAGTGTTACTATACTGCTTTTTTTTTAGAAAGATCTCGATCCAAGCTTTCATGGACACTGATTTCTGTTCTGCTCTCACATGTCAAGTGCCAAGATATTTAGTGCCAACAGAATGCAACCATTAATCTTGTTTGGAAAATAGCAAACAAAAAAAATTAAAATCAGGAGGCTGTTTCCCATACTGGGTCATGAAGAGTGGCAGCTGAGCCTTGTGCATCAAAATAGAGATTAGCCCAATAAAAATAATCCCACAATTCAACATGGACATCTCCAGGGACATGGGTTCAAATCCTTGATTAGTTCATAAGCAAAGAGAGGCTAAAGGCAACATTCTACGTGTGGAAAAAAAAAGCCCATTTGGCAGTTTACTGATCATGAGGCCCATTACAGAATAAAGCAAGCTTGATGCAGATTTAGGAGCGGGATACCCTGTGTAAAGGAGCTTGCATAGGAGCAGCCCACACACTGTCTGAACACAGCTGGCGCTATTAGTCTCACTTACTGTTTCAGCCCACAGATAGTAGCAGTAACTGTCCTGTTTCCCTTCAGCATGCACCAACTGGTGGCACATTCCTAAACAGAGAGATTGGATGGAAGCAATGTAATTAAACAGCAACCCAATACTCCAATTAGCAGGTTTACTCGTTCAAGCAGATCTAATTTTTTGGTCTCATTTGCCAGGGGAGGCACTTGCCAGTATGGCAAGAAATTCATGTAATTAAAAAGGTGCATTAGGAGCCCTTTTCCTCTTCAGGCCCTGCTCTGGCAAGCCTACCCCAAGAAGCAGGCCTTCTTGATCTGATAGCTGCAGCGATTCACAGCTTTGAGCCTTTGCAGAGGTTTAGGACGACTCTGGCTATCTAGTGTCTTTGCAGCCATGCTGAGGGGATATGTGGAAGTGCAGTGCCCCACTGTTGGCAGCATGCTGTTACAGGCAGAATTGTTTCAGTGGCGCTGAAGGCGTACTTTCAGCAAAGACAACTGCTACACTTTGACAAAGGGTGCAGCAGGTATTCTTCCCAGAGCTAGGCTACAAGTGTTCATGGGTTGGGAAGCCGGTGGGGCTCCACTCCCCAAAATCTGAGGGATTTTTCTCACTAGCCTGTCCCATTTCCCTTGCACTCACAGAACACAATGCTCGCTCCTCCCCATACTGGTACACCCGGTTGGAAAGGGCTGTGTTGTAGTCACCCTCCCACCTTACATCATCCACACAAGAGAAACCCTAATCTGTGTCTATGGCTAGACCAGAGAAGAAAGAGGGGCAGCGCCTCAAGAATGTATGGGATTGCAGTCTGTCAGACACAGTCTTGTGCCCTAAGATCATTTCCTCAGGTTTTGGTTAAGGATAAAGGTCTTCTTTGTAGGGCAGATGGAACAGAAACTAAAACCTTCACATTGTCATGGCTGTTAGCAAGAGTGCAGCAGACTTGACCACATATTTTACTTGGTTATTGAGCACTTAATAGAACCTTGTCACCTCTTATGTCCCTTCTCTCAGCAACCAGATTTACTTCTAGGAAAAGCCCTCTCTCCTATCATTTCCAGGAGACTCTACACTCTCAGGGTGTGTCTACACAGCAAAGAAAAAGCCATGGCTGGCCTGTGCCAGTCAACTTGGGACTGCGACTGTGGGGCTGTTTCATTGCAGAGTAGACTTACAGGGTCAGATTGGAGCCCAGGGTGTAGGGACCAGGGAGGTGGGAGGATCCTACTGCCCAGGAGTCTACTTAGCAGTGCCCCGCAGCCCAAGTCCTGAGAGCCCGAGTTGGCTGGCACAGGCCAGCCATGGCTTTTCCTTTGCTGTGTAGACACACCCTCAAGGGCTCCAACCCTGGGATTATCTGGGACCGAATCAAACCTGAACTTCACGGCATTTTTTTCTTCTGTGACAAAGCCTAATACTTACAGTATACATTAGAAATAAATGGTTGCCGCAAGCTATCCTTACTGTAACGATCACAACTCCACATAGACATCAGAAACATCAACCATTTGCACACATGGAAGGTCAGAGTTAGAACTAGCTATGGGTTTCAGACCTACAATTCAGCTCAAGGGGATCAGGATTTGGGTTTGTTTTGGGCCGATCTCAAGTCAAAACTCACAAACAGGACTCCAGAAACACAGGTGTCAACCTACACCATTGAACTAAGGGAGCGGTCTCATTGACTCAACCAATAGGAGGAGACTGTCTCTAGCCATGTCAGACATGACTACATAAGCAAGACTACCAATCAGCAGCGTATTATTGCCTAGGCCGACAAGGCATAGGCCTAGGATGGCAAATTTATAATAGCATAGGTGTTGACAGGTGCTCGTGATCCCTCAGCCCCGGCCCTGCCCCAACTCTTCCCCTTCCCCGCCGCCATTCCAACCCCTTCTCCAAATCCCCAGCCCCGCCTACTCCCACAAGCATGCCGCCACTCCACTTCTGCCCCCTCCCTCCCAGGCTTGCCACTGAAAACAGCTGTTTCCAGAAAGTCTGAGAGGGATGCAGGAGAAGCAGAGTGGCAGCTGTGCACTAAGGGGGAGGAGGTGGAGTGGAGGAGAGCTGGGGAGGGCCGGGGGTGGCAATTATATCAGGGCCTAGGGGCAGCAAATCATTAATCTGCCACTGCTACCAATGGCACTGCTAGTTCTCTTGCTTACTAGTACTCCAAGCTCACCTGTCTTGCCTATCTGCTTTCCTGTCTTTATAATTAAACACTGCATTGAACTGTACTCTGTGAGTTAGCCTGTTGTGTCCTCAGCCCCTACTTTGATAGTTTTCCCTCCTTTAATTTTAATAATTGCACATATTTTTATGTAAGAAAAGAGCCAAGCAATTCACTGCTCACCCCTCCCCTTCTCACTGTATCGCCAATACCCATGCGCATTAAAAACTCATCCATCATTGTTTCTGGAGATTCAACTTTTTAATCAGGGCTGTATGTATATTGGTTCGAGCATGTGGCAGTTTAATTACCCTCTTGAAAATGTGAACCACATCTTTGTCATATTTACTTATATCTGAAGAGAGAGACATCCTATAACACTAATTAAAGTAGGATGATGACAATTTTTCCATACTCAAATTATATCCCATCTGTCTAGTCATCCCTGTGTTCATTCTCTGGATTAATTAAGGGTGGGGAAAGGTTGTTTCCCAGGAGTTTCACCTAATACTGGGTGAAAAGTCAGTTTTAATGAAGAATCATGCAAAATTCCCTCCCCTGCCCTCCAAAAAAAAATAAATGAAAAAAAAAGAACAAAATAAAATTAAGAACCTTTTATTTTTCTGCCTAATCTACCTATCAAGTTATGTGCCTGTTCCAAGTGCCCCGCTTTTGAAAGCGATATGTTCATGGTTATTTACTGTTGCCAGCAGCTGGTCTAATAGCACACACCGTACTGTCATCAAATCACAGATAATCACTGCGTCCTGGTACCTGATTGCTTTCTGGTCAGACCAGTTTTGTGCTAATGGTGTTATTAAAAGACAATGTAACATTGGAGCCAATAAACATAATGACAAACAAATTGATTTTTGAACATCATAGTCTTTTATCGCCCTGAGAAAGTTTTGTCTTGAGGGATTTTCTCTGGGAGTATGAGATGCTTGGATAAAACATAACTATCTAGATTCTTTCCCTCAAGGGATTACATAAACACATATAATGGCTCTCACCATTAGCACCAGTTTTGCTCCATTAGTGTTCACCATTTTGGGAGCCCAAGAGTAAAACAGACTCTGGCTGTTTTCAGTATATCTGAAACAACTTAATGAAGGGAGAATGGTTCACTAATTGGCGCATTAGCCTAACATTCCAGAGACTTCAGTTCACTTCTCTGTTCTGCCACAGATTTCCCATATGACCTCTGGCAGGTCAGTTAGTGTACTGAAATGCCTAACTCCCAGAGGTTTCAATGGGAGTTAGGTGCCTATAAACCTTTAAAATCTGTCCCTTAGTCTCTGTCTCAGTTGCCCATCTGCAAAATAAGGATAATAGCACTTCCCTACCTCACAGGTGTGCTGAGCGGGGTAAATACATACAGATGGTGAGCTGCTCAGATATTAAGGTAATGGGAACCATATAAGTACCTTAGATAGCCAGACAGAATAAACGTGGAAACAGCGGAGTACAGCTGCTGGAAGCAGTCAGTTACACAAGGGCTTCCAGTGCTGCTATCACTAGTGCAGCTAGATGGCTCTTTTTAAAGCGCCCTCTTCTTTCTTAGACAAGTTCCATTGGATTAGGGGCCAAACTTGGGCCATGACGTGTAGCAGCCCTTCAGTCCAAGCTCCAGCAGTTGGATCATCTCTAATTTTGAGTATTTCTGCATTTTCTTCAGACCTATATATTGTATGGTATATTTTTTCCCCTGTTGTTAGATGTCTGTGACACTGAGAATCCTGTTTTTGGAGAGAATATTCATGACTAGCACTGTGCTGAAACCAGAATTTCTGTTTTGTAAGAAATTTGTTTTGTTCCTATTTGGAATGGAAACAAACTTCAAAATTTCCTAGAAAACAAAATGTTCTAAACTATTAATCTTGGGTCAGTCAAAACATTTCCATTTCAATTTTGACTTGATTTTTTTAAAATGAATATAATATTTCAAAACAAAAAACATTTTGAAATGAAAAATTAACATTCGATCCTCGACTATTGAAAGGTTCTGTTTCAAGGTTATCAGAATGCTTCATTCTGATTTATTTCTAAATTAAATTTAAATCAAAAAGTGACATGTTCCTATGGAAATTTTCCATTATGACAAAAAGGCATTTTCTGATAGAAAAACGTTCTTGGGAAATTTTTGACTCAGTGCCCTGAGTATGAACTTTGCTGCCTAGGAACATGCCTGCCAGTAAAGTCAATGGCTAGAATAGTGGTGGGAAGTGAGCATAGTAGTGATGCAAACAATCAGAACAAATATTCCACAAAAGTGCTTTCCCAGCTCTGTTTGGCTCCTGCTGAATGCCTTCTATGGTTAAATTATTTCCTCCAAATAACATTCCTCCCACGTCCCTTACTCAGGGCAGTCTTCTTTCTTCATATGGCTAGGCCCAGAGTAAATGGGACAAAAGTAATATGCAGTAAACATTTAAAGTACCTTTGATCCTAGGTTCTCTCAGACCCTTTTTCCAAAATATATTAAGTCTCCCAACATCTCTTTGAGGATCATAATCCCATAACCGCCTCATTTCTCCAATGGAGAAACTGAGACACAACATAGTCTGTTCTAAGTCAAATAGCAAGTGAGAGAAGCTTATTTGGACTTGGGAATCAGATTCTCCTTCATCCCACAGTAAAATCCATGGCACAGGGCTTAGGAGCAGGAATATTCCATGCATAAGAGTTCCTTCCCCCCTCAACTTCTGGCAGTGAACATGGGGTCAGCCTGCACACTCAGAGGATGCCCAAGCACCCACACTACCTTCAGGGGTATCAGCAAGAGGACTAGAGTCACCTACATATAAGCCCTGTCCCCTGGTGGCTCTGGGCCCACTCCTTGGTAGAATAGCTCCAGCGGAGTCACCAGACCTTCTCTCTGAATGCATCTGCCAAAGAAATCCCCGTTCAATGAAAAGCCCCTTCCTCCCTCTCCCTGCCAAGTGATAAGGCTCTGCTGCACAACCCAGGCTGAATTACCTCTTCTCCTAGGTTTTAAGGCCAGAAGGGACCATTGTGATCTAGCCTGACCTCCTGCACATTGCAGGCCACAGAACCTCACTCACCCACCCACTCCTGTCATAGATCCATAAACTCTCGCCAAGTTACTGAAACCCTCAAATCATGATTTACAGACTTCAAGTTACAGAGAATCCACCATGCACTCTAGTTCAAACCAGCGAGTGTCCTATCCCTTGCGCTGAGGAAGGGGACCAAAACCAGGGTCTCTGCCAATCTGACGTGGGGGTGGGGGGGAATTCCTTTCAAATCCCAGATATGGCCATCAGTTAGATCCTGAGCATGTGGACAAGACCCACCTGAGAAAGACTACACCGTAGTAACTCAGAGCCTGTCCCATCTCTGGTCATTGGGGATACTTGCTACTAGCCACAAAAGAGCTACATGCCATTGCAGACAACCTCTGCACAACTCCCAGGAAGCTGTGGGCATCTCCCTCTAACTCCTAGGTGGAGGGATGGCCATAGGGGATCTGTGCACTGCCCCAGTCCATGAGTGCCAACTCAGCAGCTCCCATTGGCCAATGGGAGCTGAGGGGGGTGGTGCCTGCAGGTGCAGGGAGAGCCACATGGTAATGCCTCCGCTTAGTAGCTGGAGGAGGATGTCACTGGTTCCCGGGAACTGCCTGAGATAAGCGCTGCCCAGACCCCGCACCTGCTCCCTGATCCCCCTCCTGCAAACCGAACTCCAGCATCACCCCAAAGCCCACACCCCCAGCCATAACCCTCACCCCACCCCAATACTCGAACCCACTGCCCCAGCTTGGCTCCCCCTCCTGCAGCCCAAACACCTAATTTCTGGTCCTATCCCAGAGCCTGCACCCAGACCAAAGCCTATACCCTCTCCTAACCCCTGCCCCAGTCTGGAGCCCTCTCCTGCACCCCAAACCCCTGCCCAGCCCTATGAAAATGAACAAATGAGCGTGAGAGCGAGCAATGGAGGGAGGGGGATAGAATGAGCAGGGTTGCAGCCTCAGAGAAGGGGCATGTCAGAGGGAGGGGCAAGGGTGTTCAGTTTTCCGCAAATACAAAGTTGGAAACCCTAGCTCTAATGGTTAGAGACCTTCATCTAATTTCAAGCCTAAATCTGTGGATGGGCCATTTATATCCATTTGCTATCTCCACTGAATTCAAGGCCATCCTCTCCCTCCGACATTCCGCCCTCACCGCCATGCAGAGCATGGAAGCTGCTGAGAAGGCAACAGAGCTCTTCTTTGGGGCAAGAACATGGAAGGGTGTCTCTACACACTGATATGAGGGACTCAAGCCAGCTGACTCTCACACTTTACCCACAAGATTATGCTTCGGATAGTCCAAGTTAGATCAGGGTAGTAATACCAGCAAAAACTGAACTTCGCTGGCCTGTGTTATGTATGATTATAATGGTCCTTTCTGGCCTTAAAAATCTATGAAGATCTGCTCTACTTTTGCTGATGTAACTGTGTAGGCCATTTCCCCCATCTCCTCCCCATTTCTATATTACCTGCCAGCTGTAAAGACAACAAAACCAGGATGTAGACTTTTAAGAAGCAACCGTGATCATACTCTTTATTATCTCAGAGTAAGGCGGGTATTTTTATTATATAGTTTTAACATGATGCTGCAAATACATCATAGCAAATGAATTCATTCTATAGCAATAACTGTTCATAATATTAATTTAGGATCATCAGTTGCTGTGAGCATATTCTGATCCTATGATTAGGCTGGAGGATATTAATGACTATAAATTTGCATGAAGGAGAAGAGACTAACTGTTGAAGCCATTAAAAATATTTCTCTAATAGCAGCCATTTTTTATTGTCACTCTTCATGGACAGTACTTAAGCTTAGTTTTCACAATTTAGTATTTGCAAACATATTTATTCTTGTCCATCAAAAACAATGAATGTTGACAGGAAGCTTACAGATGTCTTGCAGTTCAGTGTCGTGATTATAAACCAGTGTTCACCTGCTTGTCAATAAGCCATTAGGAAGTAGAAGAAGGAAAGAATAAATATGCTGCCTGTATAAAAGTTGAACTATATACATTTCTTCAATCAAAGTTTTTCACAGAAACTGCTTCAAACAGCATTTTTTTAAATGCTTCCCCAAAAAAACATTAAGAACTTGGTCAAACCCTACGAATTTTGAGGTTAGTATAGTCTATACTGAGATCTTACTGAAGTTGTGATATTAGCTTAAGGGATGTCTTCAGTTTTTAAAAAAATATCGGCCCAAAGTGGTGGTAAGATTTTTTAAACCTATTATTGTTATTAGCATCGCACAATCATCAATAATGGAAGAGTCTAAGTTAAAAAAAAAGCTTTAATTTTTTACCATTTTCCCACATAATTAAGTTTAAATCCTATGGTTAAAATCATGTGGGTGGGCCCGTATCTGCCCAGAGAGCCCCTTGAGTTTTATATTCTAGGTTTTCTTATGTTCTCTGTTCATCTTTAATAAACATTTAGATTTTATATGAATAAATAGATTTTAATTGAAATAACTGAAGCACTGAAAATGCAACATCCTCTTGGGTGAAAATGCAGCAGCTGTTTTATAACACACAGAAACATACTCCAGACTCAAATCCCAGTAGGGCCAGCATGGCCCCTGATTGTTCCAAGGGAGATCAACTGAATGACCATGTCATTTACTTTATATCACATTTTACTTTATTTTAAAGTGCCATTTTCTCCCATATTGAATTAAGCCCAATATGATGATTAGTTACGCATAGTTGAAGCTTTCTGGCTTGAAGGACTTCTCTACCCTAACCTTTCTATTCAGGGAGGATGATCTACTGAGTAAGGCACTGGTTTCAATTCTCAGTTCAAAGACTTCTAGCGTGACGTTGGGCAAGATGCACTCTCAACCTATCCTGTAGCTCAATTCATCTCTAAGAAAATGGAGATAACCTGTGACACAGGTTACAAGGATGTTGTGAGGCAAAAGTCCAGGAATGAGTGTCAGGTGGTGCACAAACTCTGAGAAAGCCAAACGAACAGAAGGACTTACTCCTTACTGTAGACAACACTCCCAGTGAACGTAGAGTGATACGGTATGGGGTTTATAAAACCACTTCTGGCTTTCGATGGGATTTGTTCTCCTAAATCACTGAGATGCTTTTGAAAATCCCACCCAAGCTATTCTATTTATTAACCCAAATACAGAGCTTCTAACGCTGAGAGCTTGTGGATCTGAACCTGCATTTCCAGCAACAAAATTCAAATTGTACGTTTATCACAGCACGCAGCATGTAACAGCCCTGAAATCTATCACCTGCCATTTCTTACTGTGAAACATTGAAACAAAAATCTTTCTGTTTTCATTTGCTGAGTATTAAAGCCATTTTAAATGCAGAATGAAAAGACACAGTTGCTTATATACTATCAAATGGGGGAACAATCACAATGGAAACAATATCATTTTTCAGGCAGACAGAGCTGCTGGTAGCAGCTGTAGGCTTTGTCAGGATGACTTCATAGTTTTGCATCTTACTGTAAATGGGAGAGGACTTAGTGGCCTAACTATTAACTTTCAAATTATTGTGACAACACATTTGAGTCCTAGCAGGATCATCCCAGGCCTTTATTATTCCAATTTCTGACTGGTAAACTGAGTTCCATGTCGTTTACTGTCCAGGGCTTTTCTGGATAAGATCATTAAAACCAAGGGCCTCATCCTGGCATAAGAAGAAGGATGGTCCAGTGCTTTGGGCACTAGGCTGGCACTCAGAAGAGCTAGGTTCAATTTTCTGCTCTGCCAGAGACTTCCTGTGAGACTTTGAGCAAATCACTGAGGCCCAGATCTGCAAAGGTACTTAGGCACCTGAGTCCCAGTAGTGGCTCCACTATGACCCACAGAATTCTCACCAAATGTCGTAGGGGGCTAAACTCCCTCACTGCCTCAGTCATCAGGATAAAAGTTCATTCAATACCTAAAATTGTACCTCTGGTAGGTGAGAGACCCCTGTTCATATCTCCTCTTTCTCTGGCAAAAACAGGGAATTGAATCTGGGTCTCCAACATCCCAGGTGACTCTTCTAACCAGAGCTTTGGAGTGGAGCCCGGAACTGGAGGGCAGAGCAGTGGAGCTGCAGGTTTTTGCCTGGAGCCGGAGCGGAGCTGGAATATGGCTCCAAAGCCCTGCTTCTAACTACTGGGCTAAAAGTTGTAAGACAGGCACCCCTCTCACCATCGCCTCCTCCTCCTGCCATGTTGTGTGGAGTGTATCAGGTGTCTAACTCATATCCACAAGAAATACCTCAGATGCCTAAGCTGCCTGACTCCATTTCAGAGAGGGTGAGGCTTAGCACGCACCCAATATCATCATCTCCCATTGGCAAACTTGAGCAGTTCCTCACCTAGCACGCTGGCTTTTGTGGATGCATCTTTCCCCATGCATTGTAAAGGGAGCCTAGATACCTAACTCAGACTTTGTGGATCACAGTGTGGTTCCCTGTGATTGTCTAGGCATTGTTATTCTGAGACTTACAATGCCTTCGTGGATCTTAGCCTTAGTCTCTCTCTGAGTTCCCCATATGTACAATAGGACTAATAGCACTTCCCTACCGCACAGAGGTGTTCTGAGGATAAATCCATTAATGATGGTCATGTGTTCAGATACTAGTCATAGGAGCCACAGAAGATAGGCAGATAGAGAAGGGCCAGGTTTTCAGACTTGAGTCCTTAAAGTTAAGTACCTGCATCCATATTTTTGCAGCTACCAGGAAATGCCTTGGGCCTCAGACACAGAACTAATGAGTAGTCCCCTTGACTACAGTCACGTGAAAAAGTTACAGAATGTGGTCTATAAAGAAAGGCATGATGTGCTGCCCCAAACTGATGATACCATAAATAGGCAGGACACACAGACACAAGGAGATCCAGAGCATGGGGCTAACTCACTGTAAATGCATCCACTCACTGCTAGGCACTCCCTCATGGCCAGGCAGGGCTAACAGCTCTCTTGCTTCACTGGCACCCCCTTGTCAATGATCAACCTGACACTGCAGTGGCTTCTCTTCCAGTGACTCAGCCCTCCATCCAGGTCACCGTATTAAGTCCACCCCTTTGGGGGTCACAACTACCCAAATGAAAAGTGTCTAGAACAAACAAAATCCTTCCACCATCTCTTAGGCTACTCCTCAGCTTGTCCTCTGGGCTTAGCCTGCAGTACTCCTGCTGGGCTCAATAACCATTGCAATGGACTTGTAGATTCCCTTCCTTAGGGCCAGTAGGGAGACCCAATGTCACCCTCTACTCAGGGTTCCAGCCCAGGGCTCTGTGCTGAACAGCTAGGTCTGCTCCTTTACCCAGGCTTCATTTTTCCCAAGGCCACTTTCTACCCAGCCTCTTAAGTTCCCTTCTAGGTCACTTTATTTCTTTCCTGCTTTATACAGGCTCTCTCCCAAGCCTCCCAGCTTGGGGAGCTTTCCTTCCTGCTCCAAGCTGCATTCCTGGCTATCACTCAAGCTCTTTTCCCAGGTGAACTTTATCATCAGTTATGCCTGACTCTCTCTCTTGTGTGTAGCCACCTTCTGCTCTTTATGAGGAATTGCCTGATTCCAGTCAGGCTGGGCTCATTCTGTAATGAGGCTGGCTTAGCCCTAGGCTCTCCAGATAACAGGGCAAGTCACCTGTTCCATTTACTTATGGGCAGATAAAAGGAGATGTAACAGGTTTTTCTGAGCTAGCATTTGTGAGCCTCACCAAATAAGTGGGTCATGAGGAGGGACTTGACTGAAGAGAGGGTAGCTTCACTGATGAGCTGTTTATTTTTTTGTTTTAACTAGTCTCCCTTTATAAGCTTTTATCAAGGGTTCAGTAACAGCATTGGTATCCAACATTTTGAACTTAATGCAATAAATGAATGGAGATCACATTATCCAATTTAAAACATCACTTTACCTAATATAATCACTTACTTGCTGTAATTTAATTTCACTTTACTTCATTTAATGAATGTCAATCATTTGATATAATTGAATAAGAAGTTTAACTGGCACTCTCCTCCTCTCATACCATAAAAATAGGCTGCTTTTCTGTAATCTACTGGAATCATATTGTAAAACAGGAAGCTTTGGCCTGGCTTCTCCACTCCTCTGTATGTAACTTAGTTGATTTATGCTGGCATATATGACAGCAGAATCTGGCCACTAGATCCTTAGACATGACCTGCTGAAAACACCATAAGCCAAGACTTTCAAAATGTCAGGCACTTAAACAATTGGCCTGATTTTTAGACGTTCTGAGCACCTAGCAACTTCCAGTTCAGTGTGTGGGTACTGATCAGTTTCAAAAATCAGGAGACTGGGATTTCATTTATTTATTCTCAGAAGATGCCAGTGAGGTAGACGAGTGCAATGATCTCATTTTACAGGTGGGGAACTGAGACACAGAGACACTATTGGTCAGGTTTTTAAAGGAATTTAGGCACCTAAAGATACAGCTAGGTACCTAGTGGAACTTACACAAGCCCCTAGGCACCAAACTCTAAATTCCTTCAAAATTCTGTCCCTAAGTGACTTGCCCAAGGTCACTCAGGAAGGCTGTGGAAAAGCAACCAACTGAACTCATGTCTCCTGAGTCCCAGACCAGTGCCACTGGGCCATTCTTCCCCCTTCCAAAAATGACACCGAAAGGGGCCATTTAAATGTACATTTGCAGGAAAAAAAAAAAAGAAGAAGTCTGTATACTAAAAGTCTGTTGGAGATCTAGCACCAGCTCCTCATCTGGTGCAATTCAGCCTACCATGAGTGAGGTCAGTGCTATACAGTCTATGGCTATACAGGGAAATTGACTGGAACAGCTATTGTGTTTTGGAAGTGGATTAAGCTAGAAAAAGACACTCTTATTCCAGAATACTTCTCTCTACCAGGGGAGCTACTCTGGAAAAGCTACTGAGCTTTAAATTCACACACTGCCTTATTCCAAAATAGGTTCCCCATGTAGACAAGCTCTAAACCAGTTCAATTCAGCTGAAGATCTGCACCTTAGTTTGAAGAGCTGGCAGCACTAGTGAACAGCAATAGATGCCTCTTTCTTTCATGAAAGATCCATGTTCCTGGTAGATGTTAACATATACCCCACAGCTTTTAGGAGACAACAGAGTTCACACATTACACCCCGGAGGCTACACTACACTGTTTAGATTTGAGTGATTTCATCCCTCTTTCAAAAGGATGTTTTCAGACTGTGTGGTTAGAGTACTTTTTTCATTGCCAATGAAGCATCAAAAACCCCTTCTTTATTAATTTAGATTCAACTTCATACTTTCAGTAACAAAGATGAATTCTGGCTAATCTTCTTAGGAGGTACAAATAAGCCTTGATAAGAAATTTAACAGTTTCAAACCTAATCAAAAAGATAACCATCTGATAGCTTTTGCTTGATGCATCTGTTGATGGTTATCAGAGGAGACACTTGTTGGCATATTTTAAAGGATGAAGCAACAGATAAGAAATTTCCTGTGGAGCAGGTAAGTCTCTTAGGCATTCCACGTGATCAACAACTACCATGTGAAGTTCCCTTAATTAAAAAGGGACATCTAAGAAACAAATTGCAGTACTGTTACCCAATTTCAGCCTTATCACCCAGTGAACTTCTGTGCAAGTCTCTAAAGAATCCACATGCATTTTTTTAATTACTTGCCTACGATAGGACAGATAATCATGCTTTTATTTATTTCAATGGAATTTTATCACCCCACAGTATACATATGCATGTGTTTATGCAGAGACACACAAATCACACATTGCATATTCCAAACACAATACATACCAACACATATGAAAATCACACACAATTTTGCAAGAGGTTTCCCCTACTAAGGATCTATACAAAATTTAAGAGTGGCATACTCTCAAAGGAATACACAACCTGAATACCTAAGTGGCTTTCCTACAAGCCTAAGCTTTTCTCTGCAATTAGCAAAGTTCAAAGAGATGATGAGTTGGCTTCAAATATCAGCAATATATTTTTTTTAAGGTAGGATTTCTCTTAGAATGCCTATTTTTCTTCCCTAATTATTGAGTTTTCTAAAATATTAACAAGAGAGCATGATTTTTTAAAAAATCAAACACTGCTTGCAATCCATTTGCAAACAGAAACAAGTATTTGGGGTCAGTTCTGTGATGTTCAGCTATAGCATCACAAACACATGAAGCTACCACACCTCTGCAAGATTGGGAAGTTATTCTCCCCATTTCATAGGCAGAGATTGTGAAGCACAGAAAGGTTGTGTTTTGTCAAAAGCCATTAAGGGAGTATGCAAGAAAAAACCCAACTCTCCTAAGTCCTAGTCCTGTACCTTAAGTACAATACTAATCTTCCACTAAAAAAACAAAAAACAAAACCATACACCAAAAAAACCCTGCTAAATGTGTCAGATAACTTGATATTCACACACATTTAAAAAGCAGAATAGAAATATCTTTGAATTGATTTGTTTACTTTTTCCTCCCCTTTGTGTTTTATGTTTATATTAATTCATTGGAAGCAGTGAATATTTGGGAATTTTGGTGGAGTCTTAGGTATTTGAAATGCAAACACTTAAAAATTTGAGTAGCTTTAGTCAGATGAATAATCCCACTAGAGTCAAGTTACTCACATGCACAAGTGTTTGCAGGGTTGGTCTCTTAAAGTCCAAGGGGTAAGTAATTCCATGAAAAGTATATTCTTATATCCAACAAGACAAGTGTTTTGTAAGAGCTGTGCAAATATAAGCCATCAAAAGGTCTCTCTCTTACCCTTTCCTTTCAATTAGCCCTGAGTTGCAATACCAAACTATGACTTCAAATGCAGATACATTGCAGGTGTGATTATTCATTATTATTTATTTGTATTACTGCAACATCTGGGAGCCCCAAACCTGGATCAGGAACCCATTGTGCTAGGTACTATACAAATACAGAAGAAAAATACCCATCCCTGTATACAACCCACCATTGAGGTGATTAAACCCAGTGTATCATGTGTTTTGAATTTTTCAATTAACCTTAGCTTCTATTAAATTGTGGCAAGGGTATCAGTTTCCATGGTGACCCACAGTAAATGGCAAACAATAGCAAGTTTTCTGAAAAAGTTACCTACTTTTAAAAGGAAAAAAGAGCATGCAAAAGGGGACCCAGCAGAAAGCCAGGTTTTAGAGCACCCTAAATATCTTAATATTAGTATATTCTAACTCTTCATCCTTTCCCTTCAGACCAGGGGTGGCCAACCTGAGCATGAGAATTTAACAATGTACATTGCCAAAGAGCCACAGTAATATGTAAGCAGCCCCCTTCCCATCTACTTCCAGCACATCCCACCCACCAGCAGCCCTGCCGGTCAGTGCCTCTGCTTACCTCCTGATGAGCTGTTTCATGGTGTGCAGGAGGTTCTGGGGGGAGAAGAGAGAGCACTTCAAGCTCAGGGGAGGGAGCAGGAAGGGGTAGAGTGGGGGCAGGGCCTGTGGCAGAGCCAAGAGTTAAGCAGTGAGCACCCCTCGGCACTTTGGAAAGTTGGCACCTGTAGCTCCAGCTGCAGAGTCGGTGTCTATACAAGGATCCACATATGGCTCCAGAGCCACAGGTTGGCCACCCCTGCTTCAGACCGTAATTGAACACCAAACAGTTCTGAACTCACTGACTGTCATGTCACTTACTCATTGAAAGCCTCAGAAAATATTCTGCTGCTTTAAACAATCCAGTTACCCAGGGAATAATTGTACAAAATGGGGATTTTTCCAGGAGTTTGAAGTGACAGCTTCCAAATATTGGCAAAGGTTGTCCCCAGTGGTGTCACTCTGCATGCAACATTCTGTTTACCTGCTAAAGATACAGCTGTTGCATAGACATTTTCTTAACTGGGGCTGCTCACCCAGTGGAAGTGTTAAGGCCTCACAGTTTTTCATTTATTCTAAGGCCAAAAGGGACCTTTAAGATCATCTAATCTGACCTCCTGCATAACACAGGGTAGAGAACTTCACCCACTACTTTGCATCAAGCCCAGAATTTCTGTCAGAAAAATTAAACTTCAGGCGATTTTTACCACTTCAGTGACAAAGCAGACAGGATATGAAGCTTTAACCACTTAGACACAAAACACAACCCTTTCCCCTGCTCCACCAACCCCTGTGCATACCCTGCCTCTTTTGTATTTTTAGTATCAGGTATTAACATCGCCCACAAGTGATGAGACAGTTCGTGCATCACACCCAATACCAACTTCTAGTGTTAGCAGCTCCTGAGCTAGGAATAAAAGGAGCCAATCTAAAGAGCCAAAATCCCCCCGCAATAACATACTATCACATCATAAAAGAGATTAGGAAATAACAGGAGTGAAGAGTGCTCACCAGTGAAAGGCGTAAAAGAGTCAGTTAGCAGCAGCTAGTTCTAAAATGGCCGCTTCTTAGGGCTACAGATGTTGGTCTCTGCCAAATTGAAGAAGAAAGGTCCAGAAAGGCTCACTGGGAAAAAGGGCAATCCTGCCTTAGGGAGGATTAAGAGGGATTAGCTAGGTACCAAAGAAGGTGTCTTGTCTGGCTGCAATCACTAAATCTTGATTATGTTTCCTTCCCTTTGAGAAAGGGTGTGCTTTTTCACTGTTTACCTCAGTCATTTTTGTTTGAAAATAGGTTAATCCTTGAGAACCTATTGATTCCCCCATGATTATCTGAGGAGAAAGTCTATACTGGTAATTTCCAGGTTATTCTACAGGAATGTTAAAGATCACATGATGTTTTGTAAGTGGGGGTGGGGGTGGGGGTGGGGGTGGGGGTGGGCTCAGAAAATATTCCCCTAAACCATTTTTCTTTTTGCAATACTGCACTTTCAGTTTTGCCGCCATTTACCAACTACAGTTTACCATCATTTTCAAAAGATGATCATTTAGTATGATTAAAAGTTATTCCTTCTTTAGTTTTGTCATAACAAGTCTCAAACACTCTTCATTAAGTAAAGAGGGGAAACTTCAGGGTTTGTTAAATTAACTGTCTCCATAACAGCTGTGTCTGATTTCTCTAGGGTGACCAGACAGCAACTGTGAAAAATCAGGACAGGAGATGGAAGGTAATAGGAGCCTATGTAAGAAAAGGACCCAAAAATCAGGACTGTCCCTATAAAATGGGGACATCTGGTCACCCTACTTCTCTCCCCCAACCCACATTCTGTCTTCTGCAATTGCTTAGCTGCCATGAACTAACTTCTCCAGTGCTTTAATTCTCCCTGCCCACACAGATATTTCATGATCCATGTAGTTTACCATTCCTGATGAATAACATTTAGAGGGGTATTTTGCTAAAAAGAAATCCCTATTGTTCCAGATCTGCATAGTGGTGCAGTAGAAGTTAAATAGTAGAATGACATTAGCCTGTCATAAAAGTGTATCCTAATATAGTACTCTTGTTTTGATCCTTTTCTCTCTCTGTAGCATAATGCCAGGTGTGAAAGGCTGAAGATGTTAATCTGCTGGTTTGAACTGATATTTAAGAAATAGGAACTGTTTCTGATCTCAGTTAAAGCTCTATGACTCCAGTGAGGTCAATTAAGTAGGCAGATTTATTCTAGTGATTTAGGCCCTGCTCCTACAAACATTTAGGCATGTGCTTAACTTTAGTATGATAGCTAATCCCATTGATTTAACTACTGATGCTTTCCTCAGCCAAATTAAGCCTCCAGCTACACCTGTGGTCCCTCCTTTATTTTCAGCAGTTTCAGCTTTGTATACACTCAAACATGCACCTCTTCTCATCGGGTTAATTGCCCACTCAGTTAAGTGAATTAGATTTGCAAATAGGAGATATTTATTAATATCAGTTTTATAAAATCAAATCCAGGACCTGGCCATTCTTTGAGAGGGTTTTCCATTTTAGAGAAAATTAGCAGGGGGTGAGGATGGGTTTCTTTTGTTAAAAAAAAAAAAAAAAAGTGTGTCTACATTCAGTACAGCTGTAAGTGGTGCAGAACTACATCCTCAGAAAATATGGGGCAGATCAAACAAGTTCCCGCTTCTTGAGTTTATGAAAATGTGGCAGAGTCCAGAATTCGGAAGTCTTGGAATGGCCTGTGCTTCATAAGTATCCCATTGCTAATGGCAGCTAACATCTCCAGACAACCTACAATAATGCAGCACCAAAACACATAGCCCATGACAAACTGCAGTCGAGAGGCCAGGTTCCTTAGACAGCCCTCCTGAAAGAGCTGCTCTGACTGGCGTATGTCACCAGTACAGTCTGAATAAGTCTCTTTACAACAGCTTTCAGGAGCACATATATTTCCAGCGCAGACAGGTTGTGAAGCTGCTGCCTCTGCCCAATCTGTGTAGTTGTGGACCCCACAACACTGCAGCTGTCTCTGGATTATGTCCACAGCCCTACTGGCTGGCTGATGGGAATAAGTCCCATTATACTGATGGAAGAGGTGACCCATGGTGAGGTTCAGTTCAGAGCTCATCCTGTCAGAATAGACGTGTGCCAAGACTGCTGAAGAGGCTTCCAGGCAAAGCAGAACAACAAGTAAATACATGAAAGTCCCCTGTTGATAGCGGGAGTTCCTTGTGGAGATAGAGATAGCCAAAGCACCAGTGGCCAGCAGCAGAAGGGCAGATGCAATAGCCAGCCAGCCTGGCACAAGCAGGAAACAATCCCAAAAGAAGGATTTATAATTTTTGTATGTAAGGATCACAAAAGCTCCACCAAAGACTAGAGCTGCAGAAGCCCCCCATAGAATCAGACCAAGTAGTGCCAGCAGTACTCTAGCAAGGGGTCTAACCCAGGACTCCATGCTGCAATAAAGAGGCTGCCAGCTAGCACAATATCTAACCCCTTTCATCTTTCTTAACTCCTACCTGTGTGGGTGTTGCAGCTACCATTTGAGAGGCCTCCATCTACCTATCCAGGTGAAGCAGATACAGCTCTCTCCCACCCCCCCAGGCATCAATTGACGTTTTAAAGGAGACAAAACAAATGAAAAGATCTAGCTCTCTGGGATAGATCACAATTAATATTATCCCAGGCATGCCTGTGTGTTGCCTTTTCAATGCAGTTTGCATAAATCAGTGAGATCAATGTAGTGCTTGTTAATGAAAGTCCATTTATTTTGCTGTCTGTGGAGACATTTTCATTTGCAGAGGCAGTGCATGGATGGCAGCAAAAGGGCAGTATTAGCTATGAACAAACACTAATCTACTCCATCCTCATGATAAAGGGCTAAGATGAAGGAAACAGCTAGATGGCTTGTTCATGCTGCATTAATCATACCCCTTGGACTTTCCAACTTACAGGCTAGTGATAAGGTTAGTCCAGCCATACATTGTAAAACTCAGTCCTTCATCACTAGTTAAGACACCAACTATTACGCAGGTTAAAGTGGATTAAGATGGACAGTTCTATTTATTCTAGTAACTCCATATTTACCAGCATTACCCCCCAAAACTAGACTCATTATCCTTTTCTTCTTCATCTTTGTGTTTTACATTCACTGACTTGTATGAGAGGTTAACATGATAGTTAATATTCGGGCTTTGTCTTCATTGCAAAACTTCTACCTGTGAAATGAAAATCAATCTTGTTATGTGGGTGAACATTCACCCGGCACATATACTATACACACACTTAACCCTGTTTAGAATGCACCAAAACTGACTTAGACAAATATTATTGTCATACATACAATAATGAAATTATTTTCCTTACTTTGTTGTGATGGAGTCAGACCAGAAGGATACAGGAGAGTGCTGGAAGGCAGGTATATCAGCCTCAGGATGTGCAGGTCCTTGTTCCCTGGATAGCCAAACAAAGGCTACTCCAGACCAATCAAGACACCTGGGGCCAATTAAGAACCTTCTAGAAAGGAGTAGAAACAGCTAGCCTAATTGGGACACCTGAAGCCAATCAGGGACTGGATGAATCCAGATAAAAACCTCCCAGTTAGTCAGGAGGGCTGTGGGTGTCAGGAGTTGTGGAAGGAGGTTGTGCTGTTGGGGAGACTGAGTGGTGGACAACATATACAGAAGGAAGGAGGCCCTGAGGAAAGGGTGAAGTGGAGTTTGAAGAAGCAGGGACTGCTGTGGGGAAGTAGCCCAGGGAATTGTATTGTGTTTTGTGGATAAAAGGTCAGCTATCTTAGCTGATACTATTAGGGTCCCTGGGTTGGAGCCTAGAGTAGAGGGTGGGCCTGGGCTCCCCCCTGCTCTTTCCACCTTCCATACTGGCCTGTGATGAAGGTAACTCACTAGGTGGTGACTCTTGCCAATTATACTGAGAAAGGGAGGTCACTCTGGGGCCTAGATGAGTTTCTGAGGCCCCTAAATCTGCCAGGAAGCGTAGGACCCATGAGTACAAACTTAGAGCTTTGCCACATTGTATACAGGGAAAATGAGTCTCAGAAAGGCTAAGTGATTTGCCCTTGGTCACTAAGGGAGTCAGTGTCACACATAAACAGGTAAAACAGAGTCAATTCCTGGGTGTATATGATATGGAAAAGGACAAAGAAAAGCAGAATAGTCTAGTGGTTAGAATAGGAGCCAGGAACTCCTAAATTTCAGTGTCAGTGACTCCCCTGATGTTTTAGATGAAGTCACTGAACATCTTCTTCTTCTATTTCCCCATAGGCATGAGAACAGCCAGACCAAAAGTCCATCTAGCCCAGTGTCCTGTCTTTCAATGGTGGTCAGTGCCAGGTGCCACAGAGGAAATGAACAGAAGGGATCATCATCAACTGATCCATCCCGTCGCCCATTCTCAGCTTCTGGCAAACAGAGGCTAGGGACACCATCCCTGCCCATAGTATTGACCTTCACAACATTGTCTTTCAAAGAGTTCCCCACACTAACTGTGAGTTGTGTGAAAAAACACTACTTTTTTTAAAAAACCTGCTGCCTATTAATGTCATTTGTGCCCCCTAGTTCTTGTGTTAGGAGAAGGAGTAAATAACACTTTCTTATTCACCTTCTACACCCCAGTCATGATTTTATAGACCTCAATCATTTCCCCCTAAGTTGTCTCTTTTCCAAGCTGAAGAGTCCCAGTCTTATTAATCTTTCCTCATAGAGAACCCATTCCATACCCCTAATTATTTTTGTTGCCCTTTTCTGAATCTTTTCCAATTCCAAACTTTCTTTTTTTGAGATGGGGTTACCACATCTGCACGCAGTATTCAAAATGTGGGCATACCATGGATTTATATAGAGGCAATATGATATTTTCTTCAGTTATCTATCCCTTTCTTAATGATTCTTAACACTCTGTTTACTTTTTTGACTGCCACTGCACATTGAGTGGATGTTTTCAGAGTATGATCCACAATGACTCCAAAATCTCTTTCTTGAGTAGTTATAGCTAATTCAGACTCCATCATTTTATATGTGTAGTTGGAATGATGTTTTCCAATGTGCATTACTTTGATTTATCAACACTGAATTTCATCTGCCATTTTGTTGCCCAGTCACTTAGTTCTGAGAGATTCTTTTGTAGTTCTTCATAGGTCCCAGGCAGACTAACTATCTTGAATAGTTTTGTATCATCTGCAAATTTTGCCGCCTCACTGTTTACCCATTTTTTCCAGATCATTTATGAATATGTTGAATAGGACTGGTCCCAGTACAGACCCTTGGGGATACCACTATTTACCTCCCCCCATTCTGAAAACTGACAATTTATTCCTACTCTTTGTTTCTGATCTTTTAACTTGTTACCAATCCAAGAAAAGATCTTCCTTTTTATCCCATGACTGCTTACTTTGCTTAAGAGCTTTTGATGAGGGACCTTGTCAAAGGCTTTCTGAAAATCTAAATACATTATATGCACTGGATACCCTTTGTTCACATGCTTGATGACCCCCTCAAAGAATTCTAGTAGATTCCCTTTACAAAAACCATGTTGACTCTTCCCCCAACAAATTACATTAATCTATGTGTCTGACAATTTTGTTCTTTACTATAATTTCAACCAGTTTGCCGGGTACTGAAGTCAGGTTTATTGGCATGTAACTGCCAGTTTCACCTATGGAGCCCTTTTTTAAACTGGTGTCACATTAGCTATCCTCCAGTCATTTAGTATAGCAGCTGATTAAATTTATAGGTTACACACTACAGTTAGTAGTTCTGCAATTTTACATTTGAGTTCAACCAGAACTTTTGGGTGAATACCAGCTGGTCCTGGGGACTTATTACTGTTTAATTTATCAATTTGTTCAATAACCCCCTCTATCGACACCTCAATCTGAGACAGTTCCTCAGATTTGTCACCTAAAAAGAATGGCTCAGGTTTAGGAATCTCCCTCACAGCCTCAGCTATAAAGACCGATTTACAGATTTCATTTAGTTTCTTGCAATGGACTTATTGTCCTTGAGTGTTCCTTTAGCATCTCTATTGTCCAGTGGCCACACTGTTTGTTTAGAAGGCTTCCTGCTTCTGATGTACTTACAAAATTTTTGCTATGGCTTTTTGAGTCTTTGGCTAGCTGTTCTTCAAATTCTTTTTTGGCTTTCCTAATTATATTTTTACACTTCATTTGCCAGCGTTTATGGTCCTTTCTATTTTTGTCACTAGGGTTTAACTTCCACTTTTTAAAGCATGCCCTTTTGCCTCTCACTGCTTCTCTTACTTTGTTGTTTAGCCATGGTGGCATTTTTTTTTTTTTTGGTTCTCTTACTATGTTTTTTAATTTGGGGAACATATTTAAGTTAAGCCTCTATTATGGTAAACTTTAAAAAGTTCCCACACAGCTTGCAGAGATTTCACTTGTGGCATATACAGAATAGGGATATTATTATTTACCTGACAGGACACTGGTAAGGTCTAATGCCCTGATTTTCTGAGGTGTTCACCACTTGCATGCCCAATCAAAATCAATGGGAGCTGCTTGTAACCTTTGAAAATATGGCCATAGCTGATTAGCCAGTGTCTGCAAGGCAGTCACATATACATAGAGTGGGCTGATTTCCATTAACACACTCCTTCCATGTGCTGTACAAACATGTCACTAAAGCTAATTATTTTGGAATGAGATATATTGCTTTTAGCATTTTAATCTTCACCATTTACAGCAATTAGCATACAGTGATTGACTTGTTAAATCCTAAGCAAATGCTTACTTATTTCAAAATGGGACTGGGACGGTTGCCCTGCAGTTTGTCTCTGAACTTCATGCTCATCCACCTACATCCTCCAGCATACAAAGCCATGCAGGTTTAAGTGAAGTTGCATTCTCATTGTGTGGAATGTCATTGTCTCTAATGGCTGTAGTCAGTGTCTCCAGGGCAGGTAGTAGAGGAGGAGAAAGAGAAAGGAACCTCAGTCTCCCCCTCCCCTCCCACTCATCTCTCAAATTTCCACACTTCCACTGATTTAATCCATGAATCAATAGAGATGCCTCACAGTAGTATTATAAATAGTCTCTAAGTCTAATGGCAAGCTGGCTGTTTATTGCTATTTTGTAGGCTTTGTGAAAAGAGCCCACGAAGCAACCCTTTCTTTTCCTTCTTCTTCTTCCCTCGTGCTCATAAAACTTAATGGGACATTAACAATCGAATTACAGCACTCTTTATTTTTAGCTTATTCTGCAAGCTTTGAAGTACATTAGACTGCCTCAAACTGCCTACAGGAGAATTTTATAGCACCTGCAGGTTGTTTCAACCTGGGTAACAGCCATCACCTCTCTGAACATACAGGAGGGAATTTTAGTGGTTATGGAGGCCTAGAGGCTCTTGTCTTGCTAAATATTCCCCAATTTACAATTTCCCATTTACTTCAGTCTGACTCTTTGGACCACATAAAAACAAAGAACATTATTTGTGTCCTCTTGCAAAGCATCCAAATGTTTATGCACTTTCAGGCCTTTTATTAGTTTCTTTTTCCACATGGAAAGCAAGAGCGAAACAGACTTTTGGCCTCAAGCCTGCAATGAGTTCAGTAGAGCTGTACCCACATGGAGACCCACTGAAATCAATGGGATTCTGCACAGGTACAGGGTCTACCCACACAGAGCTCATTGCTCCACCTGGCTACTGGCTGGTAAAGTCAACACGTGGTAGGGTCTGTGTATCTTTTTTGGTTACTCCAATAATCCTGGAATGGTATAAATCCCCTTTGTGCCAACACACAACGGTGTAAGCTGTGGTTTCCCCGGAATGCTGAAAAGCACCACTACCCAAAAGTAACCAGCAGCCTGATCCTGTCAAGTACTGAGAGCTCTCAACTCCCATTAGCATCAGTGGATTGGAGAGTGCTCAGCATTTTACAAGAGGGGATTATACCATTCCAGGATTATTGTTAATTGCACTACATGAGTGTCTAGAAGCTCCAGCCAAGATCAGGGCCCCATTGTGCTAAGCATTGTACATACACACACAGTAAGAGACAGTCCCTACTCCAAAGATCTCACAATCTACGTAGATGAGTCAGGCAGTGGGTGGAAGAAACACAGCCCTTAACTATCTCCCTCAAAGATGCCATTTTTTTATATGTAAAATAGAGTTTCAGGACACATCCAGCCAAAAGAATTGGAAAGTACTTAGTGAAGGTATCCACCAAAGCAAGAAAATTTGGTGATGAAAATATAGATGATGTGGAATGGGAATGCTCTTCTGGTTTCTTCCCAGTGACAAAGCAGTATAACATGATGAATGTTGTCCCTGCTTTCCCTGGGGTCATTTCTGCTTGTGAAATGATGAGTATTGAAATTCAAATGCAAATTTAACAGCTAATACAGCTTAGATAAAATGCTTTCTGATACATTGCTGAAAGCATAATCCTTCAAGTTAATAAAACACCAAGGGCATGTTTTTTGCATTATTGTTGTTCCAAACTAAGATTGAATTGTTTTGCTGCAGTGAATGGGTCAAACATGTTTATTCCACTGTGGATTGGAGGGTGGACTTCAGAGTACTGTGATGTCAGCGTGTGTGCTGGCACAAAATGAGATGCAAACAGAGATGTGGATTGATTTGATATGACATGGGCTGTCATTCACAAGGATCAGCAAGCCCCTGCTGTGACAGACAACTGAACTGAAGAGGCCCAGGAAACAGAATGTAGGCAGGATCAGTGCACACAGTAAGATACAACAAACCTAGGCATAGTACAAAAGCTAGACAAGACCTAGCAAAAGATGGAATTGGACATCCAGGCCAGATCCTCAAGCCCTGGCAATTCATGTATGAGTCACTACAATAGCATAAAGGAAATTTAAAGCGGCCTTAAGACAGCAGCCGAAGATGCCCCTGAATCCATAACAGGCCGTAGGCTAGCATACCTAGCCCTACATGCCAACTCCATCACATTCCAGGGGCATTTCAAGATAGAATGGAGTATGGGAGTGGGGCTAGGGTGCACTGATCCCTGGTGATCCTGGCTGGTGGAACAGCTCCTTTCCTGAAGCATATTTAACGTGCACCAGGGTCTGGTTTAGTTCTCGGCATCCCCCAAGATTGGGAGGTGAGGGGCAGAAAGTTAGTGGAAAGCCACAGCGTGGAAACCAGCCCTAAGTCTCTATAAGAACTGGAGGTACTTTGACTAATTGACCCACCTCAGGTTCAAGCTATTGAACTTCCACTTCTTGTGGCCTTAAGCCAGTTTAGCTGCTCATCAGAGGAGTTAGCAAATTGGGAACTGGTGACTAAGACTGGCTGGAAGTTTTTCACTGAAACAGTTTTTCAACCACAAAAATAGCCATTTTTGTCTAAACTGGAAAGCTTCAAAAACAGTGTCGTTTTGATTTTTAAAACAAAATGATGTCAAATTGTTGCATTTTGACATTTTAACTGCATGTTTCATTTTGAAGTACAAAAAAAAGAAAAGTTATTATCTTCACATGAAACACATTAAAGATCAATCTTTTCTTTTTTTTTTAAGTTTTCCCATTTTTCATAGAAATTTAAAATCTTGACATGTTAAATGTCAAAAATTTGAACTTTTGCATTTTTTCTACTTCCTTTCTGCATTCCCTCCTTTTTTGCCACTGACTATAACAGAATGCATGTCATCTAGGGTTATTTTATCCAGTTTTACATTTTTCTTTTTCCCTTTTTTTTTTTTTTTTGGTCACTCAGTAATTGCAGAAAACTTCCTCAGACTTTGGAAAAGGTACCCAGTAACAAAAAAGAAAAAGAAAACTAACTCAACTGCACTACAATTTCAACATTTGGAGAAGTATTGAAATTAGAGGGGCAAAAGGAAAAAAAGGAATAAAAAATTAACAAGAAAAGCCTGGCTATCATTCGTTTTATTGCACTTGCTAACAAACATAAATAAACAAATACACTAGGAGGGAATGGAAGGGGGAAAACATTCAAAATTTAAAAGATTCAAAATTTTGAAATTTTTGAAAAAGTTTTTGGGGAGGGGAAGAAGAGGAAATGTTCTGAGCCCCATGAAACAGAAGCCACTTTGACATTATTGTTTTTTCAATCAGCTCTAGCTACATTATTTTAAAATGTGACTATTTGTAGTTCAGACTATGCACATGACATTCCGGAGGTTTTGAAAATTCTAAAGAACCAGCCTCATCCTCATATCACAAAACAAAACAAGAGGCAATTTAATTTCCAACTCGTGAAAATGATTTACTGTTTTGCCTGTAGGGAGACAGACATCATGTCTCAGTGCATTAGTGGAGAATTTTAATAGTAGTCGAGTCAACCTCACTGCACAAAGAGAAGGCAATGAGTTCAAGTCTCTGACAGCACATTTTGAACAAACCCATCAGCTGAAAGAGATCCTACTGAGACATTTTCCCCTTGTTAATATAAGTAGGAGACCTCATTCAGTAGTGAGCTGAGCAAAACTTTAGGCTAAGAGTTTTTAAAGCTGCCTAAGAAGTTTGCAATAAACTTTTTAAAAGCACTTAAGAACGCTTAGTCCCATTGAAAGTCTCCTAAGTCATTTAGATACATTCAAAAAAGATACCAAAGTTCTAATGGGAAAGAGGCATTCAAAGTACCTCTAACATTTCAGCCTTAAACTCGAGAGAAACTACCACATTTTGCACAGTTCTGGAGTGATGCTCGCATTCCAAAATAAACTCATACAGAGGCATCCACGGACTATGAACAGCAAAACCGTGTCAAGACAATTGTGACCTGTAAAACACAGAGGGCTGCTGACATACATCACCTTGATTCAGATGCTTCCTGCAATATGGGAGAATTGGATTACACAATTGCAAGTATGTAGCAGGACCTATTTGGATTGTGCTGTCAGGTCACGAAGTCCCACCAGCAGTAGTGTGACTTTTTACTGTTTGTGGTCCTCTGCCATACGGTAAGAAGAAAGAACGCCTTCGTACAGACAGAGGTTAATAATGATAGTAATATAAATTCTCTAGGGAATCAGGATGTGTCTCTTTCTATTACAAACCACACAGGGACACATGCTTGATGTATTCTTTCGTCTTGTTGGATCCTCTATTTTACATCTCTCTCTCTCTCTCACTCCCTTTCTCGGTCTCACACATACACCCTGTCTGCAATTCTGGCCACATTACCTGTTCTTTGGTTCAGTTCCTTTCTTTCCAACTGCTAAGGTGTAGCAGTTGAGAGTGGGGTGAGGAAGGAAGTTGCACCCTAAAATCTTGAGCCTAACAGTCAAGGAGGCCACAATAAAATAGATTTGCAAAATGGCCTAGATTTACTTCAACCAGGGAGGAGAAGTTGGCCAGCATACTGTGGACCAAGGCTGTTTAATTTCTGGCCAAAGAAGCCCTGCACTGAACACTGAAGTAGAAATATTAAAATGTTCAGCCTTTTTGGCACAGAGGCAGTTCCACAGTCCAGCAACCTTGCTACTTGTGTCTTAGTTCCTGTTGCTGTTATGAGTTCATAGGGAAAGCAAGAGAAGGTCTACGGAACTGCAGAAATCAGAGATGGAAAAAAATCTATTTGCTGATTTATTCCTGTGTAATGCAGGATTGTTGCCAACTGTCCATTTAGTAGATCTGCTCTTAAAAATCATGCTGCTTGTTGCTCTTACTTAAATTGTCTCCATGTTTCGTTAATCCCCTCATCCTCTCCCTTTAATATTTCATTCATTACTTTACCAGTGAGAAACAGATTAAAATTCCTTGATGGTATGTGTCAGGATAACTCTTCAAGCTTTCTTCAAAAGTTGGACCCACGTTTCTGGCTTCTGATGTTCCTGACTGTATCCAATTGTTGATGTTCCTGATTGTATCAATTTTTTCTCTGTGGATGTCATTGTATAATCAAGGGGAATGCTTCATCATTATTCAGGACAATTGACATCCATTTCTTTGGCATACAGTCAGCAGCATAACATCCTGCTATCTGTACGGGGACTGCAGCTGTCTTGAACTAAATTTCTCCTGACAGAGGAAAGAGCATGAATTCAGAATAATAGAGTAAATTTTATGCTACATCACCACACATATCCCAGTTTTGAATGGGTGTCCCTATGTCCTGCTAATTATATTGAAAGTGGGATTTTGTCTATTAAGAAAAGTACTTAGCAGAGGCAGCACAGGCTGGCAGGTAGCACAGTGGCCTGGGTCTCCAGAGACATGGATGTTATCCCAGCATTGCAACTGGGCTGCTGCCGTACCTTGGTCAAGTCACATCGCTTCCCTGTGCCTCAGTTTCCCCCTCATTTTACCTGTCACATCTATTATAGTGTAAGCTTTTGGAGTCAGGAGCCGTCCCTTACCTGGTTGTGGGTACACACAGTTCCTAGCACAATGGAACCCTGATCTAGGTGTTGTAATACAGATAATAGACTTTTTTGTTTGTTTTCTTTATCTATTTTTTTTTTCAAAAATAAGGGGGAAAGGGAAAAAAAAAGACCCAGGAACAAAAATGTAAAGAAAGAGGAAGGGAAGGAGGGGAGGCAAGGAAGGGACTGGAGAGTGATTCCTACAGGATGGTTCTGTGTTCTGCTTGATCAGTGCCAGTTGAGAGAATCCAGGTTAATTTACCACATTATCTCCCCAAATCTGTGTGGATAATGCTGATGCTGTCTGGACATAAATGAAGAAACTAAACTAAACAGGACTAGCAGATTACAAGAGCACAAGAATTAGAAATCTCCACTTGGCAAAGGACAATATCAGAAAGGAACACATTTTATTATCAAGAGAGTGCAGATACTTGATATGGCAGCTGTAGGGGTGGGAATTAGAATCCTTCTCTTTATTGTTCCAGTGATAAACAGGCATATATCAAATGTGATATTCCTATCATATCAATATCCCATTTTATAGTTACTATAGTACATAATCTATTTTTATTATCTTTTCTAGCTAATGGTAGCAGTATATAAAATGTCAGCAATGTCAGAATTAGTTCTATGGTACACAGCTAGGAAGCAGAACCAATCTTAAAGGGATTTGTAAGCATTTCTATTCAGATGAAATGTTAATTTTAAAAAAAACTCAGCATGATAGTTGCAATTTACTTCTAAGCTGTGTTGCTACCTACAATTCCCTCACCACACAATTGCTTTCAAAAGACATTTTTCTTTTAAACCTAGGTACTGTACTCAAGTGGAGAGAGAGTCTATTAGGTTTAAACTCCTAGGAGCATCTGATTGCAAAAACAAAACAAACAAACAGCTGGAAAAATTATTTAAACATGGAAAAATAAATAGAATGGAGCACAGTTAAAGATGAAAATAGAAACACATTTCCCCTGCCTATTTCCAGGAAAGAGGTCCTCACAAAACCTTACAGATCAAATCCAGCACTGCAATGTGTAGGCACAGATCTCCTTGTTACCAATTGGAGGTACGGTCTCCTGTTGCCATGGCTTCATTTGGCCCTCAGGGCCCAAATTTTCAAATACGGGTGCTTAAGTTTGGGCATCTGGCTACCCCAAATCCCATTTTAGAGACCCAAGGGTGGCATTTTCATAAGTGCATTTTCATTCAGAATGCAGCATATTATTGACTTCTGGATGGGACTTAGAGAAAATCTTAGTGCATCACAGGAGCAGGAGGGGCAGCAGGGACCGGCAAGTCAGGGGATTGGTAATGAGATATGGAAACTTTTCCATCTAGGCGGTTAGTTTCAATCTGGTTCATGACATAGGCACCAATCCTGTAATTGTGTCCACACCAGCAGATGCCTACACCTGTTTGGAGTTGCAATAGGACTTCATAAGGGTCTTCTTGCATGGATAGACTGCAGGGTTAGAGCCTTACATTAGTAGTTCCTGAATGTAGAGCTAGTCAAATATTTTCAACTACACTTCTTTCCACCAAAAGACTTCACAGAAATGAATCAGTTTTGATGACACTTTCATCAAGAAGTTTTTTGTCCCAAATGCTTCAAGTCCCAGCTTGAATTGGAGCAGGTCTCCCCTTCCCAAAACAGTGTCCTAACCAACAGAGCCAGAGAGTCTGTCTCACTATAAAAAGTCTCTGAGAATGTTTACACTGAAATCAGGTCTATGACTGCAGCTCATGAAGACATACCGGAGCTAGTTTTAATCTAGCTAGCCTGGGTACCAGTAGCAGTAAAACAGTAGTGACATGGGGTTCAGTGCAGGCTAGCTGCTTGAGTAGTTACCCAGCACTCCAGGTGGCCTCAGTTTCACTGCTATTTGTACCCAAGCTAGCTAGGTGAAAGCAAGCACGTGTATGTCTACACAGGCCACACTTGCCCTATGTTTACAGCGTAGACATATCCTCTCTTTCCAGCTTTTGAAAGATCTCATTTTCTTTCTGGGTCAGAATGATCACCAATTTCAGACCCTCCCAATGGGCCAGGAAACAGAACTGTTTTCCAGCCAGCCCTAGAAGAAACCTGGTGCCATGTGCTAGTTGATCAGAAGCCAGTACGAAAAGAGTGGGTGGTCTCAGCTCAGCTTGTAGAGCACAGGCATCCGCATCACTAGAGTCTCTGCTACCACTGGCACTGGCTAGCACCCCAATGGCTGGCACCCCTTGTTGCTGTTCTTAGCAGAAATAATTTTGAATGAGCATAAAAGCTGCTCTCTTCTCACTTGCAGTGGTCCCAATACGTGTGAGGAAGAAAAACATCCAACTGCTGTCAGTGCTGTATTGCCACTTGGATAAACAGGCAGCTTCCATTTCTCAGCTTGCCATCCTGACATCTTGCACCAGCACTAAATTCACTTCATAAATATTTATATTTATAGGCCTGTCACACAGCCGAATATGCAGAAAAGCTGCTGCAGACAAATGACAAAAACACCCGTCTCTGACAAATACAGGATTCTGAGGCAATGGGCTCAGTTATCAGTCTGGACACCAACATTTCTGTAATCCAGAGAAAGGAAGGTCTGGCCGCTCAGAATGCAGCCCTTCTAAGGGTGCGTCTACACTTTGAGCTGGAGTCTACTGTCCAGCCAAAACAGACATACCTGTGCTAGCTCTGATTGAGCTAGTGAGCCAAAAATAAAAGCATAGCTGCAGCAGAGTGAGCAGTCAGAGAGGCTAGCTGGTCCGGACAGGGCTCCAGCTCTATTAGAGCAGGCATGAGTACGTCTTCTTGAGCCAGAAATTACACTTCCAGCTGGAAGGTCAGACATACCCTAATATTTGTTTTTTCTAGTCTCCTCTCTGATCCTCCTCCCTTTCCATGTACTATGACAATGGCTGTGCAAAAGACTGGATGGAAAGGGAGAGGGAGAAATGAAGGATTATAGGGCAGTGGGGAATTCACTGGATCCCTTAAATGTTCATTACAAGAAGCAGCCCACTTCTGATGTGCACAAATACTAGCTTTATCACTTTCAGGATGGTTGCACAGCTTCTGTTAAGCAACACCCCCATTCATTTTCACAACAAAACTCTAGGACTCTACACTCTCACCCATGCTCTATTTATCCACAGACTTCACAACGGCAGATGCCTCAGGTAAGCCTAAAATAGACAGAGATTAGAATAGACAGAATGATGAGAGAGCCATTCAGCCTCAACTTCCCACCTGGACTGGAGCCGACGCAGTGACAAACAAACACTTTGCAATGTTTCCTCAGCTGCAATTTAATTCCCCTACATACATGTACCTCTCTTGTCTGTGTTTGTTTTGGTTCAGTTAATTGACTGTCTTTTGTTACTAATGATTACTCTCAATATCAAAAGGCTTTGCATTTCAGTTGATTAAAAACATTTTCAACCCCATGTTGCTATGCATCTACCAGTGTGTTGTATAGACTACACTGATGCTCTTTTGCACAAGTGACGTGTGGGTGTAAACATTTTATGTTGCCGCCCTGCAGCGTTTCTCCAGCTGTGGTCAGTGCAGCAGTTCCAAGCTGGTCTGCTTTGGTTACATGGGGAAGCAACTGGCAGTTCAAACAGTGCAGGGCCTGCTAATGTGTAGGCCAATTCAAGATAGTTTTAGGTTTTCCAGACGCTTTTCAAACAAGAACCAAGGAGCTTTTTAAAAAATATCCATTTCAGCAATCAGATCTAGCGTGTGGTGTCTTCCATCATGAATGTTTATTTGGCTTAAATTTACCCTGGATAAAATTTGCAGAAAAATGCAGCAAACAAAGGGCAGAACCAAACTACACAGTGAACCAGAAAGATGAGAGTTGTAGGGTCTAAAGGTAGAAAAATGGGAGTAAGTTACAGTTAAATGGAAAGTCCTGCGTTCAGACAGAAGAAATATGAAGCACTGATAATATGGGAACATCCAAGCAGCCAACTACATTTCAGTAAAGCAAACTTATTTTATCTTTTTTTTAAAAAAAATAAAAATACTGCTCTTCTGATACTGATATATTGATCAATAAAGCAGGCACTGCATGCTTCAGGGAAATCAGAAAATGTAGAATCAAAGGAGTAGGAGGCAGTAGTTCAGAGGTTAATCCAGCTCCCATTGAAGTACGTGGGAAACTTTCCATTAAGTTCAATGGTGATGAACTTAGTTCCATGAAAGGATCCTTATCTTTGAAACTGACCTTCTCTATGAATAAAATTGAGAAAAATTGACTGAATAATGGACATAATGTATATGAACATACCTAAATAGATAGATATTTCCAAGTATGTATATTAGGACCCGAAACAAGATCTGGTCAGAGAAACTTCAGTGGAACCATAGTCCACTGAAACATGCCTTTCCATCAAAACTGAAATGCTTCACAAAAATGGATCTATTTAAACAGAATTTTGTGTTGGACATTTTCAGAATGAAGTGTTTCAATCTTTTGTTTTGAAATGGCTTCTTATTTACATTTTGTATTACATATATGAAGGTCGTATGAAATTTTTAAAAACTCAATCAAAATAAATGTTTCAAACAACCCATAAAGAATTTTTTTCAGAACCTGCCTTAGGGGAGAATTTCAAATGTTTTGGTTTTTGTTCTGATTCAGGGCAAAGCCAAATTTTGAAATCTCAAAATCCTTCACAAAATGGAACTTCTGGCCTCAATACATCTCTAACAGAAACACACAAAAGTCTTGCTAAAGATGCAGAAAGATTTGTGGGGAGAGAAAAGGCGATCTGCGTTTCCTTCCCCTCTGATATAAACTTTGATCATGAAGCTTGATCCTACCTTTATCTTCAATAAGAGTTTCCTGTATGTGAACTGATGGATGGGTTGATTATTTAAATATTTAATCTTCATTTAATCTTCACTGTCTATTTATCCCAGTAGAAACTCTGGGCCCAATCTTGCAGTCTTTGTGCATCCAACATGGCCAATGCAGAGCCACAATCATTCCTATAGAAACTTGGGGCAATGGAGCACACAGCAGCTACACCCCAGTCATGCTAAGCAATGTTCATTTTGGAGGGGCAAGAAAAAGCCCCCAAAACAACTTTTCACTACTATAAAGTATAAAACATCAGATCTGATTGTAGTTTCAGAATGAAGTAAATCGGAGAGAACTCCATTTAAATCAGTGAAAATGGAACAGTGTAAAACCAGAATGAAATCAAAAGTGGGCCTTATCTGCCTACTATCTTAAAATATGTTTTAAAACCTCCTCACATCAAGTAAGGTTAAATTAGCTAATTACAAATATTTTATAATATTTGTCGATTTCAAACTTATAAATCACACATACAAACACACACACATACACAAAGCTGGAAAAAAGAATAAAAGAGCTAAAGATCTGAACAAAATTAAAACATTAGCTTATCATCAGGGATATACAAAATGCATATTTGTGTACTAGATAATATTTCAGTGAATAGATTAGCAGGTGGAGATAGATGCTGGCTTTCATATTTAATTTTCACTCTTTTTCAAATGAAACAATAAACTCATATCTATTCTGGCTGTTTACACTAGATTTCAGTTGCATTTGAATAGATGCAAATATTGACATCCTCAATAAGCTTTGACTTATAAAGCTGAAACTTAAAAGGACATCATTAATTTTGAAATCCAACCTTTTTTTAGAACACATTCAAAGCAGATTCAGATATTACACTTACTTACACTGTAAGTTGTTATGGGCAGGGACCATTTTAATAGATAAATAAACAGAATTAGTAATAATATTCCTGACTCTGAATCCCCCTACCAATTTTTGTAGTTTTATAACCACATTCTCCTCCCTCCCCTTTTTAAAAGATATTTTTTCTCCCTGGACAAACAACAAAGGAAACTGGCCACAGGAAAAACAGTGAAACTGACAACATACAACTAGCTGTTGAATGCACAACATTAACAAACTAAACAACTGAAAAATATTTTTTCCCTAATCCTTTTAATTTCTAGGTCAGATTAGTCATTACCTGTAAAATAGTAGGCAAAACTTTTTTTTCCAGATAGAAGTGTAAGTTTTACATTAGTGATATCCCTTTAAATATATATTCTATGACCAACTCCAGTGCAAATGATTGTAGACTGCAATGGTTATTATTAAAGTATATATGATTTGAAAATCATTTCATGGAAGATCAAGGAGAAAATGTCAATTATGATAAAAGTTGTAGCAAGGCTAACATTTGTAGAGCAGAAACATACAGAAGGATGAAATGTTAATTCAGAATGACCATGAGAGATTAGAACAGTGGGCTTGATACAGTAAAGGGAAATTCAGTAGAAACAAATGTGAAACCACACTCCTAAGCAGTGGGGGAAAAAACATCCTGGGTATAAATTAAAGGATGACTGTATGAAAAGCAATATATCCAAGAAAAGTTTTAGGAGTGACAGGAGCTATGGGCTGGCTCTGGACTGTATCTCAGATGGGCTGATAATTTCATAATGTTATAAATACTAGGGCAAATCTTGAGGTTAGAATGCCCCAGTAGAAATGGTTGCTAAAGAGGACAACCAAAGATGGACCAATTCCTCGCCATCTTCATTTGCTGGTACATCCTCTTCCTTAGAGCAGCTTTGTGCCTATTACACTGTAAACCTTCAGGACATATATTTTCTAGAGCTGTCAAGTGATTACAAAAATTAATCACAATTAATTGAGCTGTTAAACAATAATAGAATGCTATTTATTTAAATATTTTGGGATCTTTTCTATATTTTCAAATATATTGATTTCAATTACAACACAGAATAAAAAGTGCATGTACAGTGCTCACTTTATATTTATTTATTACAAATATTTGCACTGTAAAAAACAAAAGAAATAGTATTTTTCAATTCATCTAATACAAGTACTGTAGTGCAACCTCTTTATCATGAAAGTTGAACTTACAAATGCAGAATTATGTAGAAAAAAACCTGCATTCAAAAATAAAACAATATAAAACCTTTAGAACCTACAAGTCCAATCAGTCCTACTTCTTGTTCAGCCAGTCACTCAGACAGACCAATTTGTATATTTGCAGGAGACAATGCTGCCTGCTTCTTGGTACAGTTTATGGCACTGTTGTAGCCAGTGTTGCAAGATATTTACAGGCTAGATGTACTGAAGATTCATATGTCCCTTGATGCTTCAACCACCATTCCAGAGGACATATGTCCATACTTGGAAGAGATGGGATCCACCTAACAAAGAGAGAGAAGAGCATCTTTGCAGGTAGGCTTGCTACCTAGTGAGTAGGGCTTTAAACTAGGTTTGCTATGGGGGTACGATAACTTAAGCCCAGAGGTGGATGGAATCCCGGGAGGAAACACATAGATGAGGGTGCAACAGGGAGGTCTCCTGATTCATACTGAGAAAGTAGGGCAATCGGCTAGTTATCTTAGGTGTCTGTACACGAATACAAGAAGCCTGGGAATCAAGCAGGAAGAATTGGAAGTCCTGGCACAGTCAAGGAACTGTGATATGATTGGAATAACAGGGAATTGGTGGGGTAACTCAAATGACTGAAGCACTGTCATGGATGGGTATAAACTCTTCAGGAAGGACAAGCAGAGAAGAAAAGGTGGAGGAGTTGCATTGTATGTAAGGGAACAGTATGATTGATCAGAGCTCCAATACGAAACTGGAGAAGAGTCGTTTGAGAGTCTTTGAGTAAAGTTTAGTGGAAAGAACAATCCAAATGATCCAAAGCAAATCGATAACAATCCAAAGCAGTGCAGACCAACACATGTTCATTTTTATCACCTGAGTCAGATACCACCAGCAGAAGGTTGATTTTCTTTTTTGGTGTTTTGGGTTCTGTAGTTTCCACATTGGACTGTTGCTCTTTTAAGACATCTGAAAGCACGCTCCACATCTTGTCCCTCTGAGATTTTGGAAAGCTCTTTAGACTCTTAACCCTTGGGTCAAATGTGGTAGCTATCTTTAGAAATCTCACATTGGTATCTTCTTAGCATTTTGTCAGATTTGCAGCTAAAGTGTTTTTAAATGAACATGAGCTAAGTCATCATCTGAGACTGCTAAAATGAAATATCTGGCAGAATGAGGGTAAAACAGAACAGGAGACATATATTTCTCCCCCAAGGAGTTCAGTCACAGATTTAATTAATGCATTATTTATTTAATGAGCATCATCAGCATGTAAGCATGCCCTCTCGAACGATGGCCAAAGCATGACAAGGCATATGAATCTTTAGTGCAACTGGCACTTAAATATCTTGAGACGTCAGCTACAACAGTGCCATGCAAACACCTGTTCAGTAGCTCCTTGCACTGACTGCAACATACACCACCTGCCCATTAACTCCTGAAGCTGGTTCCTTTGTTGTTCTTTTATTTTTAATCCAGGGGTATTTTTGGCTTTAGGTTTAAAGAAGTTTAAGGAATGTTAAGTGTATATAGTGTTCCCCTCCTCACAAAACTCCCATTAGCTGCTCCTGTTCTCTTGCTCCTCTGGTCGCTTAGCAGTGGGCTTTTTAAAGCCCTGGTCTTTCTGAGTTGCTCCACTCCCTGGCTTAGGGTTAATGGGTGCTAAAGAGCTTATGGATCAAAACCTCATTAAGATGCTCTTAGGCTTGCCTAGCAGGCCACTAGGTTCAGCCCACTGTACCCCAGACAGACCATACAGTATATTTCAGTCAAGCAGCAAGCACACCACAAACACACACACACTGCAGACAACACACTGGCCCCTAGGATCATGTAATCACTCCTCCTCCTTCACCTGGAGGGCTCCCTCGCAAAACTCCCCTGTTAGGTGCAAACCTAGTGTAAAGTGACTTATGATCTATCTATCTATGATCTATCTATCGTAGGGTTTTATTCTGTTTCCATCCCTATAGTATCTGAGCACCATGGGCGCATCCGTGGTGAGTGAGCTATGTGGCTGAGTGTCACTGTTGAAAGCTAAGCTTTGTTACTGCACACCTGGCCGTAACTGAGTTCTTCAGGCCAAATTTCCAAAGGGCCCTTCTCCCACCCCAAAACTCTAGTCCAAGGAAGGGGCAGTACCAGGACCGGCTCCAGACACCGTGGGATCCATTGACCTCCCTCAAAAACACCACTGAATCTGCAGTACACCTGTCATAAGTATGAAGTAGCCTAGAATTAGTGTTTACCTGTAAGGGGTTAAGCTAAAGGTAACCTGAGAGGTGGACAACTGACGAATGAGAAATTCCTCAGGAGACAAAGGATTTTCAGTTTCAGTTTCTCTCTGGGTCTCTCTCTGTTCAACTCGGCTATAGGATGAATCACAGCTATTCCTTTCACTGTAACTATAAACTTTCTATGAAATAAGGTAGTCAAATAGTAAGTTTAATCTGGTTGTTTTTTTTTTATCACTTGGAGGGTTCTCAGGGGTGAGTATTGGCTGGGTGCTTCTGGATATTGTAAGATTCAGCAGAGATATCAACAGTGGGAGAAAGTTGCCTCGGGGGAGAGGTTTGGGTTCTTGATTCTTTTGTTGATTATGGTAGATGCTGTTCTATTGATGTTTATAAGGGATTGATTCCTTTCTTTTTTTATTAAAATCTTTCTTTTAAGAATCTGACTGCTTGTTTTCCATTGTGTAAGATCCTGGTTTTGGATCGGGCACATCTCACAGGATCAGGTGAGGCTTTTCTCTCAAACTTCCCAGGGAGGGAATAAGTTTGGGGATTTTGTGGAAAGAGAAAGAGGGGATTCAAGTGGCCCATGTCCAACAGTTTTTTTGAGACGTTCTCACTTGATGGTGGCAGCATACCAGGTCCAGGCACAGGAGAAGTTTGTGTTCTGGGGAAAAACATTTTAACCCAAGCTGGTAAAATAAGCTTGGGGGGTTATTTCTTTTTTCATGCAGGTCCCCACATCTGTACCCTAGAGTTCAGAGTGGGGAGGCAATCCTGACCACCCCGGATCACCCACAGGCGTGCCGCAGAACTTCTGCGCTTGGGGCAGCAAAAACCATAGAGCCGCCCCTGCCCCCCACCCCGCACAGTGCTGCCTTCCCCCACCATCACTAGCGGGAGTGAGAGGAGTCTTACCCACACACGAGAGGAGTGTCACCTTCAGTGCACAATTTGTGCCCTATCTCCATTATTTCCATATCTCTGGAAGCTCTGTGGACAGAGGAGACCGAAGAGCCCTCTACAGCACTAGCTACTTGCAGAGTCACATTCCCCTTGATGTTTCCATGCACTGCTCCCAGCCTGAGGCGAATTTAGCCCTAAATCTGAGTAACTCCTCCTAGGACAAACGTAATGATAACCGAAAACACTGAGCTTTGCTAGTCCTGGTTTTATGGGTCCCATGAACATTGGTAGCCATTAGTGCTGCAGTAAAGCACTCACGCAGAGAGGAATGACTTTTGATTAAAAATGTTTCTTCTCCAGGAATACTAAGTCCCTGAGTGTGAGATTGGAAAAGGGCAATGAAAGTGACAGGCAGATTTTACTTCTGCCGACTGACAGTAAATCATTCTGAATTACAACCACCACATGTACACTTGCTACAATTTTTACACCCTCATTTTGCTCCATCAGCAAGTGCAAATCCGGTGTTGTACCTGCCACTGGTCTCCACGTGCCGAGTTGTCATATGGAGAAAGAGCATATATTTTTCTGTCATAGGAATTGACTCTCAAAATTAAATCTAGGAGGAAGGACTAAAACCAGAGTCTCTGGTAAAAAGGCCCTAAGGATACTGAAAGCTATTCACTTAGGTCACTTTGAGTAATGAAATCATTTTAAAGATTAAGCTTTATTACTTACAGATTTGACATTTTTTTTTTACCTTTCCAATTGGAGTCTTTAATGAGGAGCAAACTGAGAAGGGACAAGGATAATGAATGATGAAAAATTAGGTTTACCTAATTTACCTAACCAGCAGGGACATTTCAGAGATGCTAACAGAAATCTCAGTATTGAGCTAATAACATATTTAACTCTCACCTCTTCTTGCTCTTTTTCTTCCATATTTTACTGTGGGTCCTTAATGCCTTTGGCCCACTGCTAATAAAAATACTTCATACTACACAGGATGAGAGGAAGTGGGCATAAGGCACTGGCAAGCTGGGAAGCGGAACGGGCCTGGACTCTACCCCCGTCCCACATTCCAAAACACTTCACATTCCTCATGGAGCAAGCAAAAACCTGGTTCTGTACTGTGATTCTCTGTGTACTGCCCCTTCCTTAGATTAGGTTGCAAGGTACCAGTCCCATCCATGGCTCTTTCCATCCCAGGATCTCAAGTCTCTGCTTTATACATTTACAAATATTAACGAACTTAGTTTCCCAATAATGAGCTGAGGAGCACCACCATCCACATTTTATAAATGCAGAAACTGAGCACAAAATGTAACTGGCCTGCCCAAAGTCCCTTATAGCTTTCCTTATTTCATGTCTTTGTGCCATACCCACAAGTGTGGGTACTGTCCTCTTAACATACCTTCCTCTTAACTGTTTAATAGGAGACTTTCTTTAAAATGATGAGGAAGACCAGCAGGTCACACTTTATAATAAGAATATTTTAACTACAGTATAATTACATTGCAATCACAATGTAAGTGCACTGTGGCTTTGTTTTCTGGTCTGCAATTTACCACTAAATCTTACAAGCAGGAAGTAATTATCTGACTGATATGTTTATTACTTAAGAACCCTTTAGTGTCCTTGACACATACAGTATATTATCAGAATCCAGGTTCATTAACTTCATTGTATTTACATTTACTCTCAGTCATGTCATGAACTTATATGAATTAGCGGTAATTACATACATCAAAAAGCATAACCACGGAGTCATTATGGCATAATTGCAATCTAACCACAATGTAACTATCATATATTTATTGTAAAGTGTAACCAAACAGGATATTGTTTTCACTATCACCAACCTATCTAGCCCTCTCATAGAGGGTTACGAGAATTAACAGAGTAGGGCCACAGATTGGTACATGCTCAAATGGCTGCATGTAGAAACCATTCTCCAGGTGCTCTGCACCATGTCTTCTACATGCGGGGTTGAAAAAACATTGAAAAAAAATTGACTAGCGCTAATTATAACATCTACTAATAATTTTTTAACCTTTTTATAAAATTATTTAGAAATGTACCCTTAATATAAACAAAGTGAGACAATGAATGTTTACTCAGATATAGAAAGCCCTGAATGCAGGGCTACTAAAATAGCTTCATGGCTATAAGTTGTTTATTAATTATTATTATTGTGGGCTGGTCAGCAGAGAAAGGAAGTAGTGAACTTAAGGCATGTCTTCACTGAATTTTAACCCAAGTTCTTGCCCATCCCCCACTACTGTTCACACAGAAAAAACTGTGATCTGGGTTTGGAGGTGTTGTAAGCCTGCGTTACCTTGCACACTGCTTTATCTCAGGCTGGAACCCACCCTGCATGCCAAATAACTCAAGTACTGATAGTCCTCCAATGCCTTTCCCACAATTCTCCTGAAGCACTGACAAGTTCTCCCACAACTGACTGGGAAAGAATCCTAGAGCATCACAACTCAGTGAACTCTGGGCTATGTCCCAGATGCACACAGCCGAGTTCAGGACACAGTAACCCACGTAGGGCTTTGCAATAGGAATGCTCACACCCAGACTAGCCTAACCCAAATACTAATCACTCTGGGTAACTCTGCAATGAAGACAAATCCTTTGTTTAATTCCTTTTGCTCTACTTTTGTGTCCTACAAGGAGTTCAGGAACCATTTATAACATTAAATCCTGTTAAGTCCCAGGAGAATGGATGATCAGCAGCCAGTTCCAATTTGGACAACTTCTTTCCAAAAAACCCCAAAGTCTTCCCAACTAGGAGATATATACTGCGATTTGAAACTCAGCCTAAGTGTCCTGAAAGACAGCGAATCTTTCAGAGAATTTAGGCTAACTTTCAAGCAAACACCTGATAATCTGTGAAAAACATGTACAATTAAGTAGCTCTGTATCATTTTGATCTGAAACTCAGCTAAACATTGGTGTTTCAGATGAAATGATGTCTGAATGACACCCTGTAAGCTGCAACTCTCAAGCTTCCTACACAAGGATGACTAGCTAGCAAATATAAAAAATCAGGACAGGTGGTGGAGTGGAGGGGGTAATAGGAGTCTATAGAATAAAAAGCCCCCAAAATCAAGCCCCTATAAAATCAGGACATCTGGTCACCCTATCCTACACTGGTAGTCCTAACAGGGAAATGTGGGTTCATTGTTCCATGAAATCACAACAGAAATATATTCCATAAACCTTCAAAGGCATTGCCCAATGGCAATTTAACATGAATGAAATTTAGAACTCCTTGATTTGTTTAAATAACTTTTTCTGACTTCTATGAAGCCATGCAATTGTCACTCTTAGATTGTCCTGAAAATTTTATCTTGGAAGAATTGATGCAACTTCATATTTTTAAATAAAAAAGAAAGCCCTGCAATTTATCTCTGGAGGAAACTTGATGGAGGCACGTTTTTCACCTTACCCAACAATACCAATGTCAAATGTACAAGTGATAGAGCCATTTACGTTCATTCACACTATGCTGGGAGCATCTTCAGAAGCTTCCATTTTCAAATTACCTCGTTGTCTTTAGTACATCATTTGTTATTGATGTCACATCATAAAACAGACCTCCGCTGAAGGTCCTGTACAAGCAAGGAGCAGGGATACTGTATTTCAAAAACAATTGCTATTAAGGATTATTGGTGCATTTTTAATATGGCAAAATGTTTCAGCAGACTTCACTGTAAATTGCACATTAAGGTTTAAAAGTGTTTCATCTGGAGGAAGAATGATTTCCTCCCAGGTTTTGAACACTGCGTGCCCCTTGTCCAAAGATCTAGATTCAGCATTACCAGACCTGGAACAAGAGTGATTTACGGTAAACACTTTCTCTGCAGCTGGAGTAAAGTGCATTCCGCTAATCAAGCTTCAGATCACGTTAACAGTCTAACACGGTGAAAAACAGTATAGTGAACCAGTTACCTGAATGTACAGTACAGTATATTAAAGACAGCCTCAAGCATTCACTTATAGATGCTAGCATGGCTGCTGAGTTGATGTTTAGGAATTCCTAGCAACTGATCAAACCAAGTGGAGACCTGTAATCTGTAAGGGAATGGACATCTTTGAAAAGAACCTACTGGAGAAACTCAGATGTGAAAAGGCTTGATTATTATTAATCCAGACAGGCTAGATCAGAGGTGGGTAAACTTTTTGGCCTGAGGGCCACATCAGGGTTGAAAAATTGTACGGAAGGCCAGGTAGGGAAGGCTGTGCCTCCCCAAACAGCCTGGCCCTGCCCCCTATCTGATCCCCTCCCACTTCCCATCCCCTGACTGCCCCCATCAGAATCCTGGACTCATCCAACCCACCGTGCTCCTTGTCCCCACCACCCCCTCCCAAGACCCCCCAGCCTAACTTCCCCCCAGGATCCCACACCCTTCCCAACAGCCCCCTGTTCCCTGTCCCCTGATGGCCCCAACCCCTGACAGATCCCTGAGACTCCCATGCCTATCAACCCCGCCCATTCCCCATCCCCTGACCACCACGCCCAAACCTCCGCCCCATCCAACAGCCCCCTGTCCCCTGACTTGCCCCCGGAACTCCCTGCCCCTTATCCAATCCCTCAGCCCCCTTACCACGCTGCTGGCAGCCTGGCCTGAGCCAGACATGTGGCACCACTTTCCCAGAGGAGCACACAACCCACCCCCCAGGCTCCGGGGGAGGAGGGAAGAAGGGGAGAGGCCGGGAGCTGTCTCCCCTGCCAGGAGCTCAGGGGCCATACGGGATGGTCCCACGGGCCGGATGTGGCCCATGGGCTGTAGTTTGCCCACCTCTGGGCTAGATTCATGTTCCCTACTCCCATCACATTACTGTTCTGCTTTGCTAAATAACAAGGGGAAAATGATAATCATCATGCTCCACAAATTCCTTGATCAATCAGTTCCACTCCTCAAATCAAATACCAGCAGGAACAATTCAGAAAACCAAATCCTCACTTTTTACATTTCTGTTTATCACTTCCTCTCAGTACAGTGAAAACATAACAGAACACGGGTTCTCCAACTTCATCCTGGGAAGCACATCTTAACAGAGAGATCATCTTGCAGACACAATCAGTGCCTTCCCATCCATAGTTGCACCTGAAGACTGCACCCAAGATCAGGCCCCACTGTGCTACTCACTGTGAAGACACATAGCAAGAGACTGTCATTGCACTTACTGTCCAAATAGGCCAGACAGACAAAGCATTGGAGAGGAGAAAGAAGCACAGAGAACTGAAGTGACTTGCCTAGGTTCACATAGTAGATAAGTGGCAGGGTTGTGAATAAGAACTGAGATCTCCTGAGTGCTACTGCAGAATCCTTTCCAGTAGGCCACACTCCCTTTCTGTTACAAGGACTCCATGAGCATTTCCTAGCCCATAGATTTCCTATTTCCATTCCCACACACATGGATCATCTCACCTTACTTTCCCAAAGTAGGCCCAGAATTGGGGTAAAGTCCCTGTAGCTACTGCAACAACTGCTTGCATGAAAAAGCATCATTAGTTATGTATCTACATGTAGCTTCTTTTCAGGCGGTTGACCTAGTGGGATCATGCACTTCTCGACACGCCAGCTCTCCTTGGACCTCATTTGTTCTATGCCTAATTCCAGCACTCTGGGTTACACAGAGGAAATAGTTCGAATAGATATGGCTTCCGCTTCACGTATCAGATACTTGGAAAAAAATAAGGGAAAAACTATTTTAATACAGCATGAAGGCCACACAGGCAAAAATCACAAAGTCAGATCAAGATTCACAGATTCTAAGGCCAAAGGGGGATCACTGGGATCATCTGGCCTGACTCACCATGCCCTCCACCCCCGCATGACATAGGGCACAAGACACAAATGGAACATTTCAGTCTTGGGCCTGTCACAGCTCCATGTGCAAAGATGGGTGGCTACATTCTGCCCCATTTCAGGCCTCCTTAAGTAAAGAAAAAGTATTAAAAGAAAGTTATAGCTCCAAACTGAAGCACCCCGAGGCCCATTGTCCCCTCAGAATCATCACCTCACCCCTTTGTGTGAGACAGTCTTTAATATGATCACACGCCATCCTGCCTCACTGTGGGCCTGAGCCAACAGCCACTGAAGTCATTGTAAAGACTGACAGTGGATTTTAGATCAGGCCCATGTCAGAGGATCTGAAGTAAATGATGTGAGAGTTTTTCCTGTGGATCGGAGACTTGATAAGGGACAACTTCTCTTGGCATATGTTGTGAACAAGGGTATAATATGGATAGTGTATTTTATAAATACTATATGCCCCTCAGGTTACCTGGGTACTATTATCCTGGCTGGGTGCATAGAGTTAAATCAAAGGAGGCTGTTAGGGAGAAACTAACAGGAAATTTAACAATAGCAAAGATACAGTGCTATGAGAAAGTATACCAGGATTTATATTGTGATAACTGGGCCTACAAATTTACCCTAATTGTAAGCTCATTTGTGAAAAGTGAATGAGAGATCATAAGATGGCATAATAACCTACACTAAATATAACAATGTAACCCTTTTGCCCATCAGAGTTGGCAGCAACAAGGGCCGGGTTCAGTATCCAGGGGTTCCATTCCAATAGCACAATACAAAACCGGCTCAAATCCCCACCCAGTGACCTGGGACAACCATATACCACCCCCTGGGCGTCTGTAGGAGACAATACTTCCCCTCTCACAAGCACAGAGTCTGAGTGTACCAAAAGCCTTTTAATAACAGAGAGAAACAATGTGGCATTAGATTGGGGAAACAGGATTAATAAACCAAACCATGAACCAGAAGCCCCCCTTCCAGCAAATAGGCTGTGTCCTTCCTTTTGGCTCTTGAGTCCCACAACCCCAAAAATCACCCAATGGTCCCAAAAGTCCAACAGCCCAAAAGTCTCTGTTCCTGGTCAGTGCAGAGTTCAAAAGTCAACCTGCAGAGTCTTACCTCCCGGCCTGGGTGGAAATGGAGGGTAGGGCAAGGGGCACCTTACGTGGTCCGAGGCCGACTGTTCCACCTCTCCGTGGGGTTCCGCTGCAGCCCTCACCATAAGCCGCTCTGCTCTGCCGGCTGTTCCACGAACTGTTCCGCTCTGCCAGTCAATCCACTAGCCGTCCTGCTAGCTGACACTCAAACTGCTCTGCAGCGCCAGCCACTCTGCCAGCAGCACAAACTGCTCTGCTGGCCGCCCTGCCAGCTGACACCCAAACTGCTCTGCTGTGCCACCCACTCTGCCAGTCGCATGAACTGCACCCAGGAACGACTCGGCTGAGTCCGCTGCCAGTTGCACAAACTGCACCCAGGAACGGCTCGGCTGAGTCCTCTGCTTCGTTCTGCTAGCCATACAAACTGCTTGGTGCCACCAACATGCCTTTAGGCCCCCCCCCACTTAACACAGTGGTCAGTGATTTCAGCTTTTAGTAGGGGAGCCTTAGCACAGGTGCACCAGTGGACCCAAAGTGAATTCAGCTCAGCAAACTGAATCTAGACTCCTAATAGAATCAAAAATTAACTTTGCCATTCCACTGTGGAGAGAGGCAAGGTGCAATAGGCCTGTAGGACCCTTAGACAAGGCCCTCACCAAAAGGTATGGGGACCTGCCCATAGTCTCTCTCAATCTCAGAGTGTTATGAAAAACCTGGCCCTTGCCCAGTGAGTGCTACCTAGATGATAGCGAGTCCCTCCATCATAACAAGGACCAAGTACATGTCCATACTCCTTCATTCACATAATCAGGGTAACATCACTTTATCATTCCTGCCCCAATAACATAGAAACTGGGGCTCCCACATCAGCCGAAGTGGCTGCTGTGGGAGCCCCAGTTTCTATGTTGCTGCTGTGAGCTCAGGATAGGCGTGGTGGGTGTGCCTATGCAAACTGATCAGCCCCGAAGTTATTTTCCACAACTCACTGCAATTCCCATAATTCGCCACCAGATGTCAGAATAGATCTCATTCCTGACACTGCTTACAACAATAAATATTGACAGGAAATGGTGCAAAAGAAAAACAGAAAAATTGAATTAGCCGAAACCTAGTGGTATAACTCAAGGGTAGTGTTAAGATCATGTTTGGGAAACAACCCAAGTGTGGGACTGGCTACCAATGAACAAAAATTGATGCCTCAGGTTTCAGGCGTAATTGGTGAAAAAAATAACAAGAGGGTGAGCTATTCTGCCCATCATGCCCTTTTGGGGTCCTCAGAAAGAAGCTTTGGGGGAAGGTTGGCTAGCATCAATGCTGGCTGACTAAAAGAAGAGGAAAGAGTGAGTTACCATCATTATGGCTGCCAGCCCCACCATCTTTTGGATCCAAGATGTTCTCCATGCTAATCCTGAGACGTCTTGATCAGATCACACAAGAGAGAGGGACCCGGATGGCACTGCTACCTCCAGTAACTTTCACTAAATCCCAAACAATACCTGGGATGTGTGTGCGTGTGTCTCTCTCATGCTCACATGCACAAAACACACATGCATGTATTTTTTTCCTTCTTATTTCTTCTCTTTCCTAGCTCTCTGTTTTTACTTTCTCTCCAGTAAGAGTCTGGCTTTGCCAGCTACAACTGTACATTTTGAAACACTGCTGTGACCAGAAAGGGGCAACTACATATAATGCCCTAAGCAGCCTGATATTGGTACTAGTTTGCCAGGTCTCAGAGTGGCTGATAAGAGCGTGTGCTGTGCCTGTTTTCCCAGCAGTGAAGTTGCAAATGAGAGTTGACATGAGACACAAAGCTGCATTTTCTATTTTTGCTGCTCTTTTCTTTCCTCTCTGGTGTGTCTTTCCCTGTGTGTCTTTTCGGAAACGGGATTGGACTCCAACAATAGCAGTAAGCAGAAAAGCTCCAGCTCACCTCAGATAACTTCTTCCCTTTTTCCCAAAAAGTACAATTATCATCTTCTTTGATACCATCCATGATGCCAAACAAGGGGTATTTTTCCTTGAAAGATTCTTGACAGCTACAGGAAAAGGGAAATTGTTAAAACAAAATCCTTATGTAAGACTTTAAAGACCCTGAAAAGTCAGTGGTGTTTATCAGGTTAATATTTAAATTAACCAGAAAATTCCTCTTAACAGTGTTCTCTAAATCTTCTGGCATCTTGTAAAATGGACGTAGAAATAGTGGTCAATAGGCTAACTAGAGAAATAGCGGTCTTAAAATCTTTGCAGGTGTCTTTAAAAACCTGAGGCTACCACAACCAGTCAAACCAGAACATACTGTAACATTTTCACAAAAAGAACTTTTGTATTCTTCTAAGCACTCCAGGGTTCGCAATCTTAATGGAAATAAGATTGACCTATCTGAAAGCTTTTGGACAGATTCTGATCCCACTAACACTTCTTTTTACACCCTGACTTCTTCAGGATTACAACAGAAAAGCTGAGAGGAGAATCAAGCTCTTTGGGTTTTATTTCAGCATTGTTTTTCTGAAGTGGCTGAGGCAAGCACGATTACCTTGCTGAAAATGTGATCCTATCTTGAAGTGGCCTACAGTCCAGCGTAAAGGAAAGAAATAAAGAGAAGGAAAAGGCCTTTATCTAATTAATTAGTGATACTTGTGATGGCTGCTTCAAGATGAACTTTGTAGACTCGACCAACGAATTCTGCCAACCACAATCAGTGCTAATGCCGAGATAATTTCATTTATGAACACATTTTCTCCTGAAGCCTAAGTACTTGAGTTATGGTATGCAGACTTCCCAGAAAAGAATAACTCATGTGCCAGAAAAATTTTACTTATTAACTACTTCTTTCCATCTTTCATTTTACATTCCCTGATGCTACTGAACAGGGTTTCTTCTAAGCTACAGCCCCAATCCAAATGTGCTCCTCTCCAATAGATTTCATCACGGGATCTCAAAGTGTTCTGCAAGACAAACCTCCCTTAACTAAGCCTTCCAATGCCACATTTCATGAGACTTTTATTATCCCAATTTGACAGAGGGGAAAAATTAAAGCACAGAGAGTGTAAGCGATTTGACAGGACACAGCAAGTGAGTGAAAGAGTTGGGAATAGAAGTTCTGGGTCCAAGTCCCCCAATCTGATCACTAAAGAACATTGTCACCTCAGTGAAACAGGACTTCTGTTTGGCACTGATTTCATTGGCCCTGCTCAGCAGGGCTGCAGCAGATAGGGGAAACCTCTGCTTCAATCTGCCAGCAGCTCTCTTAGCCCAGGGTCCTTGCCCACCTACTGCCACCATCAAGCAAAGTTACAGAATCAGAGAAGTTCAGGGTTGGAAGAGATCTCAGGAGGTCATCTAGTCCAACCGCCTGCTCAAAGCAGGACCAATCCTCAACTCAATCATCCCAGCAAGGGCTTTGTCAAGCCTGTCCTTAAAAACCTTTAAAGAAGGAGATTTCACCACCTTCCCAGGTAACCCATTCCAGTGCTTCACCACCCTCCTAGTGAAAAAGTTTTTCTTAATATCCAACCCAGACCTCCCCCACTGCAACTAGAGATCATTACTCATTCTATCATCTGCCACCATGGAGAACCATCTAAACCCATCCTCTCTGGAACTTCCTTTCAGGTAATTGAAAACAACTATCAACCCCCACCCCATTCTTCTCTTCTGCAGACTAAACCATCCCAGTTCCCTCAGCCTATCCTAATAAGTCATGTGTTCCAGACCTCTAATCATTTTTGTTGCCCTCTGCTGGACTCTTTCCAATTTTTCCACATCCTTCTTGTAGTGTGGGCCCCAAAACTGGACACAGTACTCCAGATCAGGCCTCACCAATGCTGAATAGAGGGGAGTGTTCACATCCCTCGATCTGCTGGCTGTGCTCCTACTTATACAAGTCATGTTGGCTGGGGACAGCAGGCCCTAGGCTCTGTGGGACATGCTGCTCCCGCTGGCTGCCTCCAGCAGCGAGGAGTTGGCTGCAGAACTCACCCCTAGCCTGGACCTGCTGCAACTTTACTTACAAGGTAAGGTACGGCCTTGTAGGTTTTACTGAATCAGGACTTTAGTGTCTGAACAGTGGAAGATGCAAAATTCCCTCAATTCTCAGTGAGTTGAGTACCCTGGGTGAAATACTGTCCCCACTGAAGCCGATGAAAGTTTTGACACGGAACCAGGATTTCACCACAGGTCTTTAACCATTAACCCTGTTTTAAAAGAAACCAGGAAGCAAAACCATATTGGGTCTTTTCCAGGAAACTGAGAAGTTCAACAAAATGTCTCCCTGAGACCAAGCCTAGATTAGTAGACCATTACTGTACTATGGAGGTGCTATAGACGCAACAGTGTAAAACAATTTAAAACATGCAGCTAGACCAGGGGATAGAATCCGACGTGATACTTTTTCCAGTATCATGTGAAAAATGCAATTTTGTATTTTGGGGCAGTTTTGGTGGCTTTGCTGTAAGTTAAAAATTTTTTGTGAGGGTAAAATTGTGTCTTTTCTCCTTTCTGAAATCCAAATAGGTATAGCAGCCATTGCCACAAGTTGTATCATTTATTCCTGCAGATACAGTGGTGGTAACTGCAGAGCTCAGCAGGGAATCTCCATTCCAGTCCATTATTCTGTTGGCAAGTGCAAACTAGACTCTGGAAGACTTCACAGCACCTGAAAATGTGGGCTTTGCTTTTCAGTGATGGCTCCAGGAGAAGCCAAAGTGTAAATGTGGCACACAATTTGCCAAAACACCAGGACCTACCAAAATGATCACCAGGGTTCACTAAGGATATCTTTACACTGCCATTAAAAACCTGAGGCTGACTCATGCCAGCTGACTTGAGCTCACAGAACCTGAGCAAAGGGTCTGTTTAATTGCAATGTAGACATTCAGGCTCCGGCTGCAGCCCGAGCTCTGGGAGCCTCCCTCCTCACAGGGTCCTAGACCCCATCCTCCAGTCCAAATACAAATGTCTACACCGGAGGTTCTCAAACTGAGTGCATGCCCCTCTGCGAGCACGGAATGTATTCAGGGGTGCATCAGAAGGCAGAGCTGAGAGCGGTGACTGCTGACCCGATGCCCAGCTCTGAAGGCAGCATGGCCACCAGCAGCAGCCCAGAAGTAAGGGTGGCATAGTATGGTATTGCCACCCTTACTTCTGCGCTACTGCTGATAGCGGTGCTGCCTTCAGAGCTGGGTTGCTGAAGAGATATACATTATATTCTTAAATGCCTTTACTGTTTTTAATATTTAGTGAGAGTTGCATGTTGTATTTTTGTCAGTATGTGCGCTTGTATGGCAGGATGCGGGGTGTAAACTACCACAGATGGAAAAAAGGATGAGGCAATCAAATAAACTTGAAACCCATTGGTCTTCACTGCAATTTAACAACCCCTTAAACCCTGAGTCATCTGGCATGGGCCAGCCAAGGGGTTTTAATTGGAGAATAGATGTATCCTAACAGTCAGATTGTGAGACCCTTGTTTGAATACAATGAATAATATCCTAGTCCACATTGCCTCAGACAGAACTACTCATGACATATCATACTATTCACCATGACTACGGGGATCCCAATCCGGCCCAAATTATCAAGGATGCTTGAAAGAGAGGAAACTCTTGTAAATCGCAATAGATTGGATCAGAGACATACAGACATTAGTGCTTGAAAAATAATACCAAAAAAGTGTGAAGCTTGAAATTAATTCTCCTCTAACATGCTTTTAGCTCTGCCTTCTACAAATATGCAGGCAATTAAATTTACTATCAGAAGGAACCACATAAGTCTTTACAGAAACCTAGTTTTACATGGGAATGTGCAGGTATTCAAGCCAGAAGTGCTTGCTTATTTAGCCTGCCATGCCCCCTGGAGTGGTTCATGACTGTGAATGCCCACCTCAGCGCAGACTGTCAGAAAACAAGCCAGATACCCCAAGCTGGTGGCGTGTTCTGTAATTAGATTTCACCATGCCAGTAACAAATATGGACTCCTGGATCACTATATCAGTCTTACTATGGAGTCACAGACTGTCCCCTTAGACTCTCCACTCTATCTTCCCACCCAGACAAACTGGACTTTGTGATACAAGGTCACTTAAACAAAAAAAATTCACACCACAATAAGTTGCTCACAGTCTCAAGAGACCAGTCACTTACCACAGATCAATTGGTACCCTAGATCTTACACCAAAGACAAGGCTGGTAGCTAATTCTATGGTAAACTAACTAAAGGTTTATTAGCCAAGAAAAGGAAATGAAAGTTATTGAAAGATTAAAGCAGGTAAAGTATCTGCATAGGTGAATCACAGTTTGTAATTCCAAATGGTGGAAGTAATTTAATAAACAATCTTTTCAGGGTACCCAGACTGTCTCTGGGAATCTCTGCTTTGCATCCAGTAGACTTCCCTTTAAGAGTCCAAACAGTTCAGAGATGAAGGATCTTTCCCTGAATCCAAGCTTATAGCTTCTTCTCACAGAACACAAGCTGACAGGATCACTAGGTGGGCTTTTCCTTTAAGATGGAGAGTGAGGAATGCATTTTGAGTCTTTTGCCTCCAATCATCACACACAATGACCACTCGCTTTGAAATTAGCATCTGTCAGGTGAAGTTCTTCATTCCATAAGGCTTCTTCCTCCTTTGATGGATTATTTAGTTACAAGGATATACACAATGTATATGTTTCCTACCGGTACGTGAAAACAATGCAAGTAACATCCCACCAGTTTTAACACCTCTACACTCCTACACATTTAACAATCGCTTTGATCTATACTAATACACAAGCGAATTGGCTTGGGGCTCTGGCATGAGCTTGCACCTGGTCTGCTGGCATCACACAGCCAATCAGGGAACAGAAAGAATAACGAAACTAATCGGAACCATGCAACGTGGCACAAATTTTGCACTTTTTCATCCACCCATCCAGTAATATAATCTAAAAGGTTATTTATTGAGGACAAGATTATTACTCAGTCCATGTAGCCACACAGGGGAGAAATGGGTGTTCTCACTTCTGTGAAAGAGATGATCTATTGCTGGTCACGCACTGCAGTGTGTAGTAGGTCAAATTTCTTTAGGATTCACTATTCTTCTAACCCATTTGAAGGCAGGCTGACTCTTTAAGGAATTTTGAGACCACAGTGACTGAGTACTTAAAACATCCAACCAACTTTCAGCTCATATTGATTGCTTTGTCCATGGATGGCTGCTTCAGCTCAGCAGAGCTTATGCTATAAGGCGTGTGAAGCAAATGATCAATGCTATATTTGCTAGAAGCTTTTTTAATGTTTTGTTCATTTGCTCATAAATCAACATGGTGCTGGCTATGGTAATCGTCCAGCTTTCTGGCACATTGAGAAAAGTAATGTCTATCAAAGGTATCCATCTGCTTAATACTGAAGGTCTTGCAATGCAGAAGAGCTGATCTGCTAGCTGATTTGCTGAGGAGTCATAACTGGGAGTGATGCTCTGGGTTCCCTTACTGATGAACATTTTCATAGAATTGTGATACATTTTACAAGAACATCTTCCTGAAAGAGAGCCAAGATCTTTAGCAGTCTGACAATTTTTCTTCTTCCAGAGGAGAATGTCTCTCCTTATCATTTCACTCAGAGCTTTGTGCATCCTTACTTAGGCCATGATTTAGCAATAAACCCATGTTTAATTTTAAGCATATGTTTAAATACCATCATTTTTAATGGGATTTAAGCATGTGCTTAACATTATGTAAGGCTGAGTGCTCTGCTGAATTGGGGTCTTTAGATCTGAACCTGCTTCCACTGAAGTCCCTGGGAATTTTGCTGCTGTCTTCACTGGGATCAAGACTGGGTGCTTTCTGTGGCGATTCCAGATTCCAGGGCACCTTGTCAGTCTCCTGGCATGGTGCCTGTGTCTGTCTCGATCCTTTGGGGGATACTTCAAATTCCATCCTGTTTACTGTAGTATTCCAGGATTTTACCACGATTGGGCTCTCAGATGTTAAAGAAATACCAAACCAGGCTTCCATCTCTCATTTAAACGTGCAGAGGAACAAGATGGAAGTTTTCTCATGTAACAGATTGCACTGGAATGCCGACTGGCATATCACCACCAAAATATCACAGATTTGGAAATTTGGGCTTATGTTCAGTGGACTTCTCAACCACACCCCCACCTGCATTGTAAAAGCTGGGTTTCTGTCAGACTGAAAGATTTGTTTCAACGCCATCATTAGCACAGTGATTTGGGACTCCTCATACAATATGTGTGGAAGGATGAATTCAGGACTATGAAAGAAGATGACCTCACTCCAGGGGGAATGTATTGCATCGCAGCTTGGCTGTGGAAGAGAAGCAAGGCCACATAAAATTTTGTTTCACAAGACAGAATCATGGACACTCCTATAGTTAGGTGACAGCCTTGGCAATGGTGTGTTAGTCATTGTCTCTGCATGCTTGTTCATCTCTTCGGTTTTGGAATCTGACACAATTTTTTAAGACTTCTTGGATGCGAAAGACTTAGTGAGTGTCAAAAGAAACTTTGACCTTTATGTGCATGAGAAATGTGCCTGTAGTTAAGGAATTGGAAGTATGAAGACACTCATCAACCACTAGGCTCCATAGAAAAAAGCTGATCGTTAGCTGGGGTCAGGAAAAAAATGTTCATCCTCCCCACTATGCTATGATCTCACTTAGTTAGATGCAATAGAGGAGTTCTCTCCCCTTCCAGGGGTATCCACAGTCCTCAGTCTGCACCATCCCTCATGGCCAACTGCAGCCCCAAAGTCTATCCCCTTGCATCAGGGCAAGCCACAGTCTGTATCATACCACGCTCCCCCACAGCCAGGTACAGTGCAAAGGGGGGACCCAGGCCTGCCCTCTACTCTTGGCCCCATCCCAGGGACCCACTGGTGGCAGCAATGTCCTGCCCTCCTTCTCTCCCCTCTACCATTCACACTCCCTTTGGCTCTTGCACCATCTGGGCCCTTTTTTCCAGGGGCCTCGCCCTGACAGATATCAGGCTGGAGCTTTCCCCGCACTCCCCTGAGCCTGCCCAGCACTGCTTTAGCTAAGATGCTATCCCTGGGAGCAAGTCCTCCTTTCTTGCTTGTCAGGGAGAGACTCCTGTCTCCGCTCTGCTGAAGCCTTTATATAGGGCTCAGCCTGGCCCTGATTGGCTGCCTCTTTCTTGGCCCTGATTGGCTCCCCACAAGCCCTTGCTGATTGGCTGCTAGTCTGTGCAGCCTCTCTGACCTATTCCAGCCATTTTGCTCATGGAGTGGGGCAGCCACACTACTACAATTGGGTACAATTTTGCCAGTTTCAGAGGCTAAAAAAATGTGCTCTTCAAAATTATTTCTACTCGCCCTACTGAATAACCTTCTGTGTGGGATTATCTTGAGAGGGTGATTCCATCAAAGACAGACAAACAGTTGTTGGTGGAATTTTACTAAGGGGTTCCTGAGATGACCCATCAGCATTTAACCCCAGGTATTTAGAATGCCATTGAGGTTCTCCAAGTCATTACCAAGTTATGCTGCTATTAGAAATAAAAATGTTTAATCTTTTTCTTCTTGACTTTGACTTTCATTCTGAATTTCCTGGTCTAATGTGCCCTGTTAAATTGATTTGTTATGCTAAATTTGTGCCAAATAAATAACGAGTTTCCAGATTTGCCTATGGTATAACAAGGCAGGGATTAAATTACTTCCAACAGTATTGCTATCAGGGGCTTTCTACAAAAATATGCTATAGACACTAGAAAATTTACAATTCCCCAGTATGTTACTTGTTATAATGTCACTGTTTCTGGTGCTTTGTTGCATTATTAAAGTAGCTTGTATGAAAGGGTTTGGTCAGTCCATATTTTGAAGGTCTCATCCACAACTGTAAGTTATACAGAAAGTCCAGAGAAAAACCCCACCAGGAAAATATGGAAAGGAAAATATGTTTACTGATGTTCAATTACTCTTGGAATTGTGTCTTGCATTGGATGTAACAAATGGCATATTGCAGCAGTCTGAAACTAATTTATATCAGTGAACAGAGGAAATTACAGTCCAGACTAAGTCAACTGAATGGGGGCCATTGGAAATGTCATGATACCTAATATAAGCACATAGTAGATGAAATACTGTCTCCACTACAGTCAATAGCAAAACTCCCACTGACTTCAGTGGGGCCAGGAGTTCACACAATATTCCTCATCACCAAATCATATTGGGCCATCTCCTTGGAGCCTTACCCCCAAGTGAGTGTTGTTACCTTGGATTTACATTGGCAGAATACAGTCCTGAGCTTTTACACAGTCTCTACACAGGTTAACCCCGAGGAGAGTTTACATGAGTAAAGACTATATAAAATTAAGTGCCCAATTCCACCAGGAGTTGTACCTTTGTAGATGAGAATCAACATTTACATTAATTAAATCAATTGAACTACTCTCCCGATAAGGTGCTACTCTTGGTGAGTAAGAGTGGAAGAGAATAGGGCTGCAAATAAAGTACCCAGACTGAGTCTTTTGTTTGAATGGGCCACTAGCTCACAATCCTGCAGAATTTATTGATTCCATTGTTCCTAAACCACCACCAATAGAAATGGGTAAACTCTGGTTTTGAATATCTCCAGTTTCTGCCCTTCCTACAGTCTCACAGTGAGGAAAATCTCCCTCTGTGGATGTCTCCTACTGTAGGGGTAACATCTAAGAACTTTAATTCCCAACCCTATGTATTTCCCGAGCTATAAAATGTACTTTCTGAAGTAAATGAAAGAGCATTTTAACCATACAAATTGTGTATTCTGAATTGTTTTCTGCTAACAGTGTCAGGTTTGGAAACATGTGCAAGACACTCTCCACTAGCAAAAAGACACCAGAGTGTATTATTAAGGAAGAGCACAAATCATCAGTGAGTTTGAGTCTGTGTAGCAGAAGAGATGCTATGGGAAACAGAGTAGAGTGGCAAAACTAGTTTTCCTTTAAGATTTTGTTGGAATTTTAGGTTTCAAATGAACCCAAAAACCTGAAAGTGAAACTTATGGAAAATAAAACTATGCAAACCTTAAAACGCAGCTCAACAAAGGACCAGGAAGATCTCACTCTGCTACCTGCCTAACTAAACCATTTTGTAAATTTCAATGTCTTTGTTGTTTTCACATCTCCAGGTGAAGGTAGCAAATGTACTCCTCAATCCAGAGCTCCTACCATTTCTGAACAATATGGGCTGTTATATATTTATTGGAGCTTAGTGTTTTACAGTTAAGCAGTTAATAACAGGAAGTCCTACCCTAAAGAGTTTACTTTCTTATTTGATTTTTCTTAACCTATCTTGTTTATGGATCCATTCACCTAGCACTGAGCTACCTTTCCGTCCCATGTGAAGTGGGATGTAGGATCCTGAAAAGTATAACAGAAAACTCCTCTATGGGTTTTACAAGGAAAGGGGCAAAATAATTGAGTCTTTTTAATGAGTATCTGTGAATCTGAGTACTTCATGGCCCCCAGGTCCATAGGTATCTGAGAGTCCCATAAACATTAATAAATGAATCCTACAACACCTGCGTGAAGGGGGAAGTCCTATTATCTCCATTTTACATTGCAGGGGAAATGAAGCACAAAGCGTAAAATTTTCAAAAGTGCCTAAGTGACTTAGGAGCCTAAATTCCATTCTCAGCAATGATATAGGCATATTGACATCTAAGTCCCATTGACTTTCAGTAGGACTGAGGTTCCAAAATGCCTAATGACAGATGTTCTTGAAAATTTTGCCCAAAGATATTAAGTGTGAAATCCTGGCTCAAGAGAAGTCAATGATAAAACTCCTATTGACTACATTGGTTCAATATTTCACTCTATGTCCAGGAAGTGCCACAGTTCTAGTGTCCCATTCCAGTGCTTTCATCCCCAAACCATCCTCATCTCTACTTATTATTCTTAGCTTTTCAATAAATTACTCTTCTATCCAGAGATATTTTTATTTGCTGATATGTATGACCAGATGTAGATACAACCTGTGCTTCTCCTTCTTCAGATCTTAGAGATGGTGAAAAGAGTGCAGATGAAGCAGAACCAAGACCAGTGACTTTAATAGCTAAACCAATAATATACTTAATCAGCCATGGCAGGTAGCTTCTTCCTGCCTGGGAGAAGCATCATGGAAATATAATATGAAATTTAATGAGACAAATGAGTTGATTCTTTTGTTAAGGCATAGAAATACATCAGTGTTACTAGTGTGCACTAATGAGATTAATAAAATAACCATATTGTACAGCTAGTGATATAATGAGTCACCCATAAGGGATTATCGTGCTCCAAATCATTGCGAAGGCTAGTAACATCTCAAGGTGAAGAAGGCGGCATTTCTAAGTAGGAGAGCTAGTTTCACAGCTTTTCTGAGATCTGATGAGACTTGGCTGCAGTGGGGAGAGAAGTACAAACTCTGACCAAAACAGCCAGGAATTTATAACAAGAATAAGGAAGTAAGCAGGGAGAAAGGTCTCCCACCCCAGTGAGATGCCATGAAAGATTCCAGTAATGGCAAGGAGTTTATCCCTATAGAATATTGCATTTTGAATGCTCCCAGCGATCACTGAATCTTTGGTAAAAGGGTTTAAAGGAAGTTTTCCTAGAAATGTATTTCTTACAGATGGGGCAAAATGATGCACTTTAGAATTACACTCTTCACATTTGAGCAAGAAAAGAGAAGGGCAACGTATATTTGCTAAAAGACTTTGTTTTGCTCAATGTATATTTCCTAAAAGACTTTGTCCCTAAAAAGAAGGGCACCTACAGAGTATTTTGCTTAAAGACGAATCTTAAAGGTGGGCGGCGGACCAGTTTCCAGAGTGCACAGGACCCCAAAATTCTTTAATCCAGCACTGTGCAGTACAATACAGACTTTAATTACAGAATCACATGCTGTTTTTCAAACAGGGCCCCAGCCTGATTTAGAGCACAAGATAGGTCTGCCCTGGGAATTAAACACCTCTGCCACAACAACTGTTTTTCTCCATATAAAAGCCAGGGCCAGCATTTAGAGACAGCAAGTAGTGCAGTTGCTCGAGGCACCATACACAGGGGACACCACGAAGCTAAGTTGCTCAGGTTTCAGCTTCAGCCCCAGGTGTTGGGGCTCAGGGCCCCAAGCTGCAGTCCCGCGCATTGGGGCTTTGGCTTTCTGCTCTAGGCTCTAGCACGTTTAATGCTGGCCCTGCTTAAGAGATCCCCTGAAACCTGCTTGCGACCCCCTGGTGGGCCCTGGATTCCTGGTGGAGAACCACTGCTCCACAGGTCCCTTACCTCATTTGTTGCAGACATTGGAAAGTGTGCAGTGAATGAGGGAGGGGTGTGCAAAAAGAGAAAGGATGGACTCAAGGTTAAGGCAGTTGAAGGCTGCCCTGCACAAGTGGATTCTCTTCCTGTGTCTGCCACAGAGTTCCTACGTGGTGCTGGGCAAGTCTTTTCACAGGTGGCCACCAATTGTGTGTTCTTCATTTTCCGGGTGCCTGACTTGCGATCCTGGGGTCTGATTTATAGAAGTGCTGACCACTCACAGCTGTAACTGGAGTTAATCGGAGCTCTGTTCTGAATAGATAAAGTGCTGCATAATGCTACGTATTCTGAAAAACAAGATACTAAGGCTTGATCTACACTAAAATTTAGAAGTGACAAAGAGTCCTGTGGCACCTTAAAGACTAACTAAAGTATTAGAGCATGAGCTTTCATGGGCTAATACCCACTTCGTCGGATGCATGCAGTGGAAGTATCCAGGGGCAGGTATAAATAGGTAGGCAAAAACCAGGTTAAAGATAACAGAGTGGGTCCAATGTGGCTGAACCAGCTGTATCTCTAATCACGGAGGGTGAGGTATTCCTCTAGCAGCTGAACTGGAGGTGTGAACAGCAAGAGAAGAGAAACTGCTCTTGTAGTGAGCTAGCCATTCAAAATCTCTATTCAGTCCCAAACTGATTGTGTCAAATTTGCAAATGAATTGCAACTCTGCAGTTTCTCTTTGAAGTCTGGTCTTAAAGATTTTTTGCTGCAAAATGCTGACCTTTAAGTCTTTCACGGTGTGTGCAAGGAGATTGAAGTGTTCTCCTACAGGTATTTGTATATTGCCATTCCTGATATCTGATTTGTGTCCATTTATCCTTTTTCGTAGGGACTGTCCAGTTTGACCGATGTACATAGCAGAGGGGCATTGCTGGCACATAATGGCATATATTACATTGGTAGATGTGCAGGTGAATGAACCAGTGATGGTATGGCTGATCTGGCTAGGTCCTGTGATGGTATTGCTGGTGTAGATATGTGGGCAGAGTTGGCATTGAGGTTTGTTGCATGGATTGGTTCCTGAGTTAGAGGAGTTATGGCACGGTGTGCTGAGTAACACAGGAACAAATTAACATACTCTTAGAGCCCCGACTGGGGTTATTCTATCTATCACCCAAGATCCACAAACCTGGAAATCCTGGATGCCCCATCATCTCAGGCACTGGCACTCTCACTGAAGGACTATCTGGATATGTGGACTCTCTGCTCAGACCCTACGCCACCAGCACTCCCAGCTATCTCCGTGACACCACCGACTTCCTGAGAAAAGTACAATGCATTGGTGATCTTCCAGAAAACACCATCCTAGCCACCATGGATGTAGAGGCTCTCTACACAAATACCCCACCAGAGATGGAATACAAGCTGTCAGGAATAGTATCCCTGATGATGACACAGCACAAGTGGTTGCTAAGCACTGTAACTTTATCCTCACACACAATTATTTCAAATTTGGTGACAATATATACCTCCAGGCCAGTGGCACCGCTATGGGCACCCGCATGGCCCCACAGTATGTCAACATCTTTATGGCTGACCTGGAACAACGCTTCCTCAACTCTCGTTCACTCATGCCCCTTCTCTATCTATGCTACATTGATGACATCTTCATCATCTGGACCCATGGGAAAGAAACTCTGGAAAAATTCCACCATGATTTCAATAGCCTCCACCCCACCATCCACCTCAGCGTGGACCAGTCTACATGAGAGGTCCACTTCCTAGACACCACGGTGCAAATTAATGATGGCCACATCAACACCACCCTATACCAAAAACCTACCGACAGCTACGCCTACCTTCATGCCACCAGCTTCCATCCTGGACACACCACACGATCCATTGTCTACAGCCAAGCACTGAGGTACAATCGTATTTGCTCCAACCCCTCAGACAGAGACCAACACCTACAAGATCTTCACCAAGCTTTCTCAAAACTACAATACCCGCACAAGGAAATATGGACACAGATCAACAGAGCCAGACGTGTACCCAGAAGCCTGCTGCTGCAAGACAAGCCCAAGAAAGAAAACAACAGAACACCACTGGTCATCACCTACAGTCCTCAGTTAAAACCTCCCCAACGCATCATCAGTGATCTACAACCCATCCTGGATAACAATCCCTCTCTTTCACAGGCCTTGGGAGGCAGGCCAGTCCTGGCCCACAGACAACCCGCCAACCTCAAGCATATTCTCACCAGCAAAAGCACACCGTGCCATAACTCCTCTAACTCAGGAACCAATCCATGCAACAAACCTCAATGCCAACTTTGCCCACATATCTACACCAGCAATACCATCACAGGACCTAACCAGATCAGCCATACCATCACTGGTTCATTCACCTGCACATCTACCAATGTAATATATACCATTATGTGCCAGCAATGCCCCTCTGCTATGTACATCGGTCAAACTGGACAGTACCTACGAAAAAGGATAAATGGACACATATCAGATATCAGGAATGGCAAAATACAAAAACCTGTAGGAGAACACTTCAATCTCCTTGCACACACCGTGAAAGACTTAAAGGTCAGCATTTTGCAGCAAAAAATCTTTAAGACCAGACTTCAAAGAGAAACTGCAGAGTTGCAATTCATTTGCAAATTTGACACAATCAGTTTGGGACTGAATAGAGATTTTGAATGGCTAGCTCACTACAAGAGCAGTTTCTCTTCTCTCGCTGTTCACACCTCCAGTTCAGCTGCTAGAGGAATACCTCACCCTCCGTGATTAGAGATACAGCTGGTTCAGCCACATTGGACCCACTCTGTTATCTTTAACCTGGTTTTTGCCTACCTATTTATACCTGCCCCTGGATACTTCCACTGCATGCATCCGACGAAGTGGGTATTAGCCCATGAAAGCTTATGCTCTAATATTTTAGTTAGTCTTTAAGGTGTCACAGGACTCTTTGTCACTTCTGCAATTCCAGACTAACATGGCTACCCCTCTGATTCTTGACTAAAATTTAGGTCGACCCACCTACATCACTCAGAGGTGTGAAAAATCCACACGCCTGAACAACACAGGTAAGCCGACCTAGCCCCCAGTGTAGACAGCGCTAGGCCAGTACAAGAATTCTTCTGTCGACCTAGCTACCGTCTCTTGGGGAGATGGTGGGACAGCATAATATCTACACTGAAGTGCTATAGCGGCGCAGCTGTAGCATTTCAAGGATAGACAAGCCCTTAGTGTCTGAAATCGGGCACCCACAATGTGTGGATTCTTTTGTGAGACTCCCATTTTCCATGTGTAAAATGAGGATAACACCACTCCCTCATTTCAGTGGGGTGGCGTGAAGATAAATGAATTAAAATTTGGGAAGCTCTAAGATACTATCGTGACGAATGCCGTGGGAAAGCCCATGAGGAAATTAAAAGTTGCATCTTCAGAGCAAGGCTTGAAATGAATGCAATGTATAGAGCCTGGGGCCACACGCTGAACAATGAGGACAAAAAAAAACATCGAATAGTTGCCCAAGCACCATCTATGCTGTGCCCTGAATGCAGCACATGGAAAAAAGCCTGTGAGATCATGTACTTAAAGACTCTATCATAATGCGTATGTATATGGGGCTGAATGAGGGTTTCATGGGGCAGCCTTAATTCTGGCATTGTCTCACTTCTGAGTGCTTGGGTTTGCAATCTTAATAGTAATTTGTTTTTTTAAAAAACAGAAAACACTATTCAAATCCAAACTGTTGTCTTTCACTGACTGCACAAAGAACAACTTCCCTAGCAGTTCAGATTCATGAAGCCCTCCATGTGCATCACTGGAAATCTCAAGGCATTTCACAGTAACATCGAGGTGAATGAACAGAAAATCATCCATCTCCGCCAGAGAGACTGGAATTTTGTGAAGACAACCTTGTAAATGTTCCTACTGTTCTAGTGCAGTACTTGTACTTCCTTTATGAACAACTGTGTGACGTCTGTAGGCACCAAGCCGCCCTTGGAAGCTGCATGTGTCATCTTCAGGGTCATCTCCCAGAACAAAATGGTAAGAAATTGACAAGCCACGCACTACAGGATTCACAAAGCTGAAGTCTCAGCACACTTGCTGTGTTTTAGGCCTGGGCAGAGGAGTACAAAGTGAATGCAAGTCTGATTTTAAAGACACGTTCTCTTTTCTGCCCCCTTTCCCACTCCCGAGGGAGCAATCGCTAAAGCCGGGGGTTTTGCTTAGAGCACTCAGAAATGAAATGTATCCTAAAGCAGAGGTTCTGGGCAATGCCTTTTACACCACTTCAGTGTCAAACCCAGTCCTCAGCAACCAGCCTGTGCAGCTGGGCTGTGTGCCAGAGAAATGAGCATGGCAGGAAGGAAGAAGAAAGATATCCAAGTGAGCTGCTGTTCAGTTGCTACTGCTGCCTCTCCACAGGGCTACAGGAAGGATAAACGGGTTCACATAGCAGCATATACTGTCATGCAGGGACTCATTGTGAAACTGGATTCTGTGCTGGGCATGCAAGCTACACCCTCTGCAGAACCTCTCCCCTTACACAGTAGTCTCCCCTCACACTCTGGAGTCTTCACATCTGTGGACACTGGGATAGGATTCACCCTATAACGTGGGGCTGTGTTGGGGTGAGTACCAAGGAAGTTGCTGAAGGTTTTTATGACTTTAGCTATAACCTATGGCATTTGAAAGCATCCTATTGTCCAAGCAGGAAATTCAAACTAACCCTTTATAGTGTACAAGAGGGAGGAAGGGAAGCGAGAGAAATAGCTTTGTGTTAAAGGACTTTGACAGGACTAATGAAACATAAGTCTTGGAGACACTTCTCTTGTTATTATTTGAAGGTCCAACCACAGAAGTTTACAGTTCAGTAATCGCAGCACACTGCACAGCACAGAGTGCCTGCAGCCCTACCTCCCAGAGCACTGGATCAGCACCACAGTAAGCTGAGGCTGCGGGGCAGGGAAAACACTAAGGGAGGGGCCAGAGGCTAGCCTCCCAAGCCAAGAGCTCAGGGTCTGGGCAGGAGGGTCCTCTGGGCCAGATGTGACCCATGGGCCAGGGTTTGCCCAAGAGGTACTAGATTAAGGTATAAACTCTACAGGCCCATACCTGAGACTCCAGCTCTTTGAGCCACATTCTGGCTTTCATTTTAAAATAAATGTCTAGGCCTCATGGTTTCATAGAAAAACTTGAAAAGATGACCTCAGTGTAAAAGATACAGGGACATCTGCTTGAGTCTGCAGGCAGCTTTTAACAATAGCTCGGAAAAGGGTGACTTGTCCTCATGCATCTCAGTGGGGTGTTTCCTGCAAGACCCCACTGCTCCAGGGTGGAGGGAGGGAGAGCATTCCAATATCACCGGAGTCTATGTATGGCAGGAAGAGAAGAATTTAATGGATCTGGCCTACTCACCCAAGCTGACACCACCTGGTTACTGGGATAAGTATTGGATACCAATCTGCTCCAGCAAATTGGCATCCAATACTTATCCCAGTAACCAGGTTGTATCAGGGACAAAGAAGGGGTTCCTGAGGCCACTTGGAGAAGAGAAGGCCCTATGCAGCTGCCTCAGCCTCTGGGGCCACGTATGTGTTGGGCCCTTGACTGTCTTAATCTAACCCTAGTTGCTAAAACAAGGCCAGGAAGTTGTGGCGGTTCATTGCAGAAGGCAGCCAAACTTAATGTAATAATTAGGATGCTTAAAAGATATACTCAAGGATTGTCAGTCCTCAATCAGATTCTCAATTACTGCAAGGTGAACAGTCTTTTTCCTATTATTTGAATTACCAAGCCCATCACATGAGCAAGAACTAGAACACGGCACAGGATTTTCTGCAGTATGAAACTGAATATGAACTGAGGTTTCCTTTCTGCAAGTAGTAGGCCATAAAGATCTTTTAAAATTGTTCCATTACTCATATTTTGACCAATAGGTATCCAGGTACTTATGGGACATCACCACCAGAGTATCTTCGCTCCTCACATTTCTTAATGGATCTTCTCCACACAATGTCTTTGCGAGATTGGGAAGTCTCAATCCAATTTTATGGATGGAGACCTGAGGCACAGGGTAGATTAAATATCTTGAACAGATCCCAGTTTAGTCCCCCAAATAAGTGGTTCTCAGCCGGAGATCCAGGGCCCGCTGGGGGGTCATGAGCAGGTTTCCAGGGAGTCCACCAAGCAGGAACAGGATTAGACACTCTGGGGCCCAGGGAAAAAAGCTTAAGCCCCTCCACATGGGGCTGAAGCTTGGGGCCCTGAGCCCCGCCCCACAGGGCTGAAGACGAAGCCTGAGCAATGTAACTTCCCCAAGCAATTGCCTTGTTTCCTAATGCCGGCGTTGGTTTATGCAGAAACCTGGTTGTTGTGGCACAGGTAGCCAGGGAGTTTTTATAGCATGTTGGGGGGATGGGGGATCGCAGTCACAAAGCTAGGTGGTCTTTGAAGGCAGCACTGGGGAAGGCCAGAAGATCTGTGACTACATAGCCCAAGCCCTGCAAGCCAGCATCAGCTGGCACAGGCCAGTCATGGGTGTCCAATTGCAGTGTAGACACACTCTGAGTGGCTCTACTGCTGCTACACACTCTGAGGGGACCATTGTACTTGTCCTTTGAACAGGAAAGGTGGGGTAAATGCCAGTCCTTAAGAATGATGTCATGCAGTATGGTGTCCAAGAGCACATGGGTATTTACATTGAAAGGCCATTCAGATCTCCTGAGAGAGGAAGTACCCTGTCAAGAGAAATGAAATTCCAAATACACATCCATTCTGTAAGTCAGCAAACCCTGAACCCCTGCAACCCATAAATGACACATGAATTTGAAGCATGGAGATTTCTTTCATCCAATATTCCGGATATTTCCAGCTTTAGGTTTACAAGCAAAAGATGAATATTGAGCAGAGTTGCAGCCTCACCATCAGAATAGCAATGCAGAGCTCTCAGTCGAGAGTAATGTTTAACCAATAACGTTGGGTTAATGAGAATAAAATGTTCAATCAATCATATCTCCATTCTGGGCTTAGTGACATGAGTCAAGGCTTTAAATAAACATGCTTGTGTGTTCAAATCTTCATCAATCTAATAATCTTCTGCGGGGCTTTGTTTGTCATTTACTACATGTGACCCCAGAAGAATAAGGATAAAACAGAAGATGACTTACTTGGAAAAAATATAAGCTTGTTAATGAGGGAATCGGCAGGAAATACAATTTGCATGTTGCTGCAAGGGCAGGCAGGGACTTCTCTAACACTGAAAGATTTTTGAAAATAAGGGTAAAATAGTTAACACTTACTTGCTACAAAGTGTGTGTGTCTGCGTCTGTGTGTCTGTGTACACAGTCCGCTTGGAGTATGTGGATATCCATGTGAACATCCCACGAACACACAATTGTGCTCTCCCCAACTTAGTCATTCTGAACTAGGCTGCTCTATCAAATTAGTTTGAAAATATTTTTAGTGTTTTTTTCTACTGAAACAGTTTGGCAAATTCAACACAAATTGGTGAAAAGTTTCAGTTAACCTAGAGCTGCCTTTTTTCAGCAAAAACGTTCCAGATGAAGAATTTCACCCAACAATACACAACAGCACTTCAAGGCCATCCACCCTCCCAATGAACGCCAACAATTTCAACGTACAATTTAACATCTTTTACATGAAGTTGTTGTTATCACAAAGTCTTATTACAATCCTAACTGTATCTCTCTACGTTGCAATACTTATCTATTGTTGCATTTTCTCTTCAATGATATCCTATTTTCCTTAATTAAAGTGCCAATATTATTTTATTTTATTTAATCCCAGGGAAAAGATGGAGGGAGTGAAAGTATTAGATGAAAAGCTTTCATTATGTTAAGTGCTTAGGAGGAAGCTCTTGTGAACATGGAGAGAAAATAGCAATATTTCATTTCCATCCCGTTTTTTCTGCAGAATGACTGATTTCAATGTCAACAACTTAACAAGGCTGGACTGAGTTGATGCTCAAATGCATAATAATGAGAAAAGAATGTGACTTAAAATGCCTGTTTAATTTTGACTCATGTATTGGCATTTTCTTTAGATCAAATGACTAACATTAAAAAATATATGAGGGCCTTATCCAAAGAAGACAATGGAAAAACTCCCTTTGATTTCAGTGGGCTTTGGATCAGACACTGAGAGTCTCTTTCTGGGGATTGTAGAAGCACACTGCTGCCTTCTTTCTACCTAATTAGATGTTACTGACATGTCTCAATTTCCATTGAAACGTTTTCCTCTATTCTTATACTGGTGCTTTTTAAGATCTCTGGAGGAAACATTGCCCCATACCAATGTGATAACCAGATAATTTTGCAGAGATGACATTTTCTATTTTAAAATATTAGATTTCACGGTGGTTACACACTGAATCAGTAAGCAGCAGAAACTCTCCTCATATACAGTATTCTGAGTTCCCCTATCATTCTCACCTCTTAAGTCTCTTAGCTGTTACACATTACTTCTCCCAGGATTCCTTCCTTTCTGTGCGCTGGACACTGTCTAGCTGAACTTTTAATTCATCTGAAATCCACTCGCTGTATGTGTGAATCACAGCAGTTCTAGCATGGATTCCTGTTTGTTTCGGTTCACGTACACTAGTGAGTTTACTCCAAACTTCAGGTTTGAACAGAACCAAAAATTGAAGTAAAAATTGGCCAGATTTGTAATTCATATCACTGTCCTGTTCACTGAAAATGAAATTCATAATACTGCATATAGCCTAACTAATCAGACATCATGTGAGGGATGTCATTGGTGGGATTTTGGAAGCGAAGATTCAACCCATCCTCAACTCAGAGCATGGTGCTTCTAAATGACCTCCATATCCAATGCCCCAGCTAGAGCCCCCCTGCACAGTGTAGTAGATCAGCATCATGGGTCCTTCCCCCATTCCTGTCTCACTGTCAGTGTATGCTGGGCTAATGGAGAGATTCCTTCCACCACTGGCAAGGGCTCAGTGGGGCTTCTGTGAACCCTCCACATCTGGGTGAATTTCATCCTTATTGAATCATTCATTCATGATGTGAGGCTGGCAGGCCAGATGCTAGTGCTTGTCCACACTGCAGGCATTAGCTAAGAACTGACAACCTCATAGCTGAGGTCACTTGTATGTTAGTTTTGCTCCACATAGGTATTAGTTTCATAAGCATGCGTTTAGTGTTTAGACTCTATGAAATGTTTGTACGTTGCTGCGCATATTAATCTCACTTATAATATCTATATCCCATGTTATCAGATAGTACTTAAGTGTCTGCTCTGTAATTGTAAAAGTGTTGGCTCTGAAACTGGAAACCCCCCCAGTCAGGAAAGAAACATTACCAAGTGTGAAATACTATTTTGCCATAGGAGGTGCTATCTCCTGCCCAAGAAAAGAAGACCAATAGGCACCAAACCATTGTGGGACAGCTGAGAAAGAAAGAAAAAAAAGACTTTGTTAATTGCTTCCTGCCCCTTCCTCCTCCCCGACATACACACGTGAACTCATCCCAACATTTTGAACTCTGCGGGGAAGAGAATAAAAAATCCCTGACAAAAAGAAACTGCATCTTCTTGGCTGTTTGGACTCCGAAGGACCAGAGACTCTAAATTGAAGCCAGAGATTCCCACGACTGCATCCTTGGTCTCTCTGGAAGATCTAGGGTACCAATCGATCTGGGGCAACTGGGATCTTGAGACTGGGAGCAACTGATGTGGTGTGATTAAGTGACTTTTTATAACAAAGTCCATTTTGCCTGGGTGGCAAGATACACTGGAGAGTCTAAGGGGACTCTCTATGACTCTATGGTAAGACTGTTACTGTGATCCAGGAGTTCACATTTGTTACCGGCTTGGAGAAGTCTAATTATAGAACATACCACCAGTTTGGGGAGTCTGCCCTGTTTTGGACAGTCTGCCCTCATGGTCGTGAGCTACTCCAGACACTCCAATGTGACTTATGAGCTACTCACTCACTCGCCACGCTATACATACATTATTCATGGGGGGAGTCAATTTCCATCCATTTGTTCTGGGGATCCTTTTGTACATCATCTAATCACACTCTGACCTCTATTAACCCAGATTTAGTGGATTACCAGAATTATTTCCACACTCCATTTGTAATAATTCTACTCTCCAAACATCTCCCCTGTCACTGTGATCTCTCTTATGTTTTTCATTTTTTCACCTCCAGGAGTCTACTTGTATTACATCGTCCTTCTTCCTGACTCACTGGTAAAAAATACAAACCCATCATTTCATACAATCTCTTGATGTTATTGTAATGCCAATTTTCAGACTCAGAGATATAATATCAATAGCCAGTAAATAGCACCCAATTGTATTCTTTTTCTAAAATCCATCTCTGACACTTAAGGTGGTCTCGGTATTAGTAGATAATAAACTTTAACCAGTTATGACTATTTCCTAGTCTAAGTCCATGTTATTATCATTATACCTTCTAGGAAGTTCATAGGAGCTGTGAATGCTTGGAAAGCTGGGCCATTTATTTTGGTGCCAGAATATGGATTACAGCAGGATTTTCTAAAGTTAAGCTTCTTAATCTGTATCTAGACAGTTAAATTAAAATGGCCTGATTTTCAAAAGCACGAACTACCACACAGCTTCCACAGACTTCTGCATAGGATGACCAGATGTTCCAATTTTAAAGGGACAGTCCCAATATTTGGGGCTTTGTTTTATATAGGCACCTATTATCCCCACTCCCACTCTTTCTACACTTGCTGTCTGGTCAGGATTTGTGAAGGTTGAGTACTCTTGAAAATCTGACCACTTTTATTTAGGGGCCTAAATATGGACCTGTGTGTTTTCCTTTAGACGCCCATCTTTGAAAATCCTGGCTTAGATGTCTAACTTCAAAAAGTTTCAGTCCTAATTTCTGGGGCTGGGATTTTCAAATGATCCTAAGGGAATTTGGTGTTCAACTCCCATTACATTGCAATGGCAGTTGGGTGCACATCTCCCCAGGCAATGACACTTGCCCATTTTTGTTCCTAAGGGCATATGTAGTACCCTATGCCGGCTGGAATTATAAAGAAGTGTTTCCTCCCATGCGTATGTCTGAGCTAGTGTGTCTTCCTGGTTTTTGTTTCTGTCATAAAATAAGGAGGAATTTGCCGCCTTATTTCCTCATCATTGTCAAAGTTACATCAACACGTCACCCATTATTCTCCTTTTCTCCAGATGTCTGGAAGTTTCTTTAACCAGAGGGAAAACTAGCCACTAGCACTGTGATTTGAGAGCTAACCAGAAGTCTTTTTAACTTTTGAGGTTGTGATTAAGACAAGCCAGTTTCAATAGAAAGTGTTTTGGGCCAACTCATTACAATACATGCTGGCTGTCAGCTGTTTTATTATACACACACACACATTAACATGGGTTTTAAGGTCTGGCTGTTGATATCTGATATAAAGGGCCTACCTGCTTTGTGCTGAGCGCCTCTTGAAAACTGATGAACACTCTCTAACTCAGCCATCACCATTTTAGAAACATTTTTTCCTCTTTCATGGCTAGTGCTTTTAAAAGCCTTAATTGCCCATCTCTGCTGGGACTACCACCCATCAATAACTCATTGCTGGTGTCAGTAATCAGACAGTGGGTTAGATATTCAGCTCTGGCTAGTAACTTCTGAGTGCAAGAGAGGAAAGAGTCTAAAGGAGGAATACGACCCCTGCCCATCCTCGAACGTGTTCAGCACTAGCCTAGACCACAAAATAGTTAAGAGAATGTTAGAACAGCTACAAATCATGTCAGCTGTCCACTGTCACCAAAGTCATTTGGGCATTGATGGAGTACTGAGAGTCCACCACCATGACAATGTCCCCAAGCAAGGAAGGGAAATGGCCTTATTATTGTTGTTACTGTGGTAGCATCTAAGATCTCCCATTGTACTATGTATTCTACAAATGCTTACTTAAAAAAGACAGTCCCTTCCCAACAAGTTTACAATCTGGATTACCAGATTATGCAACACGTAGATGAGACAAACACACGAGGGAGCGAAGAGACAAGGTAAGAGTAAAGCAAGAATATGTTAGCACATGGATCATTAGATTCCACTAAGAGACTCTTCCACTAGGCAGATCACTGGATTTGAATCTCCTTTGTACAGAGGGATCAGGGAAAAGCAAATGGAGCTTGGAATCAGGCCCTGTAGACTTACGAAAATTTTCAAAATGGACTTTTACCATTCAGAAAAACAGATTTCTGTGTGCCCCTCTCCCTTTTGCCAGAAAAATATCCCAGTGGAAGTCTGTAACCGTCTCTAACTGCAAAAGGAAACCTCCTAAGAAATCTGTTGTTGGAACACATTTTCTGGCTGGCTTACACTATTATAAATTTTTCTGACCTCTAGTTTGAGCAGTGCACTCTTTTCTAAATAGATTCTGCCCACAAGAAGTTGCTAAGCAACTAGTTCCATATGATCTATTGTCATTTCAGCAAACGAAGCAGGCAGATAAAAGAGAGTTTAGAAACCTAATGGGTTGTAGAAAAAACAAACACACACACACACACACACAAAAATCCAGTAATGCAAATACATCAATACTGTGTTTTATCGGAACATAAATAATTTCTGGAGGAAACAGAGTATTTGAAGGGACATTTAGCAGAACAGAACGGAAAGGGGAGGATCAAATCCTGTCATAAATGGTTGTTCTTATCAGACCTAGAATCTCTGTCATGTTAATGTACAATTGTTTCCAACCTATTTAAAACAGACCCCTTTATAGGTGTAATTTATTCTTGTGTGATCTGTCATTCAGTTTTAAGAAGCCATAAGAAGCCGTGGTTCATATTTTAGAAGTGCTGGCATGATGTTTTTTTTTCTCCAAATTCAGTAGAGAATGGTGCAATACTTTCCAGATCTTCTTTCTGCTGCACTGTGTCTCATGGAGCATTTTTGTCACAGTTTGTTTTGCAGGACAGGATAATTCAACCAAAAGAATGAAATGCCCTAGCCCTTTGCATTGTATTCACTGATTTGAGCTTTGGTAGGAAGAAGTATCTCAAAATGTATCCCATGAATTCTCTTTTAAAGATGTGAGCATCTCCCCTGAGTAGATATGGAACTTGCATTTACAAGTGAACTATGTCCATTTTATTCATTAACTGAGTAAGTGCCAGGTTTGATTCTTCTCTGACTTATACCAGTAATGGTGTAAGGACAAAATGCTGCTCTCCTTGCACTCAGTGGGAACTTTGCCATTGCTTTCAGTGGTCCTGATTCTCCCGTCCTTAATCTTGCTGAGTATATGCTGCAAGTAAGTGGTACTTATGCCAGGTAAAGTACAACTCAGCATTAGTTAGGGGTGGCATAAACGGGCCTAATGGGAATAGAATTGGGCCCTATATCCAAAGTCGCTCCACTGGAATTAGAGGAGTCATTGTGGCATAAAGCTTTTGCAAGAGTAGGGTTAGGTCCTCTTCAGTTGACACTGATGTTCGCTATCCTCAGGTGGTATCTGGAACACTCCACTCAATGGCCTATAGGCTCATTATCAGACTCTCTTCTGATCCCTTTAAGCTTCCTCTGTTGCTGTTGCTAAAGATTTTATCCATAGCCATCATTTCGGAGATCCCCTTCTTTGTTCCCATTTTAACTCTGTGTCCACATGTATGTGTCCACATTGTTTGGTCAGAAGGGCAAGTTAAACGGTAGACTCTTTTGCCCCTGAGAAAGAGACAGACATTAAATGCATCCACACCCTGCTAACCTATGGAGAAAAAGTGCCAGTTTACCATTGCCAAGTCATCAGAGGCCTGATCCAAACCCACTGAAGTCAATGGGAGTCCTTCTGTTGTCTTCAATGAACTTTGGAGAAGGCTCCATGGCAATTCAACTGTTCCACCTTTGTACAATTAAAGACATCAAACTTCCTACATGCCAGTCATTTTAAATTACAAAGGAGCAATGGACTATTCTGAGCAAATTACAGACTTCTTGCCGCTTATCATGGGTCATTGCCTCTTTAACATAGAAAATGCGTTTTGCTTTTTTTTCAATTTGTATCAAGCAGGTGCTCACATGTTATTTTTATACTTGAATTTCCTTCCTTTTTGCATATTCCTGTCACTCTAGCTGCTTTTGTTTTCTCTGGATGCAGGAAGGACATTTCCACAGATATGGGAAAGCTCAGGGGCTAAGAAATGAACTGTCTGTTGCACATTTGCTATGTGAAATAAAGCAGAATATGCAAAATATGTTCTTACAGCATGTAAGGGCCATTGGTTTAATCCAGAGATTCCCAACTGTGGTTGGTGTAGCACGTGCTGAAGAGAGCTAGCTGGTCACCTTGGGCAAAATCCTGACCCTGTCGAAATCTACAGGAGTTTTGTCATTAACTTCAATGGGGCCAGAATTTCACCTGTTCTCTTCCTTATTTCTCATTGATTAATCACACTAAAAGAAGCCAAGCATGTCCCAAATGCTCTCCTAATGTTACTTTTCCATGTCAACCGTATCTGTTGTTCTTACAGAGACATTATGTGGTGGGTGGGGAGGTGACGAATGCAACTGGGAATGTCAGGGGAGATGAGTATACAAGATAATCTCTTTCTATTCATATCTGGTCCATGCTATGAAAATGTTGAGCACCAATGGTAATTGAATAGCATGAGAACTGATGTGCCTGCAATTGTTCACACCAGCCCGGAATTTTCAAAACCACCTCTACTCATGTAGACACCAAAATAAGGGGCTAGACTTTCCAAAGAGTTGGACAAACATGTGTAATGGAAGCCCTTGACTGCTGAGTAGCTTTGAAAATATGGCCATTATTTAGCCATATGAGAACTGAGATCTTCTGGAAAACTGGCCCAATAAGACTTTAAATCCCTGTGAAGGTTTCCTATTGACATAAAATGCCACATCAAATCCTGAGTGGTTTCTTTTATTTATGTTTCTACAGTGTTCTGAGGTGAAGTTGTTATATCTGAGCACAGTTTGGGTCTGTATAGTGTGACAAAGCTCCAAGTTTGTACTTGTGGGTCCTGCGCTTCCTGGCAGATTTAGGGGCCTCAGAAACTCATCTAGGCCCCAGAGTGACCTCCCTTTCTCAGTATAATTGGCAAGAGTCACCGCCTAGTGAGTTACCTTCATCACAGGCCAGTATGGAAGATGGAAAAGGTGGGGGAGCCCAGGCCCGCCCTCTACTCCGGGCTCCAGCCCAGGGACCCTAATAGTATCAGCTAAGATGGCTGACCTTTTATCCACAAAACACAATACAATTCCCTGGGCTACTTCCCCACAGCAGTCCCCGCTTCTTCAAACTACACTTCACCCTTACCTCAGGGCCTCCTTCCTTCTGTGTGATATGTTGTCCACCACTCAATCTCACCAACAGCACAACTTCCTCTCACAGCTCCTGACACCCACAGCCACCTGACTAACTGGGAGGTATTTATTTGGTTTCAGCCAGTCCCTGATTGGGACACCTGAAGCCAATCATGCTAGCTGTTTCTACTCCTTTCTAGAAGGTTCTTAATTGGTCCCAGGTGTCTTGATTGGCCTGGAATAGCCTTTGTTTGGCTATCCAGGGAACAGGGACCTGCACATCCTGAGACTAATATACCGGCCTTCCAGCACTCTCTTATATCCTTCTGGTCTGACTCCGTCATAATAGATTTGTATTTTCTGGGTCCCTAACCAACTGTTTCGCTCATACACACCCTCTTCATAGAGCTCAGAGTAGTTTCAATAGAAGTTAGTGTTATGGGCCATTTCTTCTTACAGTACATGCTGGCTGTCAGCTGTTTTATTATACCCTACACACACACACAATTTTCCTATCTAAGGAGCTACAGCAGTGAAAAAAAATCTGTGCAAGTGAGAGCAGAAACAGGACTTCAATCTTGAAGACTATTCATTCTATATCTTTTGTTCTCTGCACAGCAAACATAATATGAAAGAATCACATAGACACAACTGGGTTCCTCATAATGGTGTTTACTAACCATATATAGCATAAAAAGCCTAACCTACATTCTATTTCTGTGGCTAGTTTCTAAATCATGGAACACAATGAGTGCCACTAGAGGGCTAACAACTATTTAAAGGGATATTACCCAATTACTGTACACTACACTATTCTCAAATTGTCTGGAGTTTTTCTACAAGCAATCGCAATTTCAACTATGTAAGTCCTATGACCAGAAGATGCAGAGCAGAAAGAGCTCTTTACTCGGTCTATTGATGAAAAGGGAAAAGTGCTGAGAGAGATCTATATTTGCATAGGCTACCTACCCACAATTCCTCTAGTCACCACAACTAAGCATTAACTTAGATTTGTGGGACAGAGTATTCTCCCAGAAAGACTCAGTGAGGGGAAAAAACTTATTTTGTGGTAAAGAACTCATTTCCAAGCAGCTAAGACCAATGCTTAATTTCTGAAGAAAGAGATGCCAGGGATCAAGCAATAATGATGGTGACTTAATGCATACCATGTGTGTGAGGTCATGCAGCATGGAGGATCCCACTTTGTCCTACATCCTTGTAGGGGGTCGCCACTGGGGCTCGTCCCTCTGCGGGGCAGTTGGGCACCACACCGCCTCGCTACACACCCCCCAGCCGGGTTGGGGCTCACCCAGGCCTGGGGCTCAAGTGCTCAGCTTGGCCTGAGCGGCAGCAGTTCAGCACACCCTAGCCCTGAAGCAGGGCGGGCAACCCACGCAGGTAACATCAGGGCTCAGACCCTCAAGCAGGGGCTGAGCAGCAACAGTTTGAAAGGCCCAGGCCCTGAGGCAGGGCGGGGCAACAAACGCAGGCAGAGGCTGAGCGGCAACAGTTTGAAAGGCCCAGGCCCTGAGGCAGGGCGGGTCAACAAATGCAGGTAGAGTCAGGGCTCAGACCCTCAAGCAGAGGCTGAGCGGCGCCAGACAGCTAGCACTGCTGTCTGGCTGAGGGGGAGACTGCCACCAACGGTTAAGGGTGGCAGGGGGGACGCAGGCCTCCCCGCTCCACTGTGTCCCGGCCCGGGGCCCTAGCAGCAGTAACAGACCTGCTGCAGTCAGTGGGGATCCTGACCGCAACACACTGACATAGGTTCAGACTCGTTCCCCGGGCCACTTCCTAACTCCCCCTCAAAGGGTACCTGGTTAGGCGCGGTGACTTCCATGGGCTCCTCCGAGTCGCTGTCTGGAGGCAGAGGCGGCAGCTCCTCGGGGTAGCATGTACTGGGTAGGCTCGGTCTCTCTTCCTCCGGGTAGCGGGCAAAGGGCAGGCTCAGCCAGTTCCCGGGCTCAGGCTGGATCACAGGGGCTTCCCGTTCAGGAGCTCTGGTTGTGGCCTCTGGCCCCTCCGCTGACTCCCTCCGAAGTGAGCTCCGGGGCTGAGCTTTTATACTTCCGGGTGGCCGGCTGACCTCTGGGGGAGGGGCACAGGTTTCTCCAGCTCTGCCCCCTTTTGCCTCTGGGGAAGCTCGTCCCTCTGCGGGGTGGTTGGGCACCACACCGCCTCGCTACAATCCTCCACACAGTGAGGCCTGGCACACACCTTACACACCACTGACAGAAGAGGTGGCAGGGCCAAGTCCCAGTTCAACTTAAGTTCAGGCCAGGAATCTGCCAAAAATCTTTTTGTTGAAAAATGCAGATTTCGGTCATCTGAAACGTTTTATGAATTTGTATTGGTTGGCTTGGAAAGAAAATAGAATGAAATTTTCAATGGGAAAAATATTTCATTTCAATATTTTCAAAATGTCTTTTCCAGCTCAAAATGCCTTTTCGTTTCAAAATGTTACTTCAACTTTATTTTGAAAAATGTTTTTAAAATACCTCAGAAATCACGTTTTGTGCTGCATCAAACTAAAGTTCAATCAGAAGGGGTTTTTTTGCTTTTCAGTTTACCAAAAGATGTTGTTTCAGGTCAACAAAAAACAACATTTTTTTCAATATTTCAGTACAGCCAGTGAACTAAAATAAAAAAAAATCATTTATTCCCACCCCATAGTACTAAGTCTTGATTCCCCTCCTGCGGGGACTTTGCAGCCAGAAATGGATCAGAGGATTTCACACTGAGACACATCACAGAGGGCAGTTGCAAAGCAGAGCTGAGTGGGCTTCCTTGAGGCCCTGCCTACCCAGCACCTTCATAAAGCTGAATCACTCATCTGGATTTGGTGGTGGTGCCCCCAAGTAGAACCTATTAAAAAGCTCCCTTAGGGCTGGAGACAGACCCACACGCTCATGCTCCTCACTGCCCTAAACTCAAAGTGGGGCTCGGGGGGAGGGATGATGTGTGGATAAGGGATGATTTCTACAGCCAAAATGCTTCTGAAATAAATGTAGTCAAACTTTACTAATTCTGGGTCACCCAGAATGAAAATTATGCTTAAAATTGTTGATTGGCTCTAGTTTTCAAGATATGCTATTGGGTCAGTATATACGACCCTTGACATGGGAATGGCGGAGGATAAGTGAGTTATAAAGGGAAGGGATCTCAATTTAAACCAGAAATGACTAAAATACATCTTTGACTGGATCTATGAATAAATCTATGACTGGGTTTGGACAGTACTTGCTTTTTAGGCAAAACAATGAATGATGCAATCTGAAGCTGGTATTGTGTTATACATGATATGAATTGCATCATGTTATTCCTAGAAATCATGGATGATGCAATCATAACAAAGCTTACATCACTCTGTTGAACCAATTGCCCTATATCAGCTCTAGAAATCATACAGTGTCATGCTCTCTTATTTGTCCATGTTTGATTTTGCAAAGGGACACATTTCTGTTTAGCCAAAGTGAGCAGAGATGCCTCATACTTGTGTGAACAGTGCACATAACTTCTGCTATGTTTGCATCACAAAAGCGCAGTATAACCACTATGGTTAAGAAAGCCTATCACCTTCATTTTGGCTGCAAAATTGGAGATCAGGACAAGAGGTGGGCCCCACACATATGCTGCAACACTTGTGCAACAAATCTTCGCCAGTGGTTGAACAGGCAAAGGAAATCTATGCCTTTTGCAGTGCCAATGATTTGGAGACAGCCAACAGATCATACCAGCAATTGTTACTTCTGCATGGTGCCTCCAGTTGGGAAAGGTGTGTCAAAGAAGAAAAAGTGGACTGTGCATTATCCAAACATTCCATCAGCTATACGCCCAATACCCCACGGAGAAGGACTGCCGGTTCCTGATGCACCAGAATCATTCTCACTTGAGTCAGACGAGGAAGAGGAAGAGGATGAAACTTCTGGTCCTGAACCATCAACGTCACAGGATCCACATTTTCTCCCATCCTCCTCCTCTGAACTACACCTCATAACACAAGCTGAACTGAATGACCTTGTCAGGGATTTGGAACTACCCAAGAGTAAGGCAGAGCTGTTGGGCTCCAGACTACAGCAGTGGAATCTCCTGGCAGGTGATGTTAGGGTTTCCATGTTCCGTGACCGTCAAAAGGATCTTGTCCCATTCTTCTTCATGGAAGGTGATCTTGTAGCCTGCAGCAACATCGATGGTGTGACGGCAGCCCTCAACATCGTTCACGATCCAGATGAGTGGAGACTCTTCACTGAGTCATCGAAGACGAGTCTTAAAGCTGTTTTGCTGCATAATGGCAATGTTTTACCATCAATTCCAGTTGGTCATGCAGTCCATATGAAGGAAACCTATGACAACATGAAACAACTTTTGAGGTGCATAAACTATGACCAACATCAGTGACAGCTTTGTGGTGATTTGAAGGTTGTTGCTCTCTTGCTTGATCTGCAGACTGGATACACAAAGTACTGCTGTTTTCTCTGCAAATGGGATAGTCTTGCAAGAGATTCTCACTACATCAAGAAAGACTGGCCACTCTGACAGTCATTGGAGCCTGGGAGGAAAAGTGTTCAGCATCCACCACTTGTTGAATCAAGGAAGATTTTGTTACTACCCTTACACATCAAGCTGGGTCTGATGAAGAACTTTGTCAAGGCCATTGACAAAACACAAGCAGCTTTCAAGTACCTCCGTGGAAAATTTCCAAGGTTAAGTGAAGCTAAGATAAAGGAAGGTGCCTTTGTTGGTCCTCAGATTTGTGAACTTCTTCGAGATGATGCATTTGACCATACACTGCATGGCAAGGAAAAGATGGCATGGAAAGCCTTCCAGTCAGTGGCAATACATTTTCTCAGAAACAACAAGGCAGACAACTACAGGTTGTTGGTGGAAAACCTCCTCAGGGCATACAAAAGCCTTGGTTGCAACATGTCACTAAAGATACATTTTCTGCACTCTCATCTAGATTTTTTTCCACCAAACTGCGGAGCAGTGCGCAACGAGCACGGCGAGCAATTTCACCAGGACATTGCAACAATGGAGAAATGCTATCAGGGCAAATGGAGCCCATCAATGCTTGCAGACTATTGCTGGACAGTGACAAGAGATGCTCCATTTAATAAATACAAGAGACAAGCCAAGAAGCGCCGAGTACACACTGAATAGGACTAAACTATGTACATAATAGTTTTTTGCCTTTTGTTTCATAATACATTTTGTTTATATAACCCTTTTGCTGATTTTTCAAGTGTTAAATAAACAGGACAGGTGAAATATTATCATGTAAAGCAACCATAAACACATGAAAAGACCTAGGTTTACAATTTATTATTAAAACTCTACTATCTACACAATATACATAGACATAAAATGTAAAAACTTAAATATCTTAGAAACAGTAGCCAATCAGTTGTTTTAATTGTCATATTTGAATTCATCACATCAAAATACATAATAAATATCACATTTTATCTCTGAAGCAGACGACTTCTAAAAAAGTGTAGACCAGTGTTATAGGTGGGACATCATCGCTGGAGGGTGGGAAAGGAGCTAGACAGACTGCTGTCAAAGCTGCTCAGGGAGGAGGAGTATTTTACTCTTTATTTGCATATCTGTTAGGTGGCCGGGTTTCCTCAAGTTTGTGACTGTGTTTCCTTTCCACTAACAGATTCCCATGTGAGGAATCAGAGTGACTGCAAGTGGGGAAGTTCTGCCTGGGAAGGGCACCCAGGGAGGTTGTGTTTAGCTTTCCCGGGTTTCTGGATGCCTCAAGCTGATTTAGTTGTTTGTCATCAGGGATCCCAGATACATTGAATGTGGCCTCCCACTGCTGCTGCTAATCACCTGGCAGAGAGGTTACTAGAAAACACCCTGATTCAGGCTACATCTACACTTGGACCTGGGGTTAGGATTCCAAAATTACAGAGACACACTCTCACCAGCATTCATTGAGTTAGCTTGCTAAAAATCATAGCGTAGCCACAGTAGCACAGGCAGCAGTGAGCCATCCTGAATATGTATCCATGGGATCCAGCCAGGTTTGCATTCAGCTACCATGGCTACACTACCATTTTTAGCATGCTAACTTAATGACAGCTAGCTTGAGTCTGTCTATAGTGCGTATGTACCCATGGGATCCAGCCAGGTTTGTATTCAGCTACAATGGCTACACTACCATTTTTAGCATGCTAACTTAATGACAGCTAGCTCGAGTCTGTCTACATGAGGTGGAAATCACACTTCTCACTTCAAGGGCAGAAACAGCCTTAGATAAGAAACATCAAATTCAAGCACTAGGAGATAGTTTAGAGAGATAGACAGGGACGCCATTTGCCATTGGACAGAGTGGGCAGCTACCCTCCAACCTTAGCTGCCCGCTCCAGCTTTTCGTAAGTCTGCATGCACCAATTTCCCCTGTTCCCCCGACTTTGCAGGATACAATATAATCACATGTAATGCTCTATCTGCTGACACAGCTTTGCTCCCTCCCACCATATTTCTGAAATGATGCCCCCTTGAGAGAGATGGGAAATGAATTTCCCCTTCCATGAGAAATTGAGATTTCAATACATTTTCCCATTCTGAATCAAGATGAAGTCAAAATCTCAAATTTTCTCCAACAAAATATATATAAAAAAGTGGAATTTTTTCAGTGACAACCAGCCCTAGCAGTTTACCTCAGCAGTAAAATATTTATCTCTATGTCTTTGACTCTGTAATCTTAAACAGAGCAGAGGGCCAGATCTTTGACTGGGGCTCAATCATGAAAAGTGCAAAACAAAGGGCTTCGAACCAGCAAAGCTCTTCAGCTTATTCTTTACCCGAAGCACGTGATCTGTCTCAGTGAAGTCAATAGGGGTACTCATAGGCTTCAAATTAGATATGTGTTTATGCACCTTGCTGGATCAGAACCAGAGTGCTCAGTACTTTGCAGGATCAAGCTCCTGGGGTAAATCAACAGTTCTATGAACTCACTGGAGTTATGCTGATAAAGGCAGCTGGGGATATAGCCAATAATGTGGGTCAGATAAAATCAAACCTCTTTACTACCATTATGACCAATTATTCTATAGTCACTCATACATGTCCCAATCAAGATCATGGCCCTATTGTGCTAAGCAATGTACAAAAGGAGAATCAGAGAAGGTCCCTGCCCTGAACAGCTTCTGATATAATTATTTTTTTCTGGATGTGTGTTGGGGTTAGATTCATCGCTGCACTGCAGCCTACTGGCTGTCTTGGGAATTAGCTCTGTGCCCTCATCTGGTGGTGTCTCACCCACCGTCACCTCTGCTCCTGGACCCACATCACACCTAGGACTGTGGCATCCTCTTCATGACACAGCCCTCCAGCTATGCCACATGCTACCTTCTCCCCTTCTCAGTGACCTGCAATCTCTGTCCAGCCACTACCTCACTCGCAGTTACAGTCCTTTGTCCCAGGCCCACATCCTATGTGACTCCAGCACTCTTTTCTGCCCTTACCTCAGAGCCTCAGCTTGAGGTCCTAGCAGCCTGCCAGGAGCTCTCTGTAGCTTCCCCCGGCCCGACCCTGCTTGCAGCACTGAATTGTACCAGGTGCTGGGGCTTTTTCACCTGCCTCAGAGCCTGATCACCTCCCCTCAAATTCCAATCAGCTACTGAACTTTGCTCTGTCCTACAGCCCTTCTTATAACAGCCTGCCTGGCCATGATTGGCTACTCCTTTCAGCCCCTTTCTAATTGGCTGCCTCCTGTGCAGACTCCCTACAGCTGCTTTTAACCTCTTTTCTGCTAGTGCGGGGTAGCCGCCCCATCACAAGATGGAAAGTCATTTTTTTTTGGTGCATTTTTCTTAAAATTGCAAACTTTAATGAAGATGTACAAAGTTCTAAGTTATCTGGGCCAGATCATTCTGACATACTATGAACACATGGATTATTCAAAGACTATTGTAGCAACTGAATAAATATTGATATTTCTTCTTGGTAATACATTTATTCTGAATAAATACTTTGCTTTATGAATGCTGGCTGCTCAGAGGTAAAACCTGGCATGGCCCTTGAGAGAAGAGGAGTGCAGGGGCTGAACTAAAATCAGACTTGCTAAGTTATCACAGTGGATTGCAGTCAAAATCCCCAATGTCAAGGGACAGAGTCCTGGTACTCACCCCAAAAACGCAGCTCCGAAACCTACGTGGATGCCTCAAAAGAGGCCAGGAAGAGATCAGAGGTGCAGTTACCCTAGGAACTTGAATAATCCTCCCCTTTTTACATGACTGAATAATTGTATAAATCAAATATCTTTAATAACTAATGGCAAATATTCTGATAGGAGCATTTGATGCCTCGCTGCTGATACACCTGGAGTATTTAGAATTCTGAGATGCTGCTAAATTGTAAAATATGAATGGAGGAGCCTGGTTCAGGGCTGGAATCTTAAACTTCAAGAAAAGTGAAAGAAGCCAAACTAAAGCTGCAGTTCCTCTAAAATCTACTTAATTAATTCAACGTGATTTGGTGGCACATCTTCATACCTAGCATTCCAGGAAAAGCTGTTTCCTTCAGTGAGAACACTCTTAAAAGGTTAGCTAAATCCCAGAACTATTAGATAATGTATACAGCTTGTTACAGGTATTTGCTTAGTAGGGGAGGACAGCTCAGTAATGCAATAAATTCAAGCCTGGATAGGTTTTTGGCAAGGCTGCTGCTAGTAGCAAGGATGTCATTAAGAGATTTCAATTTGAATAAAAGTAGTTATCTGTCTGCTCCAGATATTTTTTTCCCAGGTGGTAATGAGTTAGAATGAAACCAAGAAAAATACTTTTTATAATGCAATACTTTATTGATAAGCACCCCAAATATTCACCTTTACCGAGGATACAACACAAAAATAGCATTATGATTATTTATTTATGCCACTTCATACTTATGCCTGGCACTTTGCAGATGAATAATATGCACAGGTCCCTGCTAGGGGAGCTAATCTAAATAAGATGATGTAAAAATAAACAAAGTGAAGTGGATGGGAAGCTTCCACATTTCAAGAACTGATATTATATTATTAGTATTATTCTAGAGCCTATGATAGTGCCAGTCATGGGCCAGGTTCTCATTGTGCTGTTCAAGCACAGAACAAAAACACCCAGCCCCAAGATGTTTGTTCTCTCTGCAGTAGCCATAAAGAGATCAACCATCAATTTCACCCAGGGTGTTGCCAGGCCTTGTCCCATTCTCAAGCACAGGGTCACACTGAGGGTGGGGTTTGGCTAATTTTACCCAGGAAATGGGTAAAATGGTAGGAGTCGGTGAGGTTGTTGGCATCACATATGCTTTTGCTGAGAAATGTATGGACTATTTTACTCTCCATGGAGGTCAGGAGATGGCCTTCTCAAAAAATCTGTCAGCTATGAACCCCCAAGTTTCCTTCACTCACCATCAAGGACTAGCTTCTTTCTCACATGTACACCTCTGTAGTGAGGCGGTGTGGTGCCCAACCGCCCCGTAGAGGGACGAGCTTCCCCAGAGGCAAAAGGGGGCAGAGCTGGAGAAACCTGCGCCCCTCCCGCAGAGGTCAGCCGGCCGACCTGGAAGTATAAAAGCCCAGCCCTGGAGCTCACTTTGGAGGGAGCCAGTGGCCACAACCAGAGCTCCTGAATGGGAAGCCCCTGTGATCCAGCCTGAGCCCGGGAACTGGCTGAGCCTGCCCTGCACCCGCTACCCAGAGGAAGAGGGACGGAGCCTACCCAGTCCAGGCTACCCCGAGGAGCCTCCCAGTCTGCCCTGTGCCAGCTACCCGGAGGAAGAGGGACCGAGCCTACCCAGTACATGCTACCCCGAGAAGCTGCCGCCTCGGCCTCCACACAGTGACTCGGAGGAGCCCATGGAAGTCACTGTGCCTAACCAGGTACCCTTTGAGGGGGAGTTAGGAAGTGGCCCCGGGAATGAGTCTGAACCTATGTCAGTGTGTTGCGGTCAGGATCCCCACTGACTGCAGCAGGTCTGTTACTGCTGCTAGGGCCCCGGGCCGGGACGCAGTGGAGCGGGTGGGCCTGTGTCCCCCCTGCCATCCTTAACCGTGGGTGGCAGTCTCCCCCTCAGCCAGACAGCAGTGCTAGCTGTCTGGCGCTGCTCAGCCCCTGCTTCAGGGTCTGAGCCCTGACTCTACCTGCATTTGTTGCCCCGCCCTGCCTCAGGGCCTGGGCCTTTCAAACTCTTGCCACTCAGCCCCTGCTTGAGGGTCTGAGCCCTGACATTACCTGTGTGGGTTGCCCGCCCTGCTTCAGGGCTAGGGCATGCTGAACTGGTGCCGCTCAGGCCAAGCTGAGCACTTGAGCCCCAGGCTCAGGTATTCCCCAACCCGGCTGGGGTGTGTGTGTGTGTAGCGAGGCGGTGTGGTGCCCAACTGCCCCGCAGAGGGACGAGCCCCAGTGGCGACCCCCTACACTCTCTCTTGGAGCTTCCTGCTGTATGGTTAGGTCAAACTCCAACAAGAACCATAGAGGATTGTTATGCTCTGAGCCAGACTGATTTCCTCAATGTTAGCACGCCCTCCCTCCCACTCCTCTGGAGTTCCAGGTCTGCACTCCCCCCACGCAGGGCACCAGCGAATCCTTAATTGGGCTGCGGCTGTGAACAGCAAATTGGTTAACTGTTGTTCAGTTTACATTTTTGTTATTTATTTGTATTACAATAGCACCAAAAGGGCTTAACTGAGATTGCGGCCCCATCGTGCCAGGCGCTGTACAAATGCATAGTGAGACGCAGTCTGTCCCCCAAAGAGTTTACCATCAAGGCAACAAAATGTGGAAGAAAGGAAGCATCACTTTCCCCATTTCACAGATGAGGGCCTGAGGCCCAAAGAGCTGTATGGAGAGATGGGACTGAGTGCCTATGTGCTATTTTTAGTATTATAAATCCCCCACTCCCACCCCAGTCCATGGCAGAGCCGGGAATTAAATTCCAAGTCTTTTTGCCCAGAAAAGCATTCTTCTGTGACCGGGCCTCAATTGTGAAAAATTGAGGACGGGGTGGAGTGTAATAGGTATCTATGTATGTAAGAAAAAGACCCCAAAATCAGGACTATCCCTATAAAATCGGGACATCTGGTCACCCTAACTGGTGGCTAGTGATTATGTGCCTGACTGAGAGACGTAAGACCCGAAGGCTTGTTTATTAACCTGAATGATATTTACAAGCAGCAAGCATTGGGTAAGGAGTATCCTATGGCTTTAACTGAAAATCTTGCTCTCTGGACCTGAATAGAGGCACTCTGCTACTTTGAAAATATGAACAACTGATGTATTTGATATGAGATCAGAACCTTAATTAAAAACAGAGTTTTAACTGTGACGCCTACCAGACCCCTGCAGCTGAGGTTGTAATATGTCCCTGGTTTGGTGTATCTAACAGAGAAGCTGTTAGAGTTGCATCACATTTTGCATATTGCACTATGAACATTACTGGCAATTATATAATGCATGTACCACCTGAGAAGATGTGGAAAACATTTGCAGGGCACATTTTACCCAGAGCTGATTATCATTCTTTGAAGAGAAGTTCTGTCATCTGATTTTTATTGGGTTTTTTTTTTTCTTTTTAAGTGGAACTTAGTGCTTCTAAAGACTCCCTGCGCTGGAGCCTGGTGTCCTCTGTTTACCAGCTAGATTCATAGATTCCCAAAGCCAGAAGGGACTACTGTGATCTTCTAGTCTGCTCTTCTGTATAAGCCAGGCCATAGGACTTCCCTGAATTAACCCCTGTTTGAACTACACCATACTTTAAAAAAAACCAGCGTCCACCCTGGATTTAAATACTGCCGGTGATGGAGAACACACCCCACCTGTTGGCAAATTGTTCTAATGGCTAATTACCGGCTGGATGGATGCAGCAAAGGGAGATGCAGCAGCAACTCTGCAAGGTTTTTGCATCACCAGGCTGATGTGTCTTAGCCCTCATGTGCAGCAGCTGCCTCTAGGAGTGAGAGACTAGCTCAGGCTCTGTCTGTTCAGTTCTTGGCCTGAGGTGTTTTACCAATGAATACCCCTTCTGGTTGTAGCTTGTTGGTGTGTGGAGTGGACACCTCTCCACACGCAGAGCTGGTGAGGAAGGGCAGGGGGGCTAGGTAGAAGAGCTGGGAGGAGGCAAAGGGGAGAGGATGAGGAGAAGAAATGGGCAGACTGATGGAGGAAGGGCTACTTCTGATGTCACAATCCTGGCTGCCAGTTATCGAGATACCACTTTTCTTTCTAACGAAAGGTCTAAACTCCTGGAACACGGCCCACATCTATTTATACTTTAGAACTGGGTATGAGTTGGAATGAAGATGGGCTGCCTCACCATATCCACTTGAGATGACAAATGGCTCATACCAGCAAACTAACTCACAGTCACTGTTCCCAGCATAGCTACTTACCTGTGCTGTAGGGTGACCAGACAGATCAGCGTAGGGGGTAATAGAAGCTTATATAAGAAAAAGACCCCAAAAATGAGGACTGACTGCATAAATTCAGGACATCTGATCACCCTACTACTCTATGACCTTAGGTATCTCACATCACATGTCTGTACTTTTGCTCCTCCTTCAGCCTTTATCTTTCCAGTCTATTTAGAGTGTAAACCCTGAGATTGTAAGTATTATAAAAATCTTAGATCATAGGTTAGGATTGCAAGGCTCAGAGACTGGTTCCCACTATGTGTTTGTGCAGTACCTAGGCACAAAGGGGCCTTGATTTCAGGCAACATTTCTCATAGAGCTGTGTAAATCATGGACTTTCCAGTTTACTGGCATATCTGAGAAAAAAAATATGAAACCCCCCCCACAGTTTTAGGTCAAACCTATAACCATTTATTTATTTTATTTATTTATTTCAAGAATCGAAGAGTTAAAAATATCATTTCAGGTCAAACAAAACATTTAGGTCAACCCAATATGAAACATTTTGTTTTGATCTTGAACACTTTTAAAAAAGGATTATTTTTAATAAAATTACAGGAATTTTTTAAATGAAAAGTAATTTCAAAAGGAAAAATCAAAATGTTTTGTTTTGAAAATATCAACACAATTTTTATCAGTTTTAAAAGAGTGTTTGGGGACAGGGCTGGGTTTTTTTACCAAACTAATTGAGCAAACTCAACTTCACAACATGTTTCAGTATCACTATATCTGCATTTTTCATCCTAAAATAAAAGTAAAAAGGTTTTGTACAAAATAATTTGCCCAGCTCCAGATGCTACTGTAATATTAATAGTACATTCCTTCTATTTGGTCAGCATTCTGCTGCTCATCACTCCCCTTGTGTTTTTCTTGAAATAAAACAGCACACGATCACTATATTGTTTAACCACTGATCACCTGGTGGCTCAGCTGAGTGAGTGCAATTCCTATTGCAAAAAGGAGAGGTCAGGTACAGCGCATTGTCTCTTGAAGCAGCACAATGTGTGTTTTCCTGAAGGCTCTCCCAACTGCAAACAGCTCGCAAGGAGTAAGTTTGTTCCCTTTAAGTTTATTGGGACTTGTTAATGACATAAGGATCGCTTCAGAAGAGCTACTCACAGATATCAATATATTTGAAATTAGGAATTAAGGAGTTAAATGGGATCCATTTTTACCCCCCGACTTAATAGAAAAGTTTAGTGTGTGTTCTGACATCAGAAAGAGAAATACCGGGATAGATGACATACACAAAGCTGGATTAAGTCATAGGAACTCTAGGCCCATGCCAAGGTCCCCAAAACCTGAAATTATCTGAATTACTTTAAAAAAAGAAACTGAGATGTTTATGTAAGTCTCTAAGGACACACAGCTGCAGAAAAGCTTGAAAATGTGAACCAAGCCTAACTAATGCAAAGACATCTGCCTGAGCCTGCAGCCAGCCTGGAACAATAGCTCTGAGAAGTATGATCTGTCCTATTGATTTCTATGGCATGATATCCCCCAAACCCATTGTTCTGAGGAACCTCACCAACACCACTGCATGCATGTCAGAAGGAGAAGAGGTCAAGAGTTCCAACCCACCTTTCCAAACAGATATTTACCATACATGTGGAGGTGTAAGGAAGGGGCCTTGCTGCCATTCCTACCTTTCTGGGGAAAGGAGGGAGTCTGAGGCTACTGACAGTAGAATTAGGCCAACAGTTTTGGTTTCCACTCTCTAACTCACACGATTAACTCAAACAGTTTAAATTGCACTGTTGAACAACAGAATCCCAACTGAAATTTATTAAACATTTCTGATGTTTTCAACATTTTCAAATATATGGACTTCAATTACAACACAGAATACAAAATGTACAGTGCTCACTTTATAGTATTTTTAATATTTTCACTTTAAAAATGATAAACAAAAGAAATAATATTTTCCATTCACCTCATACAAATTCTGTAGTGAAATCTCTTTATTGTGAAACTGTAACTTACAAATGTAGATTTTTTTTTGTTACATAACTGCACTCAAAACCAGTACAGTTTAAAACTTTTGAGCCTACAAGTCCAGTCAGTCCTAATTCTTGTTCAGTTGATCGCTCAGACAAAGAAGCTTGTTTACATTTATGGAAGAAAATACTGCTCGCTTCTTATTTACTATGTCACCAGAAACAGAGCACAGGTGTTCACATGGGACTTTTGTAGCTTGACTGAGTGGACTTGCAGGCTCAAAAGTTTTACATTGTTTTATTTTTGAGTGCAGGTTGTTTTTTTTACATAATTCTAGATTTGTAAGTTCAGCTTTCATGATAAAGAGAGTGCAGTACAGTACTTGTAATGGGGGAAATTGAAAAATACTATTTCTTTTGGTTTTTTATAGTGTAAATATTTGTAATCCAAAATAAGGTGAACACTGTAGATTTTTATTCATTGTGGTAACTGAAATCAGTATATATGAAAAGATAGAAAACATCCAAAAATATTTAAATAAATGGCACTCTTATAAACAGCATGATTAATCACGTAATTAATCACAATTCTTTTTGAATCATGATTAATCATACAATTAATTGTTTTCATCACAATTCATTTTTTTAATCGCTTGGCAATCCTAGTTTTTATATTTTCAATGAAAACCTGAAAATCCTGGAAGAATCTGATGAAAACTTTTTAATTTTCTTCAAACTTTCCACAGGAACAAGTAAACATTTCCCTGCCAGCTGTATAAATGAAGCACCTCAGAGCTCTGTACAGAATACTGATGACACTGAAGGAAAGGAAAGGCTTTTCTGCGGTTTCCTGGGTCTGATTCTCCTCTGTCTTGCACTTTGTATAGTGATTTACACCCACATAGAGAGGTGGTGAATGGCTCCTAGATCAAGGGGTTCTGCACTCACTTTGCACAGACATAAAGGACTGCAAGAGACACCAAGCAGTGGACAAGCCAATCACGCCAACTGCATTTTTCTGTCTTCTAATAATGGCTGAGAAACATAAAGGTAAAGTAACTGGGGTGAGGGGCAGGCAGGAATTATTCATTTACTAGTATAGGCAGGTAAACCCACCTAGCTCTACTTGGCTGGCTAGTACAGGCCTGAAAAGGAAGAGGAGAGTAAAATGAAGGCATGTTCATAGTTAATTTCCAGAGATAGCGCACTATTTATGAATAATAGAAGTTACCTTCTCTCTCTCAGGTAGGATTTCAGACTAGAATTTACATTATTCAGGATTTTTAGAGTAGAGTTAATGGTAGTTTTTCAGCAGGAAAACAGACAATTTCTTCAAAACAATCATTCACAAAATAAAAATCCACCGCTGATGTTTTATCATTTGAATTTAGCTGGCTTTTGAACGGCTATTACAGCACAAGGAAATAATATGACTATAGTGTGGTATTAATGGATTTACTGGCTAGCAAATGCTGAGTGCTGCAGTGCAGCTTTGCATGCTCAAAACTTTCTGAAAGATTCATCTGCCAGGTGAAACTCTCCTAGCTCAGTCTGAGTTATAGTTCTGAAAAACCTGAGCCAGATTTTTTCCTATTGCGTTTGAAGGTAAAATGTCCTTTGCTTCCCCACATTTTAGAAATTATAAAAAAAGGCTCTAAAAGGGCCTACAAGAAGTCCTCAATGAGTGTATCACTGCCACCGGCAGGCCTGAAAGCTGAACTGATCTTGAGAAAGACAAATCAATTTCAGACTAGCATATTATGAATATATGGGCCAACATTTCCTGAAGACTACATGAAACACTGACCACATGTGTGCACATCTTAGGAAGGATCTATTTCCCATAAAAGGTTTTGAGGTGGCAGTTAGTGCACATGAGATGCTCCTTCACATGAACAATGTCATGCCCCACCATGGCCAGAGCTCCAATTATGCATGCAACATTGTCAATGTTTATTAGACTTCGTCTTCATTTCAATCTTCCTGAGCATTCAGGTTTTACTTCCCAGAATGCACTGGGGGGCCACAGATCCCAGGAAATTGAATTGGAACATCTACTGATCAAGTGAGACCCTTTGGTGGACCATATATCTAGTTCTGATCCATCTTGTTTTACCTGAAAAACTTTATGGATGACTGGGGAGGTTATGATACAAATCAAATTAGGAATATGACACCTGATTGACAAAGGGAGAGATTTTTATTGGCACTGCTTAAAACAATAAGGGGATTTTATTTCTTTAACACCAATTTAACTCAAATGCCTGAGAAACACTTGGGATAAAAGATATAGCTCTTGAATATTCAACAACTCAGCCATTCAATTCAGGGCTAGGAAAGCTACCAGATCCCATCTCCAAGTCTTCCAATGCATCTTCCAGAAAAATGATGGGAGAACAGACATGAGTTTTGTGATCATTTTAAAATAAAAACACAAATGGGATCTGTACTTAAACTGCCGCTTCTTGAGGGGTCAATGGCCATCTATGTCCTAGAGCCTCCCATGAAATTTCTCTTTAGCCACGTAGATGATTCCGCGCTGGGAACTTGCTAGAAAGAGGGTGTCTTCGTTACTAGTATATATTTTTTCTTCTCCTAGGACTTCATGCAATGTGTTAGGCATAAGATGAAAGTGGCATTAACCAGGCTCTGATAATGCAGGAGTAAAAACCCCACAAGACTGCACATATTGCAGAGGCGTACAAGTCGGATATTTAATGGCTAAAGGAGTTCACGGCCATGATCTTACATCTCACTCAAGGTGAAAGTGAGTGGAATGATGTCTGTTTGCAGCCATGGAAGATCTGGTAGCATTTATATCCACTGCACAGACATGGATTTTATACTAACCCATTTTATACTCCCATTGTGTTCCTTTGTTACTAACCAATTCCACACCAAAAAAAGCTTTAAAAGGGGAGAAGAATGAGTTAAAGAGAATTAAGGAGTATATTAAGGAAAGATGGAAGAGGACCTGCACTGGCATTAAGTTATATAAACAGAGCTGTCACAAATAATAAAGAGGGAAAGGGAGAAAATACTGTATAAACAAACAGCCGTGAATTGTTATGACAACTATACTATCAGCTGGAAAACTTGAAAGTCTGGGTATGTGCCCGCACATAAGCAGCACTCATTGACCTTGTACCTTCTGACTTTCAGCACAAGGACCTAGGAGTCTTGATCCAGGTTTGGCACCCAATTCGCAAGGAAACACATTAAAGTCAGTCATTTGGTGTAAAAGCTCAAGCTTTTAGAAGCAGCAAAAATGGAATGTGCACGATATTTTAATTTGAAGCTCTTTAGGGCAAAGAATGTCTTTTTGTTCTGTACAGTGCCTAGCACATTGTGATCCTGTCCATGACTGGGGTCTGTAGGGGTTGCCGCAATACGACAATCAATCATAATAATCACTAGCCATAGGCACAAGTCACAAAACGTGGATCTGGATTTCAAGAAGCTGCAGTCTGAGAGTGTTTGACCTGAATTCGTGGTTCAGGCCAAATATAAAGACAGGTTTTGATCTCAGTTTATGTTGGTGTAAATCAGGAGTAACTCCATTGAAATCACTGATGGACACCAAGGGAAATGGGGTCAGGATCTGTCCCATAGACAATTGCACCATTCACAAGGTTTATTTATTGTAATGTTGCGGGGTGCAGGTGAGAATATCATGGTAACATCCTAACAATTTAAGAACTTGTGAGACTTTCTGACTAACATAGTATTTTCACCTTAACAGGACATACCACTTTATGACTATGGCCCTCCAGGTCAAGTACAGCAGCCAGTTAGGAGAAAAAAAGATGGTCCAATGGTTAGAGCAGTAGTGTAGGATGTGGGTTCAAGTCCCTGCACCACCAAAGACTCCCTGAGTGACCTTGGGCAAATTGTTTGGCCCTGCTCTGTCTCAGTTCCCTGTCTATAAAATTAAGATGGCAACCCTTCTCCTCCTCACTGAAATGTTGCAAGCATACATGCATTAAAGACTGAATATATATTCAGTGTTCGGATAAAAATTGCAATATATATATATTATATAGAAAATACGTCCAAGAAATTGATCCATTTTGAACTTTTTTTAAAAAAATTAAAACTGCGTTTTTTTTAAACCAGCTCTAATATCAAACTCCTCCCCGCCCCCTTCTTTGTTAATAAGAACCACTCCATCTGGCATCTCCTATATAAAAGCTCAAAGCAGAGTGCAGGTGACCAGTTGCTGGACTGGAAGCAGGACAGTGCTTTATGAACTTGGATGCCCAAGCTGAATGAATACAGACTCTCTACCCCATGGCCCAGTAGCTTTATTATGATATAGATATAATTCATGGGATGGCGAACCCAGTGTCAACAGTGCTGCTAATGCAAGGTGGCTCCAGCATGCTGATCACGGGCAGATTTGTAATTGTCAAGCTCTGAACTAAGTTATTTCCCCATAAAAGATGCAATAGGACTGTCAAGCAGAGAAGCATTAAAAATCTGATAGAAAAGTTTGAAGAAAGGAGGAATAGAGAAGGGATGACACTATTAACAGCTTCATTAACAGTGCTCACCCCTGCTCTCATCTGCCACTCCATGTGCCTGTAACCCTGTCCCATGGTGACTTTGAGAGTAGAAACAATGCTTAGAAATCATCATAAGAATTGCAACTGCATCCCACTGTTGAGAGTTTCAGCATCTCTTATTTCTGTTTCTGAACACACACACAGCAATGAACAACTCCTGCTGTTTGGAAAGATCCTGCATCGGCTTTTCAGGCAGCCTCAGATGCGTTCTTCCTCACCACAGTATTGCCCTGTAAATTGAAGCTATAAATCTACTTGTGTGAGCCACCTACAGTAAATACAGCTGAAGCACTCTGACGGCATCCACCCCATTCCCCCACCCACTATTTCTATTTGAGCATGGTCCTTTCAGAGGATCCCTTACCCAAGTTCACATCTGCCTCATTCCTGCTAAAGCACCTGCTATTTTTTCCAGGCAAGCAGGCACCAGTGAATTTATGGAAGCTGGTGTACTACTTGTGCTACTGGTTTCAGCCTTTGACGGATATACTATAGAGATATTTTACATGTAAAGATTCCTGACAAAGTCCCAATTAAACGATGCAATCACAGTGAGGGCTTATTGAGAATCGGGTAGGAAGTGACAAGGTGATAAAGTAGGTGAAAAGGAAATCCATCACATTTGAATACAAACCCATTGATGAGGGTCCTGATCCAAAACCCATTGAAGTCAAAACAAAGAGTCGTATAGATTTAAGGAAGCACTGGATCACTTCTCTGGTTTCCGACCAGTAGAGAACACGGAATAGATTTTCCCAGTCCTTACTCAGCCATGATGAGGAGCCAGGCCACCTTAATATCTGGCTCAGGTGTAAACCCAGCATCAGAGAGAAGAGCTATCCCTGTATTCACACTGTACACACTACTGGAATAATTTTTGTACAAGGCACATCTTGCAAGGTGTCATTTGAAAACTCAAATTTGCTGGCCATTATCTTGCAAATAAAATTTATGTGGCAACTTTGTAAGTAAAGTTATAAGATTTTTCTGTATGATTTTAACACCACAACACATGCCGCAAACCCCAGAGCCATGCCCACACAGAAGCTGGCAAACAGGTCTGTTTCTAATTTGGATTTAAGCAGTAAAAGAAGTCATCAAGCAGGGAGGGAAACAAAGAAAGCTGAAACAAGTGCAAAAAAGCCAGTAGGGAACATCCTTCCACACAGACTCTTTGTATCCAGGGTCTCAGCTAGAAATGTTTTCCAAGAGGGGAACTGAAATAATAAAAAGAGACAAACACACACCCATCTTTCTCCCTCCCCATCACATTCACTGCACCTGAAGGGACAAAAGCAGCTGCTGCTGGATTCTGGGGGAGTGGTGCTGTTAAACTAGGCATTAGTAAATGTTTTATCTTTATTTTCCTTGTAACTATTTCTGACTTTTCTGCCTCATTACTTGTACTAACTTAAAATCTCTCTCTTTGTAAGGAACAGACTTGTTTTACTACTTTCTCTAATCCAGTGTGTTTAAATAGAAGTATCTGGATAACTATGAGATGATAAACTGTCATAGTATTCCCTTAAAGGAATAATGGATTTTATGGCCTGTACTGTCCAGGAGAGGACTGGCCAGTACAGGACATACATTTCTGGGGGCAAAATCCAGTAGTGGGCTGCGGGGGGGAGGTGGTTGTCAGGGTCATCCTGTAGAATAGCCCATGCTGGTAAGAGCCAGAATGTAACCCAAATGTGGTTGGCAGCTACAGTAATCACAGACAGCATAGGTTGCATGCTGGAAGACTCTTTGTGAGAGACTCACATAGGGGTTTCTTCAGCAAGGCATTGTAAGGCACCCAGTGCTGCCGGGTGACGGAGGCCCTCACTGGTCTGGACTGTACCCTGGTATGTCACAGGCTACTTACCTGACTCAATCCCAGTATGCAGGTGGGTGGGAAGAGGGGGAAGTGGGGAAATAGGAGAAGCTCTGGCCCCATATTGGGAGGTGGGGGAGAATGAGCTGTTCCATGAATAGGACTGAAGCAACTGCTTTGCTAGCCTGAGCAAGGGAAAAGCAGGGGAGTGGTGACCATCACAAATTGTTCTTTGGTCTGCCCTTGCAGTAGTGCAGTTACACACTGCCCCCTAATCAGGGCAGATTGCAGGGGAACAGTCTAATCCTAAATCATCAGAGTCATTTTAAATGTAATAGACCTGCGCTGCCAGGGAGGGGACAAGGAGCCCTCAACTTCCTGCAGAATCACAGAGACCCTTGTTTCCAATGGATTCCTTGAGCGCTGCGTGAATTGCAGAGCTTCACAAGTTCTGGAGGGTGAATCTACTGCCCAGTCCATTGGAGGGGGCAAACCCGCCTGCAGCACAATAATCCAGGGATAACGCCCTAAGGGAAACCACCTGGAGGTTTTCCTCCATCCACCGGCACCTTGTTCCCCTCCTTGCATACTTCCAGTGGCGTGTATGGTCCAAGGCGCAGACAATAGTACTCAGCCTGGGGCCTGGTGGCCGAAGGAAGTGAAAAGACTAGAGAATGCTATTTCAGTTTTCTCTGCTGAGCATGCAATTCCATATTCCCAACTGTATTAAGTTTGACTCAGCATCATTTCAGGTATCAGTGAACATCAAGGGGGCAATGAGGCTTTTGGTTTGTTTGTTTTTGCTCTCTAGCTGTGTCAGTAGCCACATTTTGTTAATTGAAATGTGATCTTAAATCTAATTAAACGTGATTAATCCAATTAAACAGGTCAGAGGTACAGCCCATTCATAATCATTGAATTAACTCTAAAGAGTAGCTTAGCATTAGGGGTAAAATTCTCTGCCTTGCTGCTAACACAGAACCACACACAAGCCCTGAGCTCCTGATTGGAGAGTGGCACAGGAACTGCTAACACAAAATCTGCTTGTTTCTAGTTCCACTTCCCCTGAACAAACACGTCACTCCGTTTTCCCAGACGGTGTCTCAATGGGCCAAATTTGTCTTGGGTACACTGGTATAAGTCCAGAATAATTCCATAAATCTTTCTGCCTGCCTTTGTTTCATGGTTTCTCCGGAGTAGTTTACAGATGGCAGCAAATGTGGACAGTTCCTGCCGCCTCCACTTTCCTCCCAGGCCCCTCCAACCTTAACTCTCACCCATACACAGGATAGAACAAGCACAGAGACATCCCTGGTGCACTAAAGTACTTAGATGGCCGAGTGACAGTGACATGAACTATACACCTGTCAGATTATGTCTGCCCAAACATGGAGGCTAGGGGTTGCCAAGCAGCCAGTTTTTGACTGCAACACCTAGTCAAAGGGGACCCTGGCAGCTCCAGTAGGCACTGCCAACCAGGCCATTAAAAGTCTGGTTGGTGGCACAGCTGGGGCCCTGGGCTAAGGCAGGCTCCCTACCTGCCCTGGCTCTGTGCTGCTCCCAGAAGCAGCCGCCAGGTCCCTGAGCCCCCTAGATGCTGAGACGGTCAGGGACTGGGAAGCTCTACATGCTGTCCCTGAGTACCGACTCCACAGCTCCCATTGGAGGGAGCCACAATAAGTGGCACCAGGACCCTGCACCTCTCCCTGTACCAAACCCCCTGGCCCAGCCTGGAGACCCAGCGTGGAGACCCCTCCTGCACCCCAAGCACCTCATCTCCAGCCCCCCAGCCAGCTGGAGCCCCCTCCCTCCCCCCGCACACCCCAAACCCTTGGCCAACCACACTACCTCAAACCCCTCATCTCTGGCCCCACCCTCAGAGCCCTCGTGCCCCCAACACACACTCTAACCCCCTGCCCGGAGTCCCCTCCTTCACTCCAAACTCCTCACCCTCAGCCCATACCCCTTCCCGCCCTCCCAACCCTCTGTCCCAGTCCAGTGACAGTGAGTGAGGGTGGGGATGAGTGAGTGAGAGGAAGGGGGGATGGAGTGAGCAGGGGGCAACGTCTTGGAGAAGGGGCAAGGCAGGACTGTTCATTTTTGTGTGTCATTTGAATGTGGCCTCCACAGCATTGCCAGCTTGAGATATTTGCTCTGTGTTCATGGTGGGCTTCATCCTACATTCCCTAAGCACCCAAAACTCCCAAAACTGAGGTTTGCAGAGGCCTTAAATGTATAAGAAATTGAGGATCAGGTCATATTGGCTAAGTTTCCTTTGAGGTCAATGGAAACTGCACAAATATTAAAAGGCCAGACAATGATCCAATGTATATTATACCCAATTCTGTAAACATAAAACTCAAGCTGTTGCCTCTGTATGCAGAGCCAAGTTAGTTACAGGAGGTCCACTGAGGAATGTTCTGACATCTGCTTATCTTCAAAATGAGTGATCTACAAAGGCTGCAGAGAGAGTTTTTGACATACTGACTTCAACGAGACTTGAGAGCACTCAGCATCTTATGAGATCAGAGCTAAACTACCATGCCTATTAAGCAAGGCCAGCACAAAATATCTATACCCTGCTAGTTTTATTTGCTGAATAACAAACATGGAAGTAAAGGTTATCCTGACACATCTTTATGTTACCACTAGTTTTCAGAAGCTGATTTAAGGTGGCTTATGTCAGTAGACAAAAACCAGTATGTGCACAGTGAATGACTCAACTGAACAAGAAGAGAGGGAGCGTCTTTAAAATGTGGCCAATTATATCTGCAATTAATATCCGTCAGTGCTAGACTGATCAATTTCTAGATGCATAATTTAATTTCATGGGCTGCTAACTTTCCCTGCTGTGCAGCCTAGTATTGCATTAGCTTCGTGTTGTTAATGGTCACCTTTAAGCTAGCGTGGATATATTTAATACTTTCATGCTTTTCATTTTGGTCACTATTTCTTGCCATGGTTTTTAAATTATTGTCTTTTAATTAAAGTGAGCAGAAATAATTTGGCCTAATTTATTCACCCCCTATTGACTTTCTCTTCCTGCACTTATGGACAATGGATGCACAGCTCTGAGACAACTAATGAGCAAGGATGGGAAGAAAACATACCGCTATCTAAGGCCAAAAAAAGCCAAAATGTGTCCTGGAAGGAATGTGATCAAGTGATAATTCCCAAACTCACAGCAACATAAGAATTGGCATAATGGCCCCTCTTCTCTAGTATCCTGTCTCCAACAGGGAACAAATCATAATGCTTCAGAGAAATACGTAAACCCCCTAGATGCACCTAATTAGCCAACACTATGCGTTACCAAAGGGGAATATTTTTCCTGGCCTAGCTGGTGGCCAATTTATGCCCCATAAATCAAGATCAGGGCTCCTTTCTATGAGGCACAGTACAAATACACAATAAAAGACGGTCCCCGCCCAGAAGGGCTTAACATCTTCTCTTAGTTTTTGTTTGTTTGGGTTTTAAGAGTGGGGCTCTTGCTCACACAAGCAGGCAAGGTCCAGTCACTTGAATGATGCAGCACCTTCTGACATCAACACTGAATTTATGATCGAAGGATGAAACGCCTAAAGGCTAGAGAAGCCAATTCCCCGCTGAACCTATTCTGCTTTGACTCAGCTCCAGGGCTCTGCACAAATGCAGAGGGCTGCTGACATATTCCTGATGTCAGGATCAGGGCCTGCATTTATACAATTTTTGCTGCCTTTCTCTGGACTTCTTTTTCTAATTATTTTATTTTCTTCTAGGAGTTTTTTTGTTGTTGTTTTTTAAAGGAAGGTGACCAAAATTAACTCGTATCCAGATTAGTGACATACCATTCAGTGATTTACATAATAGCAGTATATTTCTTTTTTGTTATTATCTATCCTCACATTAATAAACTATGGGGTTGCATCAGTTTCTGACTGATGCTGCACATTGAGCAGATATCTTCAATATGAACGGTCCACAAAACTGCCTATAGCTTTTTCTTTTTCTCACCCTGGAAGTTAACAACTAGTTCAGAACCCATCACTGTATATAGGCAGATTAATTTGTTCCATCCACTTTGCATCGCCTCGCAGCTGTTTACAATAAATTTAATTTACTATCATGTTGCCCAATTGCCTTGAGTTCCTCAAAATAACTGTGTCATCAGCAAATTTTGCCATTTCACTATTCATTTAGACCTCTTCTTACTTAATGATTGTACTGAACAATAACAGGAGGGCTTAGAAGAAAATTCATTTGTGAGTAAATTAATCATTTACGGGGTGTCCTATGCAGTTCTCTGAAGTTTCTGGCACTGACCGATGTCTGAGATGGAGTACTGAACTAGACAGATCACTGCTCTGACTTTGTATGGTGAGTCTTGTGTTCTCACCTATCTGAAGTACTTATATGGCTCCCCAATCAATCTGTAATGTGTTAATCCTCACAACACCCCATTAGGTAGGGCAGTGCTATAATCCTCATTTTACAAATGGGGAACTGAGGCACAAAAAGGCCAAGTTTCTTGCTCAATGTCATAGAGGAAGTCTAACAGTGCAGAGACTTGAACCCAGAACTCCTAAGTAGCAGGCTAAGAACGTAATCATTTGAACAGTCTGCTTTTCTACCACATCAGAGAGGAGTGGGCTATAACTCTATAAGTGAAGTGATTGGAATAATGGGTCACCTGAAATTCTTCTGGAAAGAGAGTGTATTATTCAGCCCTCTAAAAAATTTACCTCATAATACCAGTGAAGAATGTCTGTGGGTCACCTCAGTACCAATCAGTGGCAATTTACCTCCAGACACGATGTGGATATTACTTCATGGTGATAGGCATTTTATGAGTGCATACAAATTGGGATTGATCAGGTAAATAAAGTTAGACAGATAAAAGACAGAGATGGAGAGAGAGGGAGAGGAACAAATTTGAAGACATGTTAGAACACATGAAAATGCGGGGGGGGGGGGGGGAAAAAAACCGGGGACAGGGAATTTGGTTGTTTAAAAATATTTTTTAAAGAAACATTCCCATTTGCCAAATTCATTTCAGAAAAATCCGTGAATTTCCTGCCTTCCTCTTTTCTTCTGTCCAGCTTCCTTTCCATCTCCAACACTCTCTCCTGGTTCTTGCCTAAAAACAAAGTCCAAATCACAGTGTAAGGGATTGGCAAAAACTACAGAGCAAATGGCAGTTGTGGACAGGTCTACTCAATCTTATCCACCGAAGAGCTCCAGTAGCACAGACTCTTACGCTGGAATACAAGGAACCAAAACTCCAAAGAGAGAAGGGGGTTTTACCCACCCAGGCAGAAGACAATAAATAAAAGAGTCAAGAGTTCAAATCAAAGTTAGGCCAAAGAATATCTCCTTAAAAAAACTGCATGTTCATTTAAGGGGATCCACTCTGAAGCCTCATGTTCCTTAGTAAACATGGCCACAGAACACGTAGAGCAAGGCCATGAGTGACTCTGCATGCTTTTGTACATGTCCTGGCAATCCGGGTCTCACCCCTGATTTGTATATGAGAGAGAGAGAGAGAGAGAGAGAGGGAGAGACAGAGACAGAGAGAAGTGTGGTCACCATGGACAAATCTTTGGCTTCTCAGTAATGCCTCCTTGCCTACGAGGCAAAAAACAGGTAAGCAGCTCAAGAGACACCACCCAGTTCTGTTTGCAATCAGTGTGAGGGGCTGTGTAGACCCTCTCCAGAGGTCAGCAGGAAAGAATGCCATTCTCCACCTCTTGCCTGCCCTAACTGTAGTCATTTACAGTGTAGCAGGGCTGAGGAGATTAACGTGCCCCGTACTATGCACTGTGGGGACAGAGTCAACAAGAAAGGATCTCTAGGTAGAGGGCTCGAGAAACAAGCCTCTTGGTCTTGTCTGGAACTTGGGCCAATGGGAGGCAGGCTTTGAGCTTAGGTGAAGGACACAGCTCATTACTACTGATGCTCTTCGGCTGAGGGAAGTGTTTGGACCACAAAAGGGAAGAACACTCTTTAAATATCTTAAACTTTATTTGAAAATAGAAAAGTAAAGGTAAACGGGCAGACAAGATCTTCTCCCACACTGATGGCCTAACACAGATACCCCAGAACAAAGAGCATCCATATTTCACATACAGCTCCTTGGGGTGAAATTCACTAAGCCCATGCAGCATGTGTGAGGGGTTAAGTGGGACTTAAATGGAGATCAACAGTCACAAGTTCCTACCTGCCATCTATCCCGGTTTTCCCAAGATCACCCTTTTTTGAGGTAGCTCCCCCAGGAAATCTGTAAAGGTGTTCAGTACACTGCCAGCTGTCCAGTTTTATGGGCTAAGGATCATCCCAGATGTCCTGCTTTTTTTGTGAGGTGGCAACTCTGGTTCCTACAGAATCAGTGGCTTGCAGTCAGTTTAGTATGATGGATCTGCTAAGCCAAGGACTACAAGAACATTCTCTTTTCCATGGGAGAAAGGTCATAAACCAGGAAGTGTCCAAGCTCTGTTGGAAAGCTGTACCCACATGGCAAGCCAGGAGCTGAAGGGAAGCTGAATTCAGAGCTGACGCCCAAGGAACCATAAGCAGATCTGTGGGTGGTATGAGCTATAACTGCCAAACATTACAGCTGGGTGCAGGTCTGTGTGGGACTTACAGGGGAGCTGCAGCAGATGGGCCCCATGAGAGCTAAGCCTGGCCTGCAAAACTGCAAGTCCCTATTTATTTGGTATAGAGACCCGACTGGAGAGGGCACCCCAGGAGCTGGGTCTGAAGAACCTTGACTTTTGACTGGACCTTCCCAAGGGCCCAAACAAGAACCACTGTTGCTCACTCTGAACTGTAATTATTTAGCCTCTAGTATCTAATGGCATCTGCAACCTTTCCTTTCCCTTCCATCCATAGTGAAATACACCGTCAATTAGCCATGTGTCAGAGTGATTACGTAGGCCTAGAACCTACAAGGCTTAGCTGCTGAAGCATCTACAGTAGTGCTTCAACTTAGTCATGGAACCATAGTGACACCTTAAGAGTTTGGTGAATGGGACAGCCCCAGTAATTACACCAATTAAAAGTCGCATGTTATCATGCGTTAATGAAGATAATACATGCTTTCAGTGTATATCCAGAGATGGGAGAAAGGGAATAAAACAAAGAAAAATAATTTTCTCATGATCACAAAGGAAGAAATCAGTGCAGGAAGGAGTCAGGCCAACATAGAATGGAATGAAAACTAAAACTAGATTAGATGTCATGGCATAAAAACACGCCTTCTAAAATCAGTAGCATAAATTGCGAAGTCATTTGAATACTAATCAGTGAGAAAGAGACAATACTCGTACAAAGGTAAGTCACCAAATCCTCAGAGCCACATGAAATTTACCACAGAGCATAAAAACAGAGCAAAGCAGAAATCTGTACACTAGAAATCAGACATCCTGGATAACTCATTATGGTTCGAAGTAGGTCCCAAGAGCCTTCCAACTTTAATATTCAAAAGTTATTAGTGCAAGGTTTTTAGCTTTGTAAAATGATGAATAAATACCCAGGGGTAAGTTAGAAATGGCATATACAGTGACTTGCAAATGTCACACCCCAATGGCCCCCTCCCTCAAGTCCCTCAGGGAAGTAGATTAGTATAGTGTGGTGCTGATGCTGCTACAAGCATTGCAAAGCGTTATGAGAGGGGTAAAAGGCGTGAGTGTGGAATGACAGATTCCTTTGCAGATTTCAATAGGCCAAGAGACAGAGGGAAGAAAAAAAGAGCAAAGAATAGGTTAATATGAAAAGTCAGCTTGGCCTACAGAGAGAGAGAGCTCCTCTGTGTTCACGGTCAAGAATCAACACAGACCACGCCAAGCGCCAAAAAACTGCTTTCAGCCCCAGCTGGCGGTGAAAAAATATAGCAGAAGCAAAATAAAGGCAAAACAAGTTGCAGGACAGAGATTACACTTGTGAAGGCTGGCTGTCCAGTGAGACTCAACAGTTTGCCTTTGCGACCCTGGAGCCGGTGTGTTTTGGGGAAGCTGAAGAAGCCACAGGCAGCGGGCCTAGACTGGAATACTGAGCAAAGGCCTCTGAAAGGGACGCCCTCAAGAGACCCCAGGACATAAAAACCCTCCCAAGAGTGGAAGCAAGTTGGAGATCTATTCTGGCAGCAAATCTACTGTCCATCCCTCTCTCTCTCTCTCTCAATCCTACCCCTGGGCCTGGCCAGCCCAGGACAGCATATTTGTGATTATGAAATTGGTTCAGGGTTTGAGCACTAACACTTCTTCCTTCCTTTGAGTGGTGTGGAAGAAGTTCCCACACTCACCGCTGATTTATTAATTTTATTAATAAAGCTTTAAAATTCAGTCACATAGTGTGTTCTCTTCATCTCCACCCCTACGATCCTGCAGTCTTGGCCTGATCAACTGAGGCACAGGCAGATTCCCATTACCAATCTGTCACACAGTCCATGATTCTGAGGGGGGCATCCTTGATTTTCATTTATGGAGCAGAGCGGAAAGATGAAGAGTGGAAAGGCTTTAAACATGAAACAGTCCATGAGAATTCTAGAAAGTCTCAGATGGGAGCTCACATGATGGATTCCTGCATAAAGGAAAAAAACCAAAGATAGAAAAATAGGAATGAAAAAGTTTCCCCACACAGAGGGAGAAGGTTTCATCAGCTATTCAAATTGGGGAGTGCAGGGTCAGTACTTGGAGCTCTGCTCTTATAAGTCACTTAGCCTGGTCCCATGAAAGGCAGAACACTATGGTGCAACAAATAATTTTTCAGTTTCATGGATCAATCAAAAAAATCCCATCCACCAAAATGGTAGAAACAGAAAATTCATCCTAGGGAAAATGTATAAGAGCCATAAAGCTAAAACAAACCACCATCTATTTAGTGAAGATAATTAACTGCTGTTCAACTAGTGGCAGAGTCATAAGGAAGCACATGGCCATGGGAAAGAAAATGTTGCAAATATGTTTTATTTGCTTCCCACAGATCTGCGTGAGGCGGAGTTTTGCTGGCATTCGTGCCTGCATTAGGTGAAATCCACACTTATGTAGTGAGCCAGCACAAGACCTATGTATCAATTAAATCCCATTTAAGGCCTCAGAATAGAATTTACATGGAATTCGAGGTTATGTCTGCACGGCAGAGTTCACACAGGCTCTTACTTGGTATGAATCCTGATCTCCTGCCCCACCCACACAGAAAACATGCTCAGCTGAGTTTGTGGGTACTTTCAGCCCAAGACAGGTGAGTCCTCTGGGACTATAGGCTAACATTGGGTGCTGCTTCACTTGGACTGGTAATCTGGAGGGTAATCTTCTACTTACCCTCTGCTTCACTTGGACTGCTTCTCTGCCCACTGCAGTGCAGACACAGGCTAAGTGGTGCCTAGAGGGTCTACTTACCCTCTGCCCAGGAGTGAATTCCACCTTGGGGACATTGTCAGAGAAAGGATTGGTCACTATGGACAAAATCCTCCTATTTGGGTTACTGAAGATATTAAAGGCAATCAGAACTATTGCTGTGGCAACGGCTATTGTGAAGAAAGAGCAGCACCAGACAATTGTGAAGTGGTGTTTAGTTGTATCATACTTTATATTTATTATGAAATTATGGAAGCTTCAACAGAACTGGAAGGTTTAGAAATACTTGGTTGAATCTAGTTATAACATAGTTTTGTTATTTGTTAATTGTTTTCACATACAGATGGGCCAGTACAGGAAAATTTGAATCCAAACCTCCATGAATTCCTAGATCTAAACCCATCTCCATGTGGTTCAAATTCAGGCCCACTTCAAATACATCCAATATCTTATGAGAACAGCTGTTCCCACAAGTTCTCAGCCCCAGATGAGGTCTCACAAGATCTGGTGTCCTTGCAAGTCTTCTACAACTCAAGTCAAATCACTAAGCAAACCTTTTCTGAGGGTTAAAATAGTTTTTATGTAGGATACATCGAGAACCAAAACAAACAAAGCACTCAAGGATGTAGAAATTCACTATAAAAGCTGCCCAAAGCGTCCCACAAATAGCAGATAAAATAATGGCCCCTGTCTCCCACATCTTCATACATTCCAAGCGGGTACCAAAAGGAGGGATTTTTCTTAGCTTACCTGTAGCTTTGATTGAAAAAAAAAAATCAATATTTGAATGTTTGTGATGAGGAAGAATGGATGTTTTTGTGAAAATTGTTATGGAATTTACCTCTCTTCCATTCCTCATTTAAAAAAAACAAAAAAAAAAAACAAAAAAAACCACACAGGTCTGCTTATCTCTGTTATTCTTATACCTGAGAGCCAGGAAAAGTGATTAGCAATTTTGGGTGTCCAGGTTGAAACATCTTAAATGATCTTGATCTTCAGAAGAGTGCTAAGCAGCCATTCTCTGAAAATCAAGTGTCTCAGTTTCAGTAGCCACTTCTGAAAATCTTGGTCTAGATTACACTTCTGTCCAGTGCAATAGACCACGATCACTGAGAATGCTTTAGATAGTCAGAAGGAGGGGCATCATTATTACCAAGGAATAGGACATGCTCCATTTCCCACAAATCATTTCCAAACCAGTTACCTCTACTGTAAAGATGTTTTAATCCTATCGTGGATCTAAATATAGTACAGATGCTCAGCCTCAAACCCATAATACAAATTACCAATACATCAGTGAAGCGAATGCTACTGTTAATATTGCAAGAAACAATTTATAATTAACTCTCTAGATAAATGAAGCAGACCTATTTCTGTCAGATGTTATGTGATTGTTTTTAGTGTTAAGAGCAAATATGATAAGTAACAACCATCATCACCATGCTGTGGCATGAAACTGATTTTCAAGATATACCATTTCCACGTATAAAACAGCATTCACGTATTACACTGAAGCGTCTCGCCTCAGTAACTACACAGCACGAGATTGATTTATTTTGCAGCTTGAAAGGACAAATCTTAACTTAGTTTCTGAAAGTAAGAGTCTCTTCCTTAGCAAATGAAGACTAAGCGACTCTCTGTCAGCTGATGCCATTCTTGCTAACAAAAGCAGCATCTCTGCAAGCATCCACACATGCTGTCATCCAAATAATCTACCATCGGTGGACAGATGAAACAGTAGAAGTGTATTTAAACAAAGAGATAAGGACCAGAGTCCAGCTTCTGATCTGGTGGACCAAGTGTTGGTGTAATTCACAGTTGGCACTGCTAGAACTGCTTGTCTACATGGCAAAGTTAAACTGGTGTAAGCTAAAAGGATGAATATAAACCCGTCTAGTTATTCTGGTATAAATCACTGTGTGCACTCTTTTATTCTGATAGGACAGTGCCTTTTTTAGGGTTAGCTTCTGTCACTTGGGAAGGAGTTTAAGCTAAAGTGAAAAAGAGCCACTCATACTGGAAGAAGAGTATGAGCAAAGCGGGTTATAGTGTTATAACTATATCAGTATAATTGGTTACGTTTTCATGTCTAGATGAGGTCTTGGTGACATCAGATTCAGACCCTGATTCTGCAGTCCTGATGAAAGCAGACCTCCCATTCACCACTGTGAGACTCCTGCCTGCAACAGCACTTGAAGGACTGGACAGCATTTCCACCCACCTGTTCTATTGGTGCCCATCACCATGGAATCAGAGCAGGAAAGGTGCTCTGTATGTACTGAAAAGGAGAGGATTTTCATTAAGCTTGTTTCACCATCCCCTGATCAGGAGGGGCAACGCATGACACATTTTGATGTTCTCTGATTGCCATTGTTTATCCAGTTTCCCATAATAAAATCCATTTGCTATATCCTTCTAGAAGACTTGACCTAAGCAATTCAGCCTGTTTTTATTCCTTTCACTCTCTCTTTCTCTGGTCTATTTAGACTAAATTCTTCTGTGCAGGTACCATCTCTAATGTGCATTTCTACAGTCCCTAGTATCCTAGGGTCCTGACGTTGGCTGGGGCTTGACTTCCAGGCACTACTCTAACACTAGTAGTGAATAATAATTACATGCTATTGCTATACACTGTGGGCCTAGATCTTCAGCTGCGCCCACTATCCATTAATACAATTCAACAGAGACTGCAGTAGCACTGTTTACTGGTCCCTGATTCTGAGGCCAGCCCCAGTGGAAATCAGAGCAGCCAAAGGGGTTGAGCTAATCTGTGACAGCTACTTCTGTCCTTTCCAACCTCCAATACTCCACCAATCTCTTGCAGGCCCATGCTTTAGGAAGTGTGTCATAGGTGCTGGAGAAATCAATCCACTTTCTGGTCCCTTTGCACTGCAGGAATAAATTGGAAAATCTGAGTTGTGGGAGTTTGGGGCCATTATTATAGAAAATTATAACATAGAATTTTCATAAGGGCTGAGGAAAGGATTTTTCTGAGAATGAATGTTTTCATAACATCTGCCTATCTGTATCCAAACCACCCAAAGATATGAGCAACATTCTATTCATTATCATTTTTGTTGGTTACATTCCAAAAGGAACCACTGTTCTTTTTGCAAATCAAGTGCCTTTCCTTGCTGAGGGCTCTCTGAAGGACTCTGTACTATGTTGTTTTAAGCATATGCTTAAACATGTTAAGGGTGAGGTCCTATGTATTTCATAACTCTGACATCCATCCCTTCCATTAATTTCCAAATAAAATTAAACAAAAGGTGCAGATTTTTTTAAATGACAGTCCACAACTTTTTAAAGGAGCTCATGTAAATTGCCAGAGCCCAATTCTGCTATCACTCACACATATGTAACCCCACTGACTTCAATGGCATTAGCCTAGGTTTGCCAGGGTGAAAGCAGAATTGGCCCCTCAGTCTTCATGGTAGTGAGCAGTCTTGCACCTTCTCCCTCTGCGACCTTCCAAGTAATGTTTCCAGTCTGTGTGCGGTCAGAAATGGCCAACACAAAGATAATTTACCAGAATCCAGCTAGTTGAATCTCACTGTGGCTCAGAGGAGGCCCACTGCGAAGAAATACTGATATTTCCTTCATCGCAGCAGAACTCAGAGGCAGACTGAGTGACAGCAGTCAGTTCATACTCCATGAAACCTAGTTACACCCTGGCTTCTTTCACCTGGAGAAGTGTCCACAGAACCCCTGTCTGCGCACTACCCCAGCACCAGATCTAACCCCAGAGTAGCTGTGCATTGGCTCCCTGAGTACAAGGTGGGTCTGGTGCTCCCAACAGCACTCAGTACCTGAGACATGAGGGGGCGGGGTCAGGCCAGGATTCTGCCTGTTGAGCATCCGATTGCAGCTGGAGGACTGGACTTGGAGCCTCACAAACTATAACTTCTCCAAAAGATGTAAAGGCCACCAGTGCATGCTCTGGAGAAGTCCGGCATGCTCCTGCCCTATACAAGCATAATGCCCCCAATCAGCATCATTTGACCAATACACTTCTTCCCCACGTCCCCAGCCCAGTTCAGGTTGTCAGAACCTGAATCAGGCCCTGAACACAGGGAGCTAGCAGAGCAGAGAGGGAATAACATAACAGAAGTAAGAGAGACATGTACAGGATGAAGGACAAACTACCTTATTCATAGTTCCACTGTATGTTCCAGCTGCTGTCTCCCCAAGTAGGATTTTAAGAGGAAAAGAAAATATCACTAACCTTTTTATCAGCTCAGAAAAGCAATTTGAGCAGGGGCCAATTCCCACTGGCCCTATAATCAGCCACATCTGCTGCAGCCCATGAGTTCCCAAGTCAGAGCTTTTGCTCTCAAAGACCTGATCTGCTAGCAATAGATAGCTTCTGGAAAACACTATTCAGCTTTTCCATTGCTCACCTCACTCACTTATGTTCTCTCCCCAGGGCACTTCATAGGCCTCTTCCTTTAGCATGGTAGGTCTCAAAAGCAGGCCAAAGTAGGTTCACTATATTTGTTTTACTTGAAGCCAGCACCTTGAATATGTACCATAAAAGAGAAGCGATCTTTTTAAATTCATATTTGCACACATTAAGAGGGAAGAGAAACACTGTTCAAGGAGAAAATGTGTAAGACAAAAAGAGAGAAACCACATATGACACCTAGCTCATGTACAGTGTTTTCATCAGTAGCTCTCATGATGCTTTACAAAGGAGATCAAAAGCATTATCACTATTTCACAGATGGGGAAACTGAAGCACACTTGCCTAAGGTCACCCAGCAGCAGAGCTAGAAGCAGAATCCTGATACCCTGAGTTCTAACCTTGTGCTCCATCCACTAGGCCATATACACACACTGGAACATAGGGGCTGAAATTCCACCTGTGCAGAGAGCCAGCACACAAACTATCAACCTATTAAGTTTACTTAACCCCTATTTCAGCTGTGTCCACACAAGCTCCCTCATCTGACTTAAGCCCCACAAAAGGGATGATCAGCTACAGAAATGACTGCCTGCTGGCCCCCACAAAGGCCAGGACAGAAGTATTGGATCTCCATTTAGATCCAGTGGCTGCAACTGGTATGGAAGGACAGTGCTTGCTGGAATAAAACAGACTGGAATAAAAACTGCAGCAGAGTTTATTCCATGGGACTGTTCTCATTAACTTCAGCGGGGCCAGGATTATACCATCTGGCCCCAGTTTAGAGAAGAGGTAAATCTGACTTCCCCAGCCACCCTGCACACAACAAATATATACATATAGTCTGAGCACTTTATGTTAGTCAATTGGATTTTACCTTCAGTCATACCAGCTTGCTGACTTTTACTACTCTTACCCGTCCAGAGCCCACCCAGGGAAAGAACATGAGCTGAATTCTATTCCTCCTTGTGCCAAATTAGCACAACTGTTTACAGATCTCCAATCAGTTACACCTGTGCAAACTCAGTCACAGCTAAGACATTGCCCAGGCATCACTGAGGACATGATTTGAAGACAAACAGGCTTCACAGGTGTCACCGAGGACTCAATTTGGCCTGTAGCACCTTTATTCACAGGGAAGAAAGGGAAAAATAAAAATAGACATTTGATTCTTAGATCCCAGCTGGAGTCTGTAAGGGTGGGAAGTAGGAAAAACCATTTTGCTTTTAAACAGTGTATTTGATATGAGAACCAGTGATAATATGAGAACCAGATAATAATATGAGAACCAGATATAATAAACGTGGGACTCAACATGGCTATTGTTATGGAGTCACTTTTAAGATTAGAAACAGTTTAATATAATCTATAAATCTATATAATATAAATCTATATAATATAATCTATATAAACAGTGTATTTGATATGAGAACCAGTGATAATAATATGAGAACCAGATAATAATATGAGAACCAGATATAATAAATGTGGGACTCAACATGGCTATTGTTATGGAGTCACTTTTAAGATTAGAAACAGTTTAATATAATCTACATTCAAAAATGAGAAATGCTTCAGTTTTGGTTAACACTTATTACTATTATCATTTCTCTGATTATTCTTATTTAATACTGGAGGTGAATTCATAACCCATAGCATATCAGTAATTTGAAGTTTGCCTCTTTCTGTTCACAGGCAGTTGTTCCAACTTTCTCATTTACTAGCTGTTCAAACTTATTTGCTGGATAAATTATGTGAATAACTTGCTGTAGAGATTGCTTGCAAACAGTTTCTTGTGGTACTCAAAGAGCAAGCTGTACTTAGTTTGATTAGACACCGATCGCATGGGGTTGTTCCAGCTCCCTGACTGGATCTGAGCAGCTCTTGGAATTGGTTTCTGGGGTGGAGTTTTGCATTTGTGCATCCAAAACTCCATCTGTGAACATTCTCCAATATTTGTTGGAAATCAGTCCTGTCTAATACTATGTTGAGCTGCATCTAAATGTATGTGCCAAATCTAGCATTTCTTAAGGGGAAAAGTACTGAAATGGGGGAGCAGAGCTGTAGCAGTCGAGAAGAGCTGCTCATGAGGCATTTTGCCTCTTTAGAGCAGCAGACCTAGGCAGAATGGCAAAGGTGAGGTCCAAGTGGCTGCAATCAATTGCCCTCAGATACCATAGTGATAAGAGTTCCAAGAGTGCTACAGAAAAGAGTGGTGGGGTCCATTGTTGCAATTGTGTTGGTCTCAGGATATTAGAGAGACAGAGTGGGTGATGTAATCTCTTTTATTTGATCACCTTCTCTTGGTGGAAAAGACAAGCTTTCAAGCAACACAGAGACCAGAGTTTCTCTCTTTTACCAACCAAAGTTGACCCAATAAGTTACTACCTTACTCACATTGTTGCTTTGGTATGTAGGCAGTAGTGTAATACAGACAGCACCATCCCTTGACACAGAAGTCTGTGAAACACTGGTGTTATTGGGTTCAACAAAGTTAGATACTGCATGTGGCTTCCTGAGTCCAGTTCTTAACAATGAGATTGATATGCTAAATATGAAGCAGACAATGTCCCTGTTACCTCTGAACTAAGTTGAGTGTGCTTCCCCTGCCCCTTGCTATCTAGCTGGTGTATCTAGGGGTACTGAGCCTAGCCATCCACCTGAGCAGGCTGATCATGTCCTGTTGGGTCAGAGAGCACAGTTGGCCAAGTTAGTCCTTACTCCGAGATGGTTCAGGAGCACTTATGGCAGCGTTCTATCTCCCTCATACGTGGTTGCACAAGGAAGGTAAAAACTCCTGGGCTCTCTTCCCCTGATTTAAGGGTCTGTGCAACAGAAGTCAGGCTTGACCCTACATCTAAATCTCTTTGGCAGCTCCCTCTATCTACCAAAAAGGATGAGTATTCAACCACCAGGGGCCCAATGGGTTTACAATACAATACAATACCCTGACTCTAGAGCAGAAGTGGAGACAGTCCCTCAAGCTCTGCTTTTGAACCACTGAAGTCAATGGAAGTTTTATCATTGACGTCAGTGGACAGAGGACATGGCCGACAGTGCTGCTGGCAATCCAGCCTGCTATATGAGATCTGAATCTGATCTGAATTCAGCTCCAGATTTCCTTTGATGTGTATAGCTTTGAAAGATGAAACCATGCATTGTGCGTTGAATTCCAGCATGCTTGCTGGTTTGCAACATGAATCTGTTTGTTTCCTTTGATGAGACAATTTCTAAAATGTAAAGGACTCTAAGGAACTGAAAAGGAAAATACCTGCAAAATCCAAGCCCCTTGGAATATTTTTGTATTGCATTATCCCTGGTTTTGCTTTGAAAAGAGTCGCTATAATAAAACCCAAACAAGACTTGGTTTACAAATCTGGACGGTCAACTCTGTTCGTTCTTAAAAACTGTCATCAAAAATCTCATGACAGAAAGCATTAGAAACTGTGAGATAACAAAGATTTCATACAAAGGATAAGTATTATGCTATTTTCCATTCCTCTTTTGCATATCTATTGAAATTAACCAGCCTATATATTCCCTTAAATGCATTATTCGCTTCTGTCAATAACCAGAGACAAATTGAAATAACAAATCGGCATGAGACAAAAATCACAGTGCCAATAATTACAAGGGGGTGCAGCATGCTCAGAGCTGTGCTGTGGAGCTTTGATAGAGGTGAACGCTGGGCGAGAGCAGATTGCATACGAGATAATTAAAAAACACTAGGAGGAGGGTTTTGCATTTTGCAATAGACTTTAATGACTCCCAGGACATTAGAACATAACATGCAACTTGTCAAGAGACTAGAAACCTAGCATTACAGCAAAATAATTGTTTGATTAGAATGAGTGTGGAAGGGAGGAGGTTTAATATTCATTTTTGCATTGTCTGAACAGCCTATGGGGAGTACAATTTTATTAGATCTATGTTTTTTGCTTTTTTAAAAAAAGGATTCTTAGCTGGTATCCAAAGAAAATATTGGTATTCTTGAACAGTTATGAAGAGTGCCGACCTTCGATGTTCATTCTTTTTTATAATAATAACAATAAAAAGGCACATAACAGATTTCCTGAAGACATTTGGTACCAATCTGAATAAATGATATGGTGAATGGCACAGGCAAACACAAAATAATGAAAAGATAATGTCCTTGGTGCTAAAACAGACAATGGACACTGGAAATTATCGATTGATTACATGGTTCAAGTGCATTGCAGTAAAACTGAAATATTATATTTGATTTTTACAAAGTACATTGAAATTTGGTTGCATTTATTTTTCTGTAGATAGTTATATTCAATAAGGCACTTTGGGAGAGGGTTATACTGAGCCATATTCTTCTGAGTATTAGAACACGATGGCACTACTCAGGTGAGGAAAGCTACGCAAGTACATAGATGTTAACAGGATCAGGACTTTACAGAGGGGCAACGATATGAAAAAAAGTTGCAGGGGATAGGGAGTGAAGATGTACAACACAATTTAGTGTTCAGTCCTGTAATGTAGGGTTGCTCCAATTTTCTCAAAACTTTTTGGATGGAAAATAGGGGGGTTGACCAAGTTGTTCCTCCCTCTCCCCCGCAAAAAAGTGTCTTACTCTGAAAACTTTCATGTTTTGAGTTAGAATTTTCTGAAGATGAAAAAAAAACACTTTCTGTCCATCCCTACTTCAACTCTTAACTAGTGATTAGCTTAACTGGGTAAAATCTTGACCCAATTGAAGTCAGTGGGAGTTTTCCTATTGATGTCCAAGGTGTCAGGATTTAACCCCATGACTAATTAATCATGTGAAAAAAAGACTGCTTACACAAATCAGATTTGCAAGGTCCATCTGGTATTTTACTCTTTGCAATTATATTTTTCTAGAAAGATGCAAAAGAGAAAGAAGTCCCATTTGCATAGTAATTTTCATTTATGAAAAGGATTAAAAATGGATCAATATGAAAAACTTGGCACTGAATTTTAAGAGAGTAAGCTGTTGTAGTGAGGGACCGGGTCTTCTCTTGTCTAACACATTGTAGATGCTATGGGAAACAAATTACTAATTTGGAAACTGGTGAAATCGGAATTTGTATGCCTGGTACTAAAAATAAAACACACAAAAAAGTATTTCCCTCCCGTCTTGCTATAAGATCATTTTACCAATAAAAGGGGCATTTTCCCTCTGAAATGGTCTGTAAATATGCACATACGGGTGAAGCTGAGGATCAAAGTTATAATCTGGCTCACTGCATCACTTGCCTTAATAATGAAGGTGGCTTGTGATCAGGCAAGCTTCCGGTCGCAACAGAGACACCTAAGCAGGAGAGGCAGCCTTGTGGCCATTTAATAAACTAATCTGAATAAAATCATCTAAAAACAGATAAAACTTTCAGCTTCTTTTATATCACTGGCTAGAGCAAATTCTCCAAAAAGGGCTTGAGATAGGTTGAGGATGCTGGGAGGGGAAGGGTTGAACAGAAAGTGACTTTATCTGGAGAAAGTAAGAAAAAGGTGGTGGAAGCCTTTTAAAGGGAAGAGAAAAGGCCTTCAAAATGTCCTACAGATCCCCCGTAAAAATTCCTCCTTGTTACTCCAAGCTCACAGTCATGTCACATCAGCCTCTCATCCTTAGCCATTAAGGCTGCCCCAAGTCCTTTTGTCTACAGCATCTCTAACATCCTTCATTTCCTAATCCTCTCCACTGCCAAATCTCTGGTCCACTCCCTGAGTATATCAACCTGTATCCTCAAAGGTATGTAGGTACCTAAATCCCAGTGAAATCAATGGGAAAATGGTGCCTAAATACTTTTAGAGGATCTGGGTTGTCAGGTCTTAACTACTGTAACCTCTGGCCACCCTGACTTCCACCTGGAGCCACTTTTGTACATCGTCTGTGCTACCATCAGGATTATTATCCTCACCTGCTGTCCGACTGTCACTTCCTCAGTGAATGCCTTCACTGGTTACCTCTTTCTTGGCACCTGAGAGGCCTGATTCAAAGGTCATTGAAGTCATAAGTCTCCCGCTGACTTCAGTGGATTTCAAATCAGGCCTTAAGTTCACTATTATCATCTTCATGTTTAACACTCTGTACACCTCAGCCCTCCCTTCCATTTGGGCTGTCTTCTCCCCACCACCACTGCTCAGCTCCATCTCTTGGTAAGAGGAATTTCAATGCAAGGGGGAGGACAGAAACGGTCTTGCAGAGGAACAAAGAATGAACCTGTCAAGGGGAAGTCATGGCGGAGTTAGCAGACTGCACGCGTCGGGTGATGAATGGGGAGATAAGTGGCATTAAGGGAGGGGGGGTTTTGGATAAAGGATACCTAATGTTTTAAGGCTGGAGGAAAGAGGTGAGGTCAGAGAGAGATGAAAGAGGAGCTGGGAGTCAGGAGGAGACTGGCTCAAAGAGACAGGTAAAAGTGAGTGAGACTGGAGTGAAGGAAGAAAGGATCTGAGACATGGAGGTGAAGAGAATAAATTAGTTAATTCATTTCAACCCTGGATCTCGAGGAGTGAGAACACCGAACCCACTGACACCAAAACCATACACTTAGGAGGGTTCTGCCCGCTCAGCATGGAAGTGGCATCTTTCAAGGGAGAGGATTACCAGTCCCATTACTCTATTGGAATAATTTAGTCAACTGATTATTGAAGCACAGCAACATGCTCCAAGGGCTTGACATTCTAGGGAAAACACACATTCAAGCAGCGCAAAATAATGCAGAATCAACAGTCTAATACATTCACCAGCACCTTGGCTAGTCCTCCTGCTTTTTACTTTGCTCTCTTTTATATGTATATTTTATTCTTCACAAATAAACATCTCGATGCAAATAAAAAAAACGACAGGATGCTTTGTGTTAATCTGTCATTCAAATGTCTCCCAGTGCCAGGAAATGTCGCTGGGGCTCTATGACAGAATTCCTCTGCTCTGCTTTATTGACATCAACAACGAGCGAGCCACAGAGATCACGTCTTGCTCTATTCCTCAGAAAATTTGACAAGTGCTGCCAAATCAAAATATGTTTCCCATTCAAAATGGGCATTGGGTGAGATTAGAGTTCCCATGGGCACCAACGGGGGATCCAGCTTACTGGACCACCAACTTAGACTCAAGGTTGTGAGGTTCAGAGTGCTCATAAAGAGCCTGCCTATGGAATCAGCATTGTCAAGTCCAAACTTTCAAAAATCATGAGTCAAGCACCACGAGTTATGGGATTTTTCAACCAGTCATGAGGTCGCAGAGACCCCCTCTTTGGGACTGTGTGGGGGTAAAATATATAGTTGTAACCTAGTTTCATGCTTACTTGAATGCAGGCCTTAAGGGCCTGAACCAAAGTACACTTTGGTTCTTCAGTTCTCTTATTTTCCCTCCCCCATTTTTGCCCTGCTTGCATAGCAAACTGGGTGAGGCAAAGGCCAGTTGCACATATCTACTAATTAAGGGAATGTTAAACAATTCTTTAGAAGTGATAAACAAAAGGCACCCTTCTGTCTTCTATCTAACTAGATAAGATATTATTTTGCTAGGTCCCATCTTCCTGCTAGAGAAAGATATGGGACACCCTAACAAGGTCATATAATGAGGAGTTTCTAGGGCATGTGAACAGGGTATGAGAGATGCCTGGTAAGCGCGTGGACAGCTTGAATTGTAAAATGATTGGTTATAGATAAAGATTGCTAGCCCCTCATAGGTTAAGACCCCTCATTGTATTACAATTCTATGTATTCTGTTTTCTGATAAAAGGTCATCATGATGCTTCTATAGCTTTGTAGCTCCTTGCGAACTACCCATGCATTGCATATTTCGAATAAAGTGTGTTTTCAGATACAAGTGACCACCAGCCTCATTCTTTGGAAGGAAGTCACCGCCAGCAACTGTCACCTAAAGGACTGAAATTACCTGTGAACCCATTTTCCCTGCCAAACTGGGACTTCAGAACCCTACCTTGTTGAGCCAGACACATTAGCCTGCTGTAACACAGACCCAAGGTCTGGTTCTTGTCCCCAAAGTTGCAGAATTTACCCAAAAACTGATCAGCAGTTCACCTATCTCCAGGACCCAGACACCTAATTCCCAAAGGGATCCAAACTCCAAATAAATCCGTTTTATTCTGTATTAATTGTCCACCTTCAATAATACTGATAGAGAGATATGCACAGCTGTTTGCTCCCCCAAGTATTAACCACTTACTCTGTGTTTATCAATAAACAAAAGTAATTTTATTAAGCATAAAAAGTAGGATTTAAGTGGTTCCAAGTAATAACAGACAGAATGAAGTAGGTTACCAAGCGAAATCAAATAAAACATACAAGTCTAAACCTAATACATTAAGAAACTGATTAAAGGTAAGTCTCACCCACAGAGATGTTCCAATAGGCTTCTTTCACAGACTAGACTCCTTCCTAGTCAGGGCCAAATCCTTTCCCCTGCTACAGTCCTTGTTAGTTCCACCAGTCATGTTGGGTGCAAAGCAAGGTGGGTTTCATGATTAGGATCCTCTTTGTTCTATTCGATCCCTTTTATAGCTTTGGCATAAGGTGGGAATCCTTTGTCTCTCTGGGTCCGCACCCCTCCCTCTAAATGGAAAAGCGCCAGGTTTAAGATGGATTCCAGTATCAGGTGACATGTTCACATGTCCTGTGAGACCCCTAGTCTTCATTCTTCCAGGGCTGGCCTGCACATACCCCAGAAGGTTTGCAATAAACACAGCTATTTACAACCCATTGTCAATGGGAGCCATCAAGATTCTAAACCACCATTAATGGCCCACACTTTGCAAAATTACAATAGGACCTCAGAGTTATACTTCATATTCCTAGTTTCAGATACAAGAATGATACACTCATACAATTAGGATGAACACACTCAGTAGATTGTAAGCTTTGTAGTGATACCTTACAAGATACTTTTTGCATAAAGCATATTCCAGTTACCTCATATTCACACTAAGAAACAGATTTTTATAAAGCATATGGAGTGCAACATCACAATGGTATTTAATAATAAATGGTGATGGGGATGGGTAATTCCACCTTCCAGTTTCTGAGGTGCTAGCTTTCAAGTTTTTCCCCATCATCACGAAGGCTAGAAACGCTTGTTTTATTTTATTGAAAGCTGAGACTCTCACCACATTGGCTGCCTCCCAGCACAGGAGCTGTATGACAAATAGAAAATGTCATGAGATTCAAAATAAAATTGCAAGAGTTGGCCACACTGTGTAGTACACCCAATTCCCTGTGTTGGACCAGGGGAGTGTGTGAAGCCACGCCAATCCAGAGGGAAGTTCTGCAGAGGATCATCTCCTGTTCTTATACTATGCCCACCACTGGGATGTCTGGGACCCTGAGGTATAATTCTTCCTGGAATTCCCCATCAATGAGAGACACTACACAAGCTGCAACATCCTAATGATGGAGCAGCATGCTCTCCCATCTCCAAGGCTGGCCAGTGTAGAACAGGCTGGTGTTATGGTCCCATCTCCTTCCTGTCCTGATTGAATTGCACATCTGGGGCTTTTGGAGGGAGCCTGCATTCTTTATTCAAGCATGGAGTCTGAAATTATGCTGGGTGTTAAAGGGGCAATAATTCTCCCTGTCCCCTTCCCCATGTGCCCCTTGCAAGCCTGACACAACTTAGCTCAGTATTGTAAACTGGCAGATGAGAAGTAACTAGTGCAAGTATCACTGGGTCCTCCAATTCCTAATCACTGTCACAGACCATGCCAGACTCAGCTGGGTGCAGGAGGAGCAGGCAGAGAGATCACCGTACAAAGAGACCCAAAGCTAAAAAAGGGCAAAATGTTGGCCTAGCTGTTCGCTTCCTGAAGACTAAAACAGACGTGCCAATAGGCTGATCCATTAAGGCAAACCTTCTGTTGCTAGTTACCAAGGGTTCTCTCCTTGTCCCCTCATATGCAAAAGGAATCAGCCAGATGTATGATTTTTGGCTGATTTCCTTTACATACGATGGGCAGGAAATGTGCTCTCCAGCTAAGGCACTTCTAATGAACGTTCATGGTTTTGTTCCTGGTCCCACAGCAGCATTCCTGCCATGACGACTGCCCTTTTGGATGACCCACATGATGCCTTACCACAGGTTGTTACCTGGATAGGATGGGTAGAAGGCAGTGACAAGATGAGAAAAAAGCCTTATTTGTTTAAGTGATTAATCCCTGTTTACAGCACACAGTTAAATGAGAAGAGCAGATCACACACTCAGCCCATTCATCGCTTTAAACAGAACAGACTGCAGCATAAAACATTAAGATACATGTCCAGATTTCCCTTGAGACAGTGGGCTTCCAAATAAATTGGACTCCACATTATATCCCTTTTCTTCGGGGGGAACAATAAATTAAAAAATAAATGCACCAAGACTGGTGCCACAGCACAAATGAAAAATGAAATCAGAGGGAAAGCAGAGCAGGCTCATAATGAAAGCAGCTTCCTTTGAAGCTATCCCAAGACAAGTGCTTTCCCCTCTAGCTTCAGCCATTTTGCGGCGCTTTATTAAAATTGCATCTCCGCAGAGGAATTACTTGAAAGAGAGAGAGAAGTAATAGGTTTTCAGAGCCAATGAAAAAAACCTCCTAGAAACAGGAGAGGGTTTCAGTCCTAGAAGGGAGTTCTTTAATCCTTCTCTCATCTTTATCCATTGTAGTCTAGGATGTATCAAACCACACAGGAGCTCTGTGATGATGTTGCCAAGTGTCTTGGGAACGCACTGGTCAGTCAACAAACCAAAACTGCTACTAGAAACGCCTCATGACTCAGAACTGGGAGGCAACAAGTCCCCTTCATGCTGTGGGTGATAGGGCCTCACATAACATGTTCACAGGGCAATTTCTTTGTTTTGGCAGCTTTACAACAGAGTCTGAATGTGGGAGGGCGGGGGTGAACAGTCTCTGTGGGTACCTTTTTGTCTACGGGCCCCATCGCGCCCAGCCAAATACAGTTCCTGGCACAGAGATATTTTAATTACAGATTTCTGTCTTTTTATAGTTGGGGGGGGGGGTATTTTCATTGAAATGCTAATTTGTTGGGCTTATTTTTAAGAAAACTATAATAGGAAGGAAAGGAAAGACATTGTACTGGAAAAAGACAAACACTTTCTCTGCTTTAAAAAAATATTTCCAAACAATGTACTACTATATGCAGTGATCCTTTGAATTTATATTTTTGCTATAAAATGCTGTATGGGAATGAACTCTGCCTTATTTCCACAAGTGAGAAAAGTGATATATTCCTTCTGAGGTTGACACTGACCCCTTCTGATCTCCCAGACATTGGAAGGAGCAGAGGCACTCAGCACTGTTAGGATCCATTTTTTGTTTGCTGCCTTTTGATTCCCATAGGTTCCATCTAACCTTTTTAAATAATTTCGGGTTGCTAGACCCATGGACATGGCATTTGCCCATGTCTAAAAATCTGGCCCTCAGCCATATAGGACATCTGCCACTTCCAATGCAGAGGCTAATCTTGCTCCCAGTGCAGTCAGTGGCAATACTCCAATTCCATTTCAATGGTTGCAGAATTGAGTCCTACAATTTTGCCCCCTACATTATGATAGCTCTAAGTGATTCGAACCATGTGGTTTACAGCATCCTCTGCTGTAATTTGAATGCAAATGATCAAATCAATTTTTAATTTGTAAAATCAGTTATGTTTTGTTTAGCACACTCATGATTAAGCAGAGTGCAATTTCTACTGTGAGTACGTTCTGTGGGTGCATGTGAAGAGAACTTTGGCCGCTGGTTTTTCTTGAGCTCTAAACTAAAGCAATGGGGGTAGTCAGAGAGCTATTTCTAATCTCATTTCATATCCTTTAGCATTTACTACACATTGGGCAGCAGGATAGGTTTCTAAAACTGGAAGCTTTTGAATACTGAGTCCTTCCAAAAATTGCATTTCCATTCAATTTGAAGCCATGTCATTGTGGGTCTGACTACACTGCTGTTAGACACCCATGGCTGGACCGTGCCAGCTGACTTGGGCTAAGGGGGCTTGTAGTGGGGCGGCTGCCCCACTCCAGTAAAAAAGGGGTTAAAACAACCCTGCAGAGGGCTGTGGCTGGGGAAAACAGCCAAACTGGGCTGATTGGGGAAGCAACCACAGCTGAGCCATGCCCCAATCAGGCTACAGCTGGCCTTTATAAAAAGATTGAGAAACAGGAGCTAGGCAGTCTCTCTCCAGGCTGGGAGGGAACAGGGCTTGGCTGCCTGTGGGACAGGGTACCAGAGGTGGAACAGTGCTGGGGGAATAGGCAAGGGAGCTGGGGAGCTCCAGCCTAGCAACTCCCCAGAATTAAGTACCTTTCCCAGTCATCCCATGTTGATGTTGGTGAAACGTTCCTTGTTATCCAACAGTGCTTGCAGCATCATGGAAAAACACCCCTTGAGGTTTACATACTGGCCACCGTGGTGTTCCGGTGTCAAGATAGGGATGCATGTTCCGTCTATTGCCCCACCACTGTTAGGGAACCTCATCACATTAAAGCCATCGACAATGGCCTGCACATTTCCCGAAGTCACTACCTCTGATAGCAGCTGGTCAATGATTGTGTTGGCTACTTGCAGCACAGCAGCCCCCACAGTAGATTTGCCCACTCCAAACTGATTCCCGACTGACCGCTAGATGTCAGGCGTTGCAAGCTTCCACAGGGCTATGGCCACTCACTTCTCAACTGTGAGGGCTGCTTTCATTTTGGTGTCTTTGCACTTCAGGGCAGGGGACAGCAAGTCACAAAGTTCCATGAAAGTGGCCCTATGCATGTGAAAGTTTCACAGTCAATGGGAATCATCCCATACCTGCAACACTATGCGGTCCCACCAGTCTGTGCTTGTTTCCGGGGGCCAAGAACTGGCATTCCATGGCATGAACCTAGCCCAACGTCACCATGATGTCCCAATCACCACATAGCTTCCTTCTAGGAATGTCTGTATCCCTGTCCTCATCACTATCATGATCGCAAAGTCGTCACTTCCTCAGCCAGTTTTGCAAGTTCTGCACATACTGCTGGATAATGCGAGAGGTATTTACAATGGTTACAACTGCAGCACTGAGCTGAGCAGCCTCCATGCTTGCCATGATATGGCGCCTGGATGGGTAATCCAGGAAAAGAGGCGCGAGAGCAGCAGAGAGCAAGAGAGCAGAGTGGCAGCAGGAGTGATGGTTTATGGGAGACAATAGCTTTCAAGCCTTCTGCACAAGTCGTAGGCCAGCAGAGCAGGAGAGCAGAGTTGCAGCAGAAGCGGTGGTGTACAGGAGATGATAGCTTTCCATCAGATTGCATGAATTGTGGGACAGCAGAGTTCTGCAGACCTATTGCACCGTCTGCTGTTGGAAAAATGGCACAAAACGATTGTCCGCCGTACCTTGCACAGAGGGAGGGGTGACTGATGAGATGCGCCCAGGAAAACCCTCAAGAATGCTTTTGTCCCATCATGCACTGGGAGCTAAACCCAGAATTCCAATGGGCAGTGGAGGCTGCGGGAACTGTGGAATAGCTACCCACAGTGCACCGCTCCGAGAGTTAATGTTAGCCTCAGTACTGTGAATGAACTCCACTGACTTAGCGCATTTAGTGGGGATACACACAATCGAATGTATAAAATCTGTTTGGAAAAATTGACTTTTATAAATTCCATATAATTTCATACTGTAGACGTACCCTTAGTCTCCACCTTGAGATATTCTATGATCATTAGAAAAAGTGGGAGGAAAAAGTTTCTTCAGAGATGGAGAGAAAGCAAATTGTAGAGCAGATCCTAAGAGCATTCAGCATCTTTGGTAAGGACATGTAAAAAGTATAACCCTGGCACAAAATCAGTGGTTTTGGAAGCCCTATGCTTCCAGATGAATCTGTGACATGAGTATCATCTGGAGCAAATGAAACTTCAACAGCAGAACAAAAGAGTAGAAAACCAATGTAGCAAATTACTTCAATCTGCAAGGGATTATTTGGTATTACTGAGAGATTAGGTGACTCCATCAGCGACAGGGGAATCACCTCCAACTGCTTTTTAGTCTGATGGCACTATTTTAACAAATCCAGGAGAACACTGGTCAGCATGTCACTGAGAAAAGGGCAGTCGCTTTCCATGGAATGTACAGAAAACTAGGGCAAAAGAAACTTTGTGAGACAGAGAAAGCAGCTCTCTTGCTTTCTCAGAAGTGAAGAGCATGGTGCAGGAGTACTGAACTTCTGACTCTGATATAGAAATGATCATTGCAATAGTTGTCACCATCACATTGGTTTTTGGATTGAATTGGGACACAGTCTCTCTAAATGGAAATTCTCTCCTGAGAAGTTCTTGGCATACTGAGAAAGCACCTTCTAACAGATAGAAAGGATGTTGAAACAAACTATCTAGAGAAAGATTAAGGGATCAGAGAGCAGAACCAGCACAGCCTCTGTAACTTTCTAACTAAATCCCTTTTACCATAAATAACAAGCTTGTTATACTAAGCCTAGTTTGTTGTTACTCCTGTTCCCGAAATCTGGAATCTTGGGCTAATTTAAACCTTGTAAACAGAATAAAGCATTTGATCGCTACTTCTCCTTCTTTAATGTCTCAAGCCAGCCCACTGGGGACAGTAGTATACATTGACACTAGCTCCTGCCATTTAACTAGGCAATTATGGATTTCCCAGGAATTCACAGTTATTGAGCAATAGTTACTGCTGATCCAAAATAAATGCTTGATTTATTTTTTCCCAAAGTTAATAATTAATCTCCAAAACTGCTTATTGTTTTCTAGAGACTGATTCTCCACTGGTCTATAACTTGCATACTCATTACCACCTGTGCTAAGTGGGAATAAAACACCACTAAATCTGAAAGGTAGCCATTTTCACCCTGTAGTGGGGTGGCTGCCCCACTCTATGAGAAGGAGGGCTAGAACAGGCCAGAGAGGCTGTGCAGACCAGCAACCAATCAGCAAAGGCCTGTGGAGAGCCAGTCAAAGCTGATTGGGGAAGCAACCACAGCTGGGGCCATGCCCTAATCAGGCCACAGCTGGCCCTATAAAAGGGGAGTAGGCTAGAAGCTGGAGAAGTCTTTCTTTAATAGCGGAGAGAGAAGGACTTAGCTACTTGAGAGAATAAGGTACCTGAAGCAGAGCAGTACTGGGCAAAGGGAGTTGGGGAGCTCCAGCCTGGAAAACCCGCAGGCTGCAGGCCTTGTTTAAGTCCAAAAGGTACTGGGGCAGCTTGAGGATAGACCAAGGCAGCAGGTCCTATCCTTTGCCAATGTTGAGTGGCCATTACAGACTTCAGTCTGCCCCAGGGAGCAGGGGCTAGATGAAAAGACTGGCAGTATCCAGTGAAGCAAGGTGGGGATGGAGGGTTGGGGGTTCCCCTAGGAGGGGAGACCCAGGGTGTGTGGGTACTGCCAGGGGGCAGCACCTGAGGGTAAAGAGGCACTGAGGTCCAGGAGGGACATGGGAGCGGGGCCTAAGGCAGGTGAGTCACTGGCTACCAGGAGGCGCTCTGGAGCTGAAATGAACTAATTCCCAGGACCACCAGCAGGAGGCACCGCACTGGTGGGTCTTCACCTTGCTACACACCCCCTTTGCACTTTTCTAAATGATTGTAGGAGGTGCTGTTCGGTGGAGAACCTGGCCCCAAGTTTAAGGATTTTGGGGACTGTCTCTTTGTTCAGGTTTTGTACAGTGCTTAGCATAATAGAGCTCTGGTCCATGACCAGTAGGCACTAGAACAATATATAATAATAATGACACTGTAAAGTACTACATCTCAGTGCAATAATTGATGCCACAGTGTTACCATTTTAGTGGCCTTAATACTAACAACACACACAAAGATGTAACATTAAATGTAAGGGCAATTCAAATTATTTCTGTAGATAGTGATAAATGGTTTAATTCCTTCCTTTGTACATTCCCAATATACTGTAAAGTTAGTCTTCTATATGCAATAAAATCATCCATTTTAATAAAAAATGAACACTGACTAGTTACTGAATAAACATAAGTGCAAATAACCATAACTTATTAGCAAACCATGATAACTTAATATGTATCCATATTCATATAGCTGGATCTATGTGACCTCACGCACATTTTAACATTAGTGTAATTTCATTGTTAATCAGGAGTAACTCTACATAAGTTAATGTCTCTAGAATCAGGCACATTGGCTTCCAGAGCTTTCCTGAAAGATTTGAACTTTGCACAATTTTTTATAGTGTACAGACAGCCCTACTGATTGATTCACCTATCAGTCTAAAACTGCTCAGAGTGCTAATATAGATGTTTAAAAGTAGTGAGAGCAGAGTCCCTAATGTATTAAAGGAAATGGACTCAAAGGTATTGAAATAATAATCTCAAAAAAACATTATTCCTATATGGCTCTAAACAGCTATTTAAATTAAAACATTATGGGTAGCCTATAGCTGTTTTTAAAGAAACAACCTTGTGAAATCAGAATTCATAAAGGAGGTCCCCAAGAACACCTTATCTCTGACCCTGTATGCCTGCCAGCAATCTGCAATCCACCATTTCTGATGTGGCATATGATGAGGACACATACCTCCTACCACAAGTCAGTAGGAGTCCATCTTAGCTTTCCAATCCCAATTTAAGTTTCCAATTATGACAATTTGGGGGCGGGGGAATAAAACTGTTTATAAATGGAGGAAATTTGATATGGTAATTGAACGACAGGCAATCCTCTGGACCTGCAGGTCATCATCCACAATACTGAAATCCATGGGACTCCTTTCTGCCTTAAACATAGGAAACAGCTTAAGTACCTTAAAGAATTAGGGCCTTAGGCCCAGGTCCACAAAGTGACATCTAAACTCCAAATTTATATGCTAAAGTCCCATCTTTTGGCATAAAACTTCTGCTCAGCTTCTGCCTAACCCTGCAGGTGCCTAAACTCACTCAGAGCCTACATTTTTGCTATAAGAGTTCCCTAGGCATCTAAGTTTCTGCCTCTGTGCATGTGCACTGCTGCCTCACTCTACATGTACCTATGTCACACCTAAGACCCAGTATGAAGATAGGTGTTTTCCCCTTGCCACAATCTATCTTGCCTCTAGAACCCAATCCAGGGAGCACACCTATGGGATTGGGCCTCATGCAGAATCATCCAAAGGAAAAGGTAGTGTGATGTCTCCACTGTAACTCTTAGCCTAGTGGTAAAAGCAACTGAGACACGTATGACCCGGGTTCAATTCTGCCCTCTTCCTAATGCAGAGAAACAACTGAGACAGGGGTCTTCTTCCTTTTTGTGCCTTAACTACTGGCAATTCTAATGTGGCTCTTCCTCAATCTCTTCTGTTAAAGTTCTTCCTCTTTGGATAAATAAATAGGCGTCGGGCAAGAGAGCAAGAAACAGTGATTTTATAGCCTATTGGTGAGGGTACCCACCTGGGAGGACAAAGACCAGGATCTACACACACACCCTCCAATGACTCTAAAGACTCCTACATTTTATAGGGAGTCTAAGCACCTAACTAACAATTCCAAAGTAGTTCCATTGTTTTTCTAGGTTTCTGAAAGTTGGGTATTGCAACACTGTGCATTACAGCACCCAAGTCCCTCCATTGAACTTGGTCTTAACCTCTCTGTGGACTCATCTATACAAACACTTCATTCACAGCAAGCCAGGGTGAAAATCCACCCCGCACTAGCCAAAGGGTATGTCTATACTAGCCGCTGGATTGGCGGGCAGTGATTGATCCAGCGGGGGTCAATTTATTGCATCTAGAGCGATCTCCCATCAACTCCTGTATTCCACAACCACAAGAGGCGGAGTTGACGGGGGTGAGCAGCAGCTGTCAACTCACCGCAGTGAAGACATTGTGGTGGGTAGGTCTAAGTACATCGACTTCAGCTAAGTTATTCACATGGCTGAAGTTGCGTAACTTAGATAGACTCCCCCACTCCATGCGCCCCCATTGTAGACCGGGCTTAAGAGTCTTTGTGGACCATGCTGCCATCGCTAAAAGTTCCCTGTGTGCTTTGACTTACCCCAGTGTTTCCCAGACGGGATCATGAACCTCTGGGGGTTCGTGAAATGTTACAGGGGGTTCTTGGGGAAAAAATTCCCTAATGGCAGATAGAACTGACCCTATGAACCCCGGGCAGAACGGAGCCAGCAGCTCAGAGCCCCTGGACTTCCAAGAGCTAAGCAGCTCAAAGCAAGCATCTCTATCACACTGAAGAGATTTAATCTTCAAGACTCCTTATAAGAAATGGAAAGGAAGGTGGATATTTTTTGCTGGTTTTAAAATTAAATAGGTGGCTAGTATTGTTTTTAAAATTATGATGAACAAATTTAAGCTTTGTTGTAACGTGCGTTGTTTGCCTGGACTGTTCAAGGCCTGAATGTTTGTGTAGGAGGAACTTTGAGTTGTCTTCTTAAATACCTTCATGCTGTTTCACATCTGATATTCTTAATGAAACATAGGACCTTGTCTTATAACAGGCTTATTCAAAGTGATATAAGCCATGAAAGTGAGATCTTGGAAGAGTGTTTTCATAATGTAATAAAAATACTGTAATGATAAATAATAATGAATAATAAATAGTGTGTAATAAGCATGTCATAAAAACAACCTTTATATTTCCAAGATTACTGCTTTTATAATTCATACTCAGGTAAAGGAGAAAATCCCTGGAAATATTCATTTTTACGAGGGGGTTCATGAGACTTGACATTTTAGTGAAAGGGGTTCACAGGTTGCTAAAGTTTGGAAATCACTGATCTACCCCATTTTGAAAGAGTAGATGAAAGTGCACATGGAACTTTTAGTGCAGGACAACAGGCTCCACACAGACACTTAATGTATGGCAGGGCAAGGTAGATACTGCCAGCTGGCTGAAAACTATGTTTTCATACAGACAAGCCTTGTATCTGAATTTCCCAACTGTGAAAGAGGTGTGTCTGTACTTTGCTACCTCATAGGTAGCTGATGAGGCTTAATTAATGTCTGAAAGCTTGAATTCAAAGCACTGTCCTAAATGCCAATCACTGACACTATGCCCACCTGCTGTGTCTTCCTCCAGCTGATCAGCCTTATGAAATTGACACAACTCTACTCCCCCATCAAATCAACAGAATACACTTCAAATTTCCCATGCCAACCTTCATGCAGAGCCATCCTCAGAACCCACGTTAAAAAGAATCACTCTTTATCTAAAGGAATAAACACTTGCCAGAGATCTGAAGGCAAAATTTAAAGAAAGGGAAGCAGTCTACTCTCCAGCTGCATCAATTTTATAGGCACGAGGCCTGACACTACCTTACATTTTGTGTAGTCACACCTGTGCACAGCACTTAGACAGTGCTACCAAACCAGAATGCAAATCATGTTACATAACTGAAAGTAACAATCCTATGGAGAATCACCCCTCAATACCTGTTTAGGCTAGAGGCCCAGACTTCCTACGGATATTTATTAGACAGCCCCATTTTAAGATGTGGTTTCTTACTTACGTGTTAGTTTAACAGTTAAAAGTTACCAGGATGGAGGAGGTGCATCTCTCCTGTGATTTCTGGAAGGCTCTTGCTCATACAGCTACACCTCACGTTTGCAAAATGCTGCTTTCAAATGTTTCAGGCAGAGCAGCTCCTGAATCGGAATTTCCATTTCATGGTAATTCCAATATTTTGACATTTGTTTGCATCACGAGCCAGGACAAAAAGTCAATATATTGAATTTGTTACCAAAAGAAAACTTCCAATAAACTTCAATCAGAAAATATCAAAAAGTTTCACTTCAGCTCAGTTTGACTTTACACTGTATCTGCATGAGCTGCCACAGTGCCTCATACAAGTTGTAGTTCAGATGTCTAGTATCCCATTCTTATCTATGGGCCAGGTTCCCCACCGAGCTGACATCTCCCAAGATGCACCGTGGTCACATGACTCCCATGATATGTCCCAGTGGGTGCATCATGGGAGATGCAGTTCACCCAGAGAGTGCAGCCCACAGAGGAGAATGGGGGGGCATGAGGCCCATGAACTATAAAGCCCATGATGCATAGCAGCAGCTCAGCTGGACACAGTTTAATGTCAAACCAAGCTGAAATGAAATGTTTGGTTCAACAAACTCAAGTCAACCCAAAACAAGACATTTCTCTTTGATTTTTTTGTTATGGACAAAGTCAAAATGTTGATTTTTTTTTTAGTTTTGTGGAAATATCATCTTCCACCAAAAGGGTTTTTGATGGAAAATTTCACAACCCTGCTCTAGCGGCAGGGTTTGGAAGTGGATCTGAGGGAGTACACTGCAAATAAATGGGGCAACAGGACCAGATGGCGAGAAGATGGACTCAAGCTTAGTAGGCTAAACTGCAGCAAGCCCTGGAGACTTTCAGTTCCAGATAGTCCAAGACCCATTCCTCTTACACACACAAACACACACTCGCACAGGTGAAGAGGCAGAGGACTTCTTTTGGTGTCCAGGGAATAATCAGCCAATGGCTACAGTATGTGCAAGACATAAGCAGGATATGTGGCTCTCGGAGCACTGAATGAAGCCTCACAATGAAATCCAGTGACTGAGAGAAGAAAATGAAATTGAAGGGAAAGCCCAGGCTGACAGCAGCCATAGTTGATGTTCCTGGTATACCTGGGCAGGTCTGGAAACCGCGGTAGTTTAGGATTTGAGCTATTGCATCTGCTCTGATGCCATGTTTTCGGAGATAGAAGCCTCAAAAGAATGATGGCTTCATTCCTCTGTCTGAAGAGTATGATGTTATAGTATCTGCCCAGATGTGCCTCTGTGATACTTAGGTGACCACTGTATGTGTGCATGCTGTCATGTCAGCTATAGCTGCTTATATATATATGATAGCTTGGCAAGCTTAAAAAAATCTTATTGAACAGAAAATATTAAACTACATTAAGGCTAAATTATCTTCTAAAATTTTGGCATTGAGAGAGATGAGATAGACCTCTGTGAATGGTTTGAAATTCAGGAGAACATAAGAAATGAATGTTATAAAAATAGGTCATCATCCCCAATTCAATTAGAAAAATAGAAGCTAGGGAGGGTAGAGATGCCACCAATATCTGATGCTACGTGGCAATGGGAGGCATGGACTGTGTGGGATATGCCCACAGGAGCAGGGATAATTAGTTAAGAACAATTTGGCGAGGGAGGGGGAGGACAAACAGGATAGCTCCCAGACACAAATATAAGGATCAGTTTAAAATCTGAGCAAGAATCATGGCAATTAAATATCACAGAATGTCATATTCAGTGCTCACTGCATCCCATCGGACCATTGGTCTGTCGGTTTAACTGTAACAGACAGACAGACCAATGGTTTACCCTCTTGCACTAATCCTTCCTGACCCCACAGGCAATCAGTCATCCAAGATCCTCAGACATGAGGTTTGATTAGTCTTACTAACTAATTAAGTGTAACTGCAAGTATTATGAACATTGTGAAAGAGTCAGAGAATCCAAGGCCAGACGGGACCATTGTAATCCTCTAGTTTGACCTGTAAAACTCAGGCCATAGAACGTCCCCAAAATAATTCCTGGAGCAGATCTTTTAGAAACACATCCAAGTTTGATTTAAAAGTTGGCATTGTAGAGAATCCACCACAACCCTTGGTAAATTGTTCCAATGGTTAATTACTCTCACCATTTAAAATGTGCACCTTCTTTCCAACCTGAAGTTGCCTAGCTTCAACTTCCAGCCATTGGATCATGTTGTAACTTTCTCAGCCAGACTGAAGCCCATTGTTAAATCTGTTCCACATATTTATAGACTGTAATCAAGTCATCCCTTAACCTTGTCTGTGAAACGCTAAACAGGCTGAACTCTCCATGCCATGGAAACAAGAGAGTGGGAGGAGTAGGAAGGTCAACATCTCAAAAGAGGAACAAAAGGCTAAAGTTCACACTCTCTTACAACCTGAAAGCAAGGTAGACTCACTGAATTAACCCTAGGATCCTATGAACTTTGGTGGTCTCAACTCTCCTGCACAGTCTCTATGAAAAAGAGCAATGATGCATTAATATGATTAAATATTTATTTGAAATATATGTTGTAGAGAAATATATGTTGTATCATTGTCTTTCTTGGCTGCTTTCAGAATATTTGCTACCATTGCTTGCGTCACAGTGACACCAAATTTCAGACTGTTTTCTGTGTCCCAGTTGGTAAAGTCCAATATTGCAGAAACCCATCCTGGAAACTTAGCTAAAGGGCAGGGGATGCTTGACACAGTCGACAGTAATTTATAGCATTTCACAGCTGAGCTCTTTCTATGCCATGATAATTGCTTGAAGTCCTCAGGAGTTTACAGCCAGGTTATCATCTGACAGTGGGGGGAAAAATGCTTTTCATTGTGCCTCCACATGCGGATGTTTTCAATGCAATAGAAGCACTGTGGGGGCAGCACTTCATTCAAACATCCCTCTGCTCTCTCCTGCAAAGATTGATGCCTGATTCTCATTTACAAGAAGACCCTTTCCCACTACACTGGCAGTGGAGAGGGGCCTCAGGTGCAAATAACTCCATATACTTCACCGCCCCTTTAGGCTACCAGAGCCAGGGCAGCTTAAAGAGGACATTCTGTAAATGAGAATCAGCTCTTGAGTTCTTGCATGTGTTATGTCCTATTTTCATGCCACACCCATCAATATGATCTCTGAGTACCTGAAAGATGGCACATATCATGTGGAAGCAGTTGTTCAGTACAATGAACTAAACAAATGTTAATGCTGGGCAGCAAAACCATCATCTTTTATCTTATTTGTGTGAATTCAAAATAGTCTACCTACAGAGCAAATTATGTAAATTAGCGTGTGAGAGGGAATGGAGCAGCAGGTTTTGTATTCATTTAATTATAATGAACGTTCTGTGAAATAGCCTGAATCCTGAGGTAAAAATCAGTAGGCGCTGCCACTGAATGAAAAATATCCATTGAAACAATGAAATAATTCACTTTATGATTGCGAGGAGGGTGATTGGTTTTGGTATTATGGGAAGGAAGCACAAGACATGGCATTGTGTGTGCCGTCAACAGTTCTAACATGTAAAGGGTTTCTTCTTCTTTCATGGTGAGGATCAGGGGGAATAGAAGTAGTCTTGCTGCTTGCATACTGTCAAATATTTTAGGCAGAACTAATCTGGAGTATTAGTGGGTGTCAGCAACACAGCTGTATGCTAGAGGAGCAACAGAAAAAAAGGCTGGTCTACTTACACATCACTTCTAAAATGGAACCTACTCCTGAGCATAAACTGTCATGGACTTCAACTGGAGGTGAAAGTGTTTGCCATATTGCCATATCATGCAGTTTTGCCATTGATTTTAGAACCATGGTTTGGGAATATCATAAATCCAGAGCACATAATCAATCCTACTCAGTTTTTATGGTGATATAAAGATTAGTCCAGTTCTCTTTTAGGGATAGCGAGCCAGATTCTCCATTGCTATGCCCATTAGATACACCCAGTGCAAAGCGGGTGTAAACCACTACTAAATTAGAATGGCAATGATTTACACCCACGTTGGACTGGTGTAAATAAATGCACACGCATGGGCCAAGTTTTGCGGGGAGCTGTCTGAAATGGTTGAATTACCCCAAGTTAAAAAACAATGTGTTTGTGCAATCTTGGGCAAGTTGCCTGGAGCCACATTTTCAAAAGTGGCCTCTTAATTTTGAGTTCTTTAGTGTTCAGATGCCCAAAACTTGACACCTATGGCCTGATTTCCCACCTCCACACCTCTACACACAGATGGTATCAAGCACCCAGCAATTGCTACAATTGGTAGAGCTGAACCAATGGGAGCAATGGATGGAAAATTTAGGAGGGGAAAAGCCCTATTGTACATACAACCTATTTTTCCTGCAAACTGATAACATTAGTCTATCAAAAAAGTGCCAGTTATATGATATTCCTTATGATACCCCTTATGCCAGACACACACTATCCTTTGTACTCAATATAATTAGTGCTTTGCTATACACATAGAAACTTACAAGGTGTCTCCTCAGATTTAAAGCACTTCTGATGATGGTCATTAGTCACCACATAGAGAGAACCTTACCTACGTACAAAAGTTGTACCATTTTAATTATACTGATATAGTTAAAGTGGCAGAGCTCTTGTAGTGTAGGGCTTGTCTTCACTAGCGCGGGAAGAGATCGATCTTATGGCGATCGATTTATCGTGTCTCGTCAAGACATGATAAATCGATCACCAACGGTGCCCCGGTCGACTCCATAACTCCAGCTCACCAAAAGGCACAAGCTGGAGTCGATGGGGGAGCGCACCGCCAACTGCCGCCGCAGCGAGGACGGCAGGTAAGTCGGCTGTAGATACGCTGATTTCAGCTACATTATTAACGTAGCTGAAATTGCATATCTACAGTTGATCCCCCACCCTAGTGAGGATCAGCCCGTAGACTCAGGCCTGGTATATCTATTCCCATACAGGAAGGGGAATAAGCTATACTGGTATAACTGTGTCTATACTAGAGGTTGAGGTGTTACAAATACATTGGTAAAAAATCATAACTCTAACTGAAATAATTATACTGGTACCAAAAAACCCTGCGCAGACCAGATCTAAGAAGTCTTGGCAGAAACTTTTAAATATAATGATAAAAAATAAGATTTTTCTGTAGATAACCAAGTTCATGATTATACCAAAACAATAGATTTTTTTTTCTGGTGCTTCTTGGAAGGCAAGCATTTGGAAAACATTAGTGTTATCTTCTGAATACTGCAGGTATCGAACAGGTAGTAGGCTAGGCAAAGATACAGGGACAGGTTGAGTTGAGGAACTCTCCAAGGAGGATATTGAATCTGGTCTCATCCATAAAGCTGTTGATGAAACAGTCAAATAAAAGCCTTTCACTGAAAATGGAGGTTCCCTGTTTCCTGTTATTTGTATTATGGTAGCACTGAAAGTTTCCAGTAAAAATCAACACTCCATTGTGCTGGGCTCTCTATTAGGGTTGCCACCTGTCTGGGTTTTACCTGGATAGTTCAGTTTTTGGCTTCTGTATCTGGTTTTTGACTGGAAAGTCCAGTTGAAAAGGGGACCTGGCAACTTTAAATGTTACCTGAACTAAAATCTGGTTACCGCAGGGCTGGGAGAGGCATCGGGTCATTAACACATGCCAGCCCCTGCTTAACTGGGGCCACCTCCTACCTGCAGGCAGGGTCCTTGAGATGATCCAGTGAGCAATGGCGGGGGGGGGAGGGAAGGGAAGAGAAGCAAGTGATGGGGGTGGGACCTTTAGAGTAGAGGCATGGCAGGAGCATGGTCTTGGGAGAAAGAGGTGGGGCACAGCCACCACCCAGGGGTCCAATTATCAGCAATTAGACAGATGCCCGCACCCTGGCAAATTTACAATGTAAAGCCTGACGAATTAACTTGATAGATTTTTCTGCAATTGCTGTTTCCAGGGGGAATTTCTTTTTCATGGCAACTGTTAAAATTTAACTAGTGGCATCTGCCACAAATTTAAAGCATTCTGGCTCCCTGAGATTTGCCTCATAGGTATAGCACCCTCGGTTCCATACACACACTAAATCCTCTGCTCCACGGAGTCTACCTGCAATTAAACTAGCTCTGTATAATCTACAATTGTTGTCACACATTTGGATTCCTAGGGAATTGCCAGCTGGCAGCACTAACGTTTTATTTGTAAAAACAAAGCATGACAATAAAAAAACTACACTTTAATAGTAAAAATTTACAGTACAGAAGTTTACTCAGTTTTTCGAAAGAGCCTGAACAATGTAAAGTGTGTAGATAAGAATGGGGGAAGATGGCTAACAGGTTCTGATTGTCTAACAGGCTCGGAATAGTGTAATGATAGGCAGGGATATCTCAGTATCTCCTGGTAAAATTAAGAATAGATGTCTGGCACTGGTGTGGAAAACATCTCCTTTGCAGTGGGTAGTAATGGTAGCAATGTATTAGTAAAAAAAGGTACAGTATTACTGCTGATAAGCCGATTCCCATCAGAAGGCAATGCTGTGAACGCAATGCATTCTGACTAAGTTATGCCTTAGTGCCTTTTTTTCACCTTCCCCTCATTTAATGAAGCAGAGCGGGTTAAAATGATACACTGCCCAGGGATCAAATGCAGGTTAAAGTCCTGTCTCCGACACGAAGAACACAGGAGAATACTCCACTCCATACAGGCTATATTATTAACCTTTGCTTTATCTGCATCCTACTCCCCTTTGTGAAAGACCATTTAACCCTTGAAATAGAAGATCAATCAGCCCCATCATTGCTCCCACAGTCCCAGTGAATAAATATCCTTATTTAAGGTTGTCTTGTCAGAGACACCCCAGTCATTGCAGCTTAACTGTTCTTGGTGTCTTTTGTGGCGGAAAGGCAAGCTTTTCTACAAAATGTTACCAACAGGTGTTGCAACTGCAGACTGGACTCAGTTCAGCAGGCAGGCACGTCCTCATGAATGCTTATGTGCGGGGGTGTGATGGGGTGTACCAGCCCCACACTGGCTCAGCAGGCATTAATTCGACTCTGAGGGCCAAGGAGGCTACACCCAGAACACAGATATAAAACGGAGCAGCCCAGCTCACTTGTGGCTGACCGCCCAAGGGAATGGAGCTGCACCGCAAGTTCCCGCTGAAGGACTGTTGGCACTTCAGGACATGGAGGCCAGTCAGACTGTGACAGTCTACGACCCCCAGGCACCTGACACCACAGAGGGAGGAGAGGGTGTGGGAACCCCGTGATGACAAGCTATGGAGGAATGGGTAGGAAATGATATAGCGGAACTTAACAGGAAATCAGTCATAGAACTGGGTTTAGCTTGGTGTCCTTCAGCGGGATCCCCTCTGACCTGGTGGCAGGCAGCCACATCAGAACCTCTGTTCTGTGAATCTCAGTTTTCCCAGACTTCTGTGCCTGAAACAGGGCTGTGTCTTCCAGTATCTATTAATTACACTGATTATTATCCAAATGCATTTGCTGTTTTCCAGGGTGAGGGGACTGCACAGATGTTATAAAGACTTGTCAGTCATAATTCTTTTCATTTCAGCCCCAACATGCTGAACAGGTGCAGAACATTTCCTCAAGTTTTTAGCAAGCATCCCAAGTATGTGTTCCCTCCTTCAAGTGCTTGATGCTTTTACTCATGGCTGTGTTTCCAGAAGTGGTGGGGGATCTCAACAGAGATTTTTGCACAATTAATGCATCAGCCTGGCGCAGAATGTTTTCAGCAGGAGCCAAAGGCAAGATATTTTAGGCGGAGGTTGGGGAGAGTGATCCTCCAAAAAATGATTCATATTGGTGCAATGTGTTGCAACAAAAAGAGAGGCTTCCCCCTTCTTTTCTTTAAGGTAGCACTGGATTCTGAAATAAATCCCAGCACGAAGAAAAATACTGCACGTCTTTTCAAAAGGTACCTCAAGTCTCTGTGCTAAAAAGCTTTCTGTTTGGTTGTGCTGTTGTTTGAAGCTCAGACTCAATATGTGCACCTCTTTGTGGCACCTTCTTCTGTTGTCTCTCAGATCTCCTTGAACCCTGTCATTGTTGGCTATCCCTTGCATCCTTTGTGCTGCAGAGAGGGGAAGGTGGGTTCTTTTAATTGCTTATGTTGCCATCGAATGGGCCAGGTTGTGGCTGGCTCTTCTTAGGGAAGGTGGTAGATGAGACAAGAAATCTTCCATCTTGGGAAGGGGAGCCCATGCAAAGGCAGCAGACTTCCCGAAGCTGGCAAGAAAGAGGTAGAGTAATGATTTGGGCCAGAGGATTCCAAACTGTGGTGCATGTGCTACTGCTGGTACATGAGCTTGATATTCTATCAGTTCATTTCACAAAGATTTTTTTCCAGGTGGTACATGAACCAATAGAGTTCAAATGCCGCCGGTCTCAGCCATGAGTGTTCTTGTCCCGCTGACTAGATGCTGTGAATCTTGGTGCTTCCACAAGGTACAATGTCTCCCTGTGCTTCTGATGGGATGATTTGGCAGAACATACCACCCTAAAAGCCAAACCATAGTCTTGCATTAGGGATTCATAATGGGACCGGGTAAAGAATAGGAAATATCCTTTCCAGGAAAAGATCCACCTCCTTGAAGGCAGAACTCTAGCAAAGACTTCTAAGTGATCATGCCAAAACAGTATTTACAAAGTTTTGCCTTTTGACCAGAAAAGGAAGGATCATTGTCTAGTGCTTTGAGCAGGCCACTGGGAGACAGGAGCATTTACTTTGCCTCTGATGCTCTATGTGCCTGTGGGCAAATCACATGACGTCTATAAAATTCCAATATTTATCTCTAATCTCCAAGCATCCCTGTGAAGTAAAGTTTAGAAGGGGCTTGGAGATCCTTGGATGAAAGCTGCTGCGTAGATGCATATTTCAATTAAATAGTCTACATTTATTTGTAACCATTCAAATCTGTCAGTCTTTGGATTCTGGGACAGGAAGAATGCACTAACAGAGGGTCTACCTTTAAGTATTCCATTGCAGCAGTTTTACCAAGATGTCCTCCTGGTCTTTTTAGCAATTCTCCATGTAATTCCTTCCCTTTCATACCCCAATGGGTCATTTTCATTCATAGCCCTTTTAACTTCATTAAGAGCTTCTTCTCCACAGTGATGATCTGTAATTTTTTTTTTCTTTTTTGATATTCACTCCAAAATGAATGAACCATTTTATACAGGGATTATCTTTTGTCCCTGGTTTTGCTCTGGCAATGAACTCAACGACAGTGTCTATCTCCTCCATTCTTTGCAAAAAACCCTTACATCGGCATTTATTATTATATTGTACTGAGTAGTATTCAAGGGATAGAGTGTCAGAGAGAGGCATTTCATTAGCATTTTTCAGCTTTGCTGGTGCAGAGTCAGTTGAATTTCAGTTAACAATAAGAAATTATTTCTACCAAAAATTATTATTACCAAGCATAACTTTTAATCATCCTGTTCACAGTAAACGTAATTATAATCCACAAACCTCATCATCGCAATGTGAATGAGGTCTAATAAATCACCATTTTCAACTACTTCTAGCTATAGACTATATTGCCAATATATCCATCCAATGTCTGTTAATATGGTCAAAACCCCAGAGACAACTATGGATTATAAAACCCAGACAAACTATTATAGGATTATTTGTAGCATAACTCTAAATTCCCAGTACTTCTGACTTCAAAGTCTTGCCTGGATTATAGAAAAGCATTGCTTTTAATCTTCCTTCTTAAGAGAGACCTGTGCTACATTACCTTCCAGCTCTGGACTTAACTCAATTATTCAATAATTTAAACCTTTCCTCACAATAAATTGCAAATATTTTTGGATCACTATAATTACTTACATATGTTCATGTAAAACTAATATATAGGGTAAGATTTTACACAGCTCACTTTCCAAACTCCTGGAACAACAAATTATGGGTCTATAATACTCCCCGTAGTTCACATGTGTAAAATAGCTCTCGTATTGATGCAAGCTATGCTAGATCTAGAGCCTACTGAAGTCAGTGGAAAGACCCTCATTGACTTTAGTGGACTTTGAATCAAATGTTTGAGTAGACAGGAAATATTTGTAGCTCATGTCCATTTAGGAAAAATTTTAAAATGTCACCAAATTTGGGTTTTTTATGTTCCCCAGGGCAGGATGGTGCCTTGGCTTGTTTTGAAAGTTATCTACCACATATTTGGGTGCTCCAAAATAAACTGTACTTGCAATAATACTGTTATATAAGGTATTTCCCAACTTCTTTGATGTGCCTATACTGTAACTTCATTAACATTCAAAGTAAAGCTATTTAACCTTTACCTCTCCATCTTTACCAGGAAACCTACTAACCAATGGATTGTCTGAATACTTCTTCAGGGCTTGCTTCAAGAATTTATACAATCAGCTTCCTGACATTCGTGTTAGCCAAGGATGATCACAAATTGTCCCATGACCAACTTACAGTGTTCTCTACTTCAGTATTCAAAATGTATTCACAAAATTATTCCTAGTCTTTTAATTGCTTACAAGCAGTGTTCTGTAATATATTTGATATTTGAACATTTGAGCTGTGTTTTTTATTTTGATTGGACACACAAGTCGCATCAGATTGTTTCTGTTACCTGCTGAATGACTGTAACTCTTATCAGGTCAATAGTGTAACTACACACATGCGTGAGTTCTAACTTCACTTTCCACAAATACTCATACTTACAGCTCACTGTTCCTGTGAATGTTCCTGCCAGTGAACCACAGGCAGGAATATCTACTGAAAGCTAATGCAAAAGGAACATCAACATAGCAGAAGCAAGTTCAGGTTTTTCAAGTGAATATTCATGAGAAAACTCAGGAGATATTCACCCAACTCTGTTCATTAAAACTGGCATTGGGAATTCTCTGATTCAATCAGTTGGGTCCTAGGGAGACAATTGTCACACTCAACTCTTGAGAAGGGAGTTGTAAGGAATGCCTAATCAGGCCTTCTGTGCCCACTCTAGAAAGGAGAATTGTTCCTCATAAATTAGCACTGCTATTTGCAGAGATAAGGAGGGCTATGAACTTTTGTGGGTCAGTGTCAGCACTGGGGTTTTAGCTGTGGTCCTTAGAGCGAGATCACCATAGGGCCTAATCTTCCTAGGTTCTGGAATCCCCAACTCCCAAAGTTCAAGTTGTCAAGCACCTTGCAAGTGGCTTTCAGCCTCACAGGATCAGTTCCATTGTTTCTACAACACAAAGCCGAAGGGTTGTTAACCAGATTCTCTGTGTTCCCTTTAGATGGAAGCCAAACATTGTCCAGGAAAGAGGAGAGAGGAAATGGATGGCTAAAAAAACATGAACAAGCTGGAAGCAATAAGAATTGGACACATTTTCAAAGCATAAGCACCCACCCTATAAGGTTCTTAGGCTAAACTGTCTGGTGAGATACATTATTGTATATCTGAACATATCACAAGACCTTCTAATATGGGATGGATACACTTATGAATTACAGGGTTTTCTCAGTGCTGGTCTCAAACCAAGGGAGGTCACCATGGATGAAGGGCAGCTTAAAACAACTGGTAGTACCCAATTAGAACATGCAATTGTAGTAACTTTGTATGCAATTTATGCCTATAATTGTGCGTATTTATACCTATGTTGACATGTGCAAATCAGGCCCTAGGTCTCCTAAGTTCGAGGCCCAAGTTTTCTCCCACTGGAAAAACTCCTATTGACTTCAATGGAAGGAAGATTGGGTCCATGTCATCATCTTCTTTTGTCTTTTCTTGTTTTGGGGGTGGGGGGCTGCTAGTGGTGGTGGTGTTTTGTTTTGCGTTTGCTTGTGAATATGTGTCCAAATATATTTGACAAAAATTGAACAGAATTTGAGGAAATTCACTTCTAGTGTAAACCCAAGGCTAAATCTGAACCTCTGTTTCTCCTTTAAATTTACAGTTAGTTTTTTAGAGAAGGTATTAATGTTTAACAGAAATATACTCAGTTGTCCTCTGTGCAGGAGACAGAAAAACACTATACACTGTATCTAATTGCTTGGAAAAATTCCTTACTATAAATAAATCTACACTTTGCAAAGAAAAGTTTTACATGCTCAGTGTCCAATATGTATTATCTGTAAACATATAAATCCTTGCTAAGGATTTTCAATGCAGTATAAATGTTATTTATGAAACCATATGAACTATGAATTGCTTATAATAATATCTAGTATTAATCATGTATAGTCCCAGCATCTGACAATGAGGATCTTTTAAAGAAGCACTTCCTATATTTATAGTGTACATATACCCCTTCCTCTGAGCTCTTTACTGAATTAATGTCACAGCCTGGTGTCAGGCGAGTGAGGTCAATAGGCTACTGTGTTCTCTTCCAGATGAATTTTAAAACTGAGATCCCGTTCTGCTATGATAAAGATCTCCAGCATTTTTTGCAAGTGTAGGTTTGTTAGCAATTGTTTACTGGCCAAGTTCCATCTCAGATAATTATTTCTTCTAATTTAAATTCCCCCTTTCCTTCGCCCCCCAGTTCCAACTGGGTACAGTTTCTATTCTAAATACAAGTTCATTTGGGTAGAGCATTCTTCATGTTGTCTCCTAAACTGCCGTGCAGCGTTGACGTGTGCACTGTTAAACAATGACACATTTCAAACAATCATGTAATGAACCCTGTGTACTGTCTGTATATCAGTTTATAAAGCACTTTCTGCTAGTTATTCCATTCGTTCAAGTGGCAGAGGTCTGTGCAGTGGATCTCATCCTGCTGGTGATCCCTATTAAGGGAGTCAATATGGTTTTCCACATAACAGGATTTCTGTTTTGTTTGGAGTTTGCCTTCTGGAATATTACATACAAAAAATATGTTATCAAGCTTGCAAAGCCAAGCACTGAAAAGTAGGAAATGCCAGAATTAAGGCTGCCTGTGCAATCTTAATTCAGTCTCCTTATGTGTATGCATTATGATACAGTCTAATTCCGTGATCACACGCTACCTTTTCCCCCACAGAGGAGCCATGCCTTATTAGGTGCACAAGCTGAACTGTGCTCTGGGAATGAATCAGAATTTTGTAAGTGAATCAAGATATTGTTTGTCGCACTCCCTGCCTCATTTTGTTGCAGAAGCTGGTAGCTGGCAGTGAACTGGGGAATGCAGGAGAAAGGAAGGGCTCATGGATAAGGCAGTTGAATGCTGCCCTGGACTGAGAATTGGATTCTATCCCTTCATCTGCCACAGAGTTCCTATGAGGGTGGGCAAGGCATTAAAATAATAGGTGGCCATTAATTGTGCGTTCCCCGCTTTCTGGATGCCCAAATTGAGACCTTTGGTCTCATTCACAGAAGTGCTGAGCACTCATAGCTGCAACAAGAGTTCTGTTCTGAACATAGCATTTTAAAGCATTCTGTAAGTACTCTGAAAACTCAGGCCCTAGGTATCTCAAATGGGGTGCCCAAACTTAGTAGAGATTTGACCATTTTAACCTCCATCCCCCATCTGCAAGCTAATACCGTTTTCCTCCCAGGGTGTTATGAAGATATTGTCATTATTTGTTTGTGAAGCACTCACATACAGTGGTGATGAATGCCATAGAAAAGCTCATTAGGAAATTAATAACACTATATTCAGAGCATGGTGTGGTAGATAACCTGTGGTCCATATGATGAGGCATAACAGGCATTCACTGCCTTCTAATGGACACCCCACTTTTTAGGCAACGCCAGGTGGTCACAAAGCTGCCCTTTTCTTAAAGGACCACTTGCTATGGGCCCAAACAGGTGGAATCTGCTCTAATGACAGGATGCATTTCTTTCGTCCTGTCACTGGTGACGTTACTTTCTGATGTACGCCCCCCACATATTAAATTATTTACAAACAAAAGACTTGCAGGGATGACCCTTTCACACGTACGTGGCAGTTTTTCTGTCAGATGCACAGTTGGGATTATTTCTAAGTGTAAAAAAAAAAGAGACATTTTGGATTCACCTACACAAGTTCTGCGGTTTCCTACCAGTGATCTAATTTGTTTTGTTGTGTTTTTTTAATTAGGCAACAGAGTTTCTATTGCCTTTAATCACAGCATACTCACCATGTAATTATTCTCTAAGTACACGTATAAGAATGGTTTGTGTGTGCAGAGGTGAGGGAGCGAGAGGGTGGATGTAATTATGTATATGGGGAAATGTAATGATTAATTATCTTGAGTATGTAATCTTACCAAGAGGTTTGATAAAGTGCAAGCAAAATAATCTCTTCCTGTGTACTAATTACTCACAGCAAGGCTTGAGCCAGCTGTCCTTACTCAGGAATAATTCCCATTCCAGTTTATCTGAAGGGAAACCCAGACACTAAAGTCAGTGGGAGTTTCACCGGCGTAAGAACATAGGCAGCAGGCCACATTCTGATCTCAGTTACTCCAGTGTAAATCCTGAATAACTCTGTTAACCTCAGTGACCTCACTCTGGACTTATTCCTGTGTAACAGATCACAATCTGGCTGGTGAGTATGAAATTTGCATCATTATCCTTGTAGCTTTTTTTCCTTTGCTGGCATAGAGCAGAAATATTACTTTCAAGTTACATGGTGCACCATGGTGCACAAACCAGAATGACTGAATCAGGTTGGTCCTTGAAGGTCACCTTCCTGATGAATGACAAAGTGAATGGAACCTCTGCCCATGTATCAGTGTATCTGCTTTTTCTATGGTCTCATTTTGATAGGCTCTGAATTGTTTTAGAACTTGAATACTTAAACACAGGTTTTTCAGATGCAAAAATTATCTATCAGGCTAGATGGCACTTCCCATGGCACTTCCCTCCATGATGCTCCAAGTATCATATATTGGTACGTAACACATACCATTTGAGAATCCGTAAAAGTAACCATGCAGAGCCAGCCTGGATTTTCCCAGGCTCTGACCTGGATTTTCCAGCCCTCCATACTCACAGTTAGGACCAGGCTTTCAAAAGAGCACAGCATCCAGAAGCTATTGTGGTGGCATCGTTGGCCAGATGTTTGTAAAGAACACAGCACCTAATGTGGGGCAGACTTCCACCTCTTCTCCCTACCCTCCATGCATACGCCGCCCTTGCCCCTCCCTGGAACTATTTTCAGATCTTAAGAACATTAGGAAATTCTTACCCCCTAAAAAAATTCCAGCCAACCCTAGCTTGGTGAAGATTCCGGCAATAACAACAGAATCATCACTATGTTAACTAAACCAGCTCCTACTTCCTCTTCTGACCCACATCTTCTGCACCACTTGACATGGGCAGAATAGTCTGTTCTCTTCTGCCTTATGCTCATCAGACACAAGTTCCCAGGAGTGAGCAAAAGGGATCAGGATGAGCATAGAAATAAATAGTGAATTACAACATGATTGTAGGCAGGGAGGGATTTCTTTAACATTGACTATGAAATTCTACCTAAACTCTCTGTCCTGGGTGGAAAAAAAGGGTTTATTGGTGTAACCCACACACCTGCTGGGTGTGGTGTTCTGTCCCATCTAGTGGCACTGAGACCACTTAGAGAAAGAGATAAAATGAGTGTTCTCTACAGCTCAAGATAACAGCCAGTTGGCCTTTAGCGCACATGGTAGCAGTTTATGCACTAAACTCCAGAGATTCCAGGGTCAATCCTAATGACTAACAACTAGGGTCTGTCAGTATTATATTAAGAGTAGATATTGTTTGCAGACATACACCCAAGTACTGAGATTTCTCTTTTCAGATACTGTGGTGGTTAAAATCACTTTGTCTTTATATTGTGAGAAAATATACCCTGGGTTCTCTAGCAAAACTTGAGCAGGACCACAAATTACAGGATTGTGACAAGAACAAATCAGCCAAGTTCCATTTCCCTTTATCATCACAGTCTTCATTTGATTCCTCGTTTTCACGATTGATTGTAATGACAACCAGAATGGACCTGTGGGATGGAGAGCCCTGGCCATGAGGATAAGGAGAATGGGAAATGGATCCTAACTGAATTTTAAAATGCATAATGTGAGACATGCTGAGTGATTGATAGTTCATGCAGGTGACTCCAATCATGGTGGTCTCTCTCTTCATCTCCCTACTGCATGATGTCCACCCACCAAACCTTGCCTCCACAGATACCTTTCAGCACATCAGCCAGACAACACTGAGTGACCTTTAAGTCCCTTACCTACACATACATTCTCATACGTCTTGTGCATTTTACCCAGACCTTTGAGGTCCTTTAATAAAAACTAGGCAAAACTGAAATTCACATTAAACTTCAGGGGGTTCACTGCAGTGTTAGGTGGGACATGACATTTGCGGGCCCCACTCCTTGTCCTTACCATTCACACTCACCTTCTTGTCTAAGTGAAAGTTCTTCTTTATCCTTCTAACCTTTTGGTTTCCCCACTGTGTTATAGCAAAAACTCAGCCTTTAGTACTTCTCCTTAATGCTATATACACATATTTACATTATCTGCACACAACAAGAGTTATGGGTGAAATGTAATGCTGTGCCGGGAGTCAGCACAAGATCACATCTTTAACTTTGTCCCTGTAGGGATACCAGCCTCTGATTCCCAAATTCTGCAATAAATGTTATACCTCAGAGCAGAGAAAAGCAAGGTACAGTCTGGACATACTGTAATTTGTCTGAATAGGGATGGATTTAAGCAGGTTTTTAAATTAAGCATGTACTTGCAGTATTAATAGATACAGGTTGCCAGAGTGACAAAAGACCTGAGTTCTAGTCCTGAGTCAGACATTTATTTTTTGTAACTAGACATAACACCTAACCTCTTTAGTGCTACAGTTACTCCATCTGTAAAACTGAGTGATACATCTGCTCATCTTTGGAGAACTACAAAATGAAAAATCACCATCCCTTTAATATTAATCCCCATTTTTAGATGGATAACTAAAGGAGCAGATAGATCCCCAACCTAACCCATCTATGCTGCTCTAGCCCATTAGCAGCCCAAAGAAACCTGACATAAATTAAAATGATCAGAAATGAAATCAATGGGACTACTCATGTTCTAAATGATAAAAACATACTTAAGTGATTTTCTGGATTGAGGCCATACTGAAAACCCCTATGGAAAATGTTCTAATGCATGTGCAGCATATAATTTTTACAGGGTGGTAAGTCAGTAAGATACAACCCAATTTTTACTGGAATGCTCAAAGGCTCTTCAGAATAAGGGCTAGCTTGTACTGTATTTCAACTTTCTACCCCCTGCAGTAACAGATGCAAAGCTAGTCCAAAAAAAGTCACAGAGATTTGTTATAGTAGCAAAAGTATATCTCCTCTGCCCCAGATCTCTTTGCTCTCAAAAATGGTAGAAACATGTTTATTCAGATTTTTTAAATTATTTTCCAGCAGAGCCCAAACTTGGCATTTCAACTCTAAAGAGTGAAAGATTTATAAAGTTATAAATGAGTGAATACAGGTTCTTACAATGGAAACTATTAAGCGGCCTTAACTACAGCAGTTACTCCCAGCACAAAGCACGAGCTAAAGATAGTGCCAAGGTTCCAATAAGTGTGGTAATGCCCTTTTTTCACTGGCTTATCAAATTTCCTTTCCCTCAAGAACAGCCCACGCATCTACTTCTGTAGCAACAGATCCCATGTATCACATCTCACTTCCTTTTCTTGCCACATACTGTGAAGTTGGCGAAGTTTCCACGCACAAGCTTTAATTGCTGGAACCCGAGTTAATGTTCATTTAATTAGTAATTTAGGCATTTAAAATAACTCACAGGAACTTGTCTGGTATCAGTAGCACAGTCACAGGCAAAACCTACAGGATTAGTTCAGTTGTTTTAAGTAAGCATTAAAGCAAATATCTGTGACTTCAAGGCTCATACCTGACTTTCTGCCTGATGCTTCTTTCCTAAGGTATGATTTCTTGTCATTAAGGACTGTGGCCAGGCATACACGAGGTTTCATTACACCAAAAATAAAGAAGGAGTGACAAACTAATTCAATCAGAGAATCATAAATAACATGCATATCTATGCTGCTATATAAATAATTGTTGTTCATAAAGCTTCTTGAATTATAGTGGGTGCTGGGCAGTTGCTATATTACCTTTCTGTGCCTCCTGGTCTACCACTTGAAACTCCCAATGAGTGGAGTGGCCTGAGGGACAGCCACCATCTGGGGAAATCTTTGACAAAGTGGCTCCATTGCAAATATTCTGCCTGGAAGGTGTGGGATAGAGATCTGGAGTGGGAACAATGTATGGGCCCTGGTGATGATTGGCTCTGGTTTCATGACAATTCCCAAGGATCCATCCCAAGTTTTTGAGGATACATGTGGTCTGGGCATTGGCTCCATACACTGTTCCATAGAAGGAACAAACTTCACTTCCCTCCAGGGGAAAAACTTGAAAAGGGGACACTTACAGAGACTTTTCTTCATAGCTACCATCTGTTGGTTTTCCTGTAGGAGGCAAAGATGGTCAGATTGTTTGATTTCCATATTTAATACATATAATTATGTGTGTGGGAGAGAGCGCTACCAACTTTTAGGAACCAAAGATGTGTAGAACGGATGCCAGACACTACCATTCCGATGTGGCAGTATTTTATATCTACTTTTCACAGGTGTAAATGACTTCACAAAGAGCAAGGCACTGAGAAGCAGGCCCATAAAGCATAATGCAAACAATTAGGAACCCCAGTACACCCCTCTCACCTTTTATTTCCATGTTCTTGACACAAATCTAACCAAGACAAACTGCTTAACAGCAATATTTCATTGGCCATTGTAACAGCAGCGCCAGCTGTAGGGGATCTGAGATGCAATCAGAGGCATTCTTGGTTTATTGTACGATGGAGGAGAGGAAGGTGATGGCACCACATGGATTCACCAAGGGCAAGTGATGCCTGACCAACCTGCCTGCCTTCTATGACGAGATAACTGGCTCTGTGGATATGGGGCGGTGATACAGCTTGACTTTGACAAAGCTTTTGATTCAGTCTCCCACCGTATTCTTGCCAGCAAGTTAAAGAAGTATGGATTGGATGAATGGACTATAAGGTAGATAGAAAGCTGACTAGACTGTCAGGCTCAACTAGTAGTGATCAACGGCTCGATATCTGGTTGGCAGCCGGTATCAAGCAAAGTGCCCCAAGGGTTGGTCCTGGGGCCGGTTTTGTTCAACGTCTTTATCAATGATCTGGATGATGGGATGGACTGCACCCTCAGCAGGCTCGCAGATTACACTAAGCTGGGAGGAGAGGTAGATACACTCTCGAGAGAGTAGGGAATAGGGTCCATAGTGACCTAGACAAATTAGAGGATTGGGTCAAAAGAAATCTGATGAGGTTCAACAAGGACAAGTGCAGAGTCCTGCATTTAGGACAGAAGAATCCCATGCACCACTAGAGGCTGGGGACTGACTGGCTAAGCAGCACTTCTGCAGAAAATGACAAGGGAATTACAATGGATGAGAAGCTGGATACGAGTCAGCAGTGTGCCCTTCTTGCCAAGAAGGCTGTGATAAATGAAGGGGATGGGGGTAGCTCCCTTTTATGGACACCCAGCCAGCCAGCCAGTTAGCTACAAAGTCCCTCTTGGTGGCTGTTCTCTGCTTGCTTTACATGTGAAAGGTTAACAAAGTCCCACAGATACAGAAAAGGGCATCTGACCAAAAAAGCCAATGGAAGAACTAGAACTTTTTAAATTTTAAACAAGACTCCCCTTTCGTCTGTCTGTAGTTCTTTTCCTGGAAAGCAGGGATAGAGTTAAGGAAATACAGGTAAGGGACTCAGTGCGCAAAAAAATATATATACTGCTCTTTTAATGGAGCGTCCACCTCATTACCTCAAAGTGGTTCACACACATTAATGGATTAAATCTAGCAGTCACAACATCCCACAAGCTACTTGTTTAAGGTATTATAATTCTCTTTTACTGATGTGGCAACAGAGAGGTCAGTGACATGACCAAGGTCACACAGTAAGTCCCTATATAAGCTAAAAGGAGAGCTACGTGATTTGCCTGCACATGATGCAGTCAGTTATACCAGTGTAAAAAGGGCATAAAATGCTACCAGACCATAGTAGTAGCAGTCATGGGCGCTGACTCCGTGGATGCTCCAGGGCTGGGTTATTTCCTGCGGCCCGCCAGGCTCCCCGCATCCCATCAGCTCACCTCCACTCCGCCTGTTCCCCCAAGCATGCCGCCACTCCGCTCCTCCTCCCTCCCTCCTAGGCTTACCACGCCAAACAGCTGTTTGGTGCAGCAAGCCGAGGCAGGGGACACGGATCCAGGCCGGGGAAGGGGTTGGAATGGGGTGGGGGAGAGATGGGGTTGGGGTGGGGCCCCGGGGGCATGAGCACCCACAGGGCCAGGGAAAGTTGGCATCTGTGGTAGCAGTTTATAGCAACTTTCCCTTTGCTTTGTGCTTTGCTTTGTGCTGGCTACATGACATTCATGGCAACCCAGAATCAGGCCTAGTGTCTCGAGTCCCAACTTGGATGTGATCCTCAGCTGCTACCAAATGGGGGTACCTCCACTGATTCCAGCATACTTCCACTGATTTACACTTGCTTTGTTCAAACCAGTAAAGCACAATGCTCTCAGGTACATTTTAATCTGCTATATAGTACTGTATTATTGAAATATGACAGATGTAAATCTTAACCTGGATAAAATGTAAAACAGAAATGGAATAGAAATAGGCAGCGTGTTCCATTGTTGAGCCAACATAACAGACTCAAATTCTTAATTCATAACAGACTTCAAATTCTGTGAAAAGAATTTATCTTCAGGTCTCTAAAAGCAATTGCTTTTAATTCAGAAAATGTACACGAAATCTACTGCTATACGTTCTGGAAGATTTTTACTTAGCATTAGTTTTAGAATAATAAGGAGTTCCAACACATCACATTGAAAGAAAATTATTGTAATAGAAAATCTGCTGTTCAAGAAAGAGAAGCCAATAAAAGTAATGGTTTGGTTCTATTGTTCCAATCCTTGATTATTGCCTTATAGAAAATTCTTCCTTCTTTAGAAGACATCTGAGTGAAAGTAAATGTATTATTTTTCTACAGCCTCTTCTAAATTCCCTGAGAGCCTCCTGTAAAACCCATGAAAATCAGTACTGAGAATCCCATTGATTTCAGTGGGCTTTAGATCAGGCTTCATCCGGCTAGCATGCCACAGTTAAAACATCTGCACTTTCTAGGTTACGACTGGCATGCTGGTAGCTGAATCACATTTAGTAGTACATTTTGATATTACTGTGTATGTGTTCAGTCAAAACAAGTAACCTGAGCAAATGTTGAAAGAACAACAAAGGTTCCATAGTAGCAAAAACTGTTTTGCTACTGAATGTAAAGTGTGCATCAATGATTGTATAACCCAGTATCAATTATATGGATATGGGAGTGTCTATGCTAGAGCAATGACGTAGTGTTAGTAAGGACTAAGGGCCCCATTCACCTTTGCCCGGTATCTTGTGTAGTCATTTACACGAGGACAAAGAGGGTGTAACATGCTACCCATTGATAATGGCAGTGTTTTCCACTGGCATAAATGATTGTACAAGGTGCAAGCCACGATGAACCAGACCCTTTGCTTCTGTGTTAAACCTCTAAGCATGCCCAAAGTGAACTGGATGTTTGAAGAAGCCTGAGCATATTCACCTGAGCAGGTACTTATGCAGTTTAGTATGTTCTGTGTTTTACCACCTATATAACCTAACTCCAGTATGTGTTTCAAACACTACAATGGTGGCCTATAATTTAACTTGAGGAGACCCAGCCCAGCTAGCACTGTCTTCTCTTTCTGCTGAATGATGGCTACATTGATAGTCTTCCAGGTCTTTGTATTTTGTTTGCCGCTGCTCAGTATCTGCATTCAATTTTAATCAGCTCTGCAAAATTGTCTAAGTATTTTTATTTATTGCCACTGCCATTAAAATAATTTACAAAAAATAAGTCTACTTTCACAAGAAAACCATTCACCATTTTAAAACATTCACAACCTCCACTGTATTAAATAGGTGGAGGTGTGGGGAGGGGGGAAGAATTAAGTACGAGAAGCAACCTGTAAAATGAGACAGAATGGTGTAAAAAAAAGACAGCATGGTGGTTGGAACATTGGAAGAGGGAAATGTGCTAAAGTAAACTTCCTTCTCTCCCCATTTACCAAACATTCCTTTCACAGAACTTTGTGGCCCTCCAGCCCTTTCTCCTTGTCAAAATTAAGCTGAAAACAGTACAATATTAAGCCATTTCAAGTGCACAACAAGTTGTCTTACTGGTCCTAGAAAGCCTGAGATTATTAATAATGCATATTCCTGAGTGCATTCTGTTGGTACTTTACCTACTTGTGTATGCAGATTTCTCTTTTTGGAGAGTGCTCCTGTAACAGTTGCAGACAGAATCACCACATGTTTGAGGGCTGGGAGAACAAATCAAACAGTCCAGAAAATGGTCATAAAAGCTCAGGAAAGGGGGAAAATCAGGAGCAAAAGCATGCATTTGGACTAGTTACAAAAAAAAAAAAAAAAAAGGTGTTTACAACCATTTCCCTACTTCTTTCCTGTGTCTTTCTATTAGGAACTATTTTTTTTTTCAGAATGGAAGAATACATTGTTTAAACTTGCTGAATTTGTCTTGTTAAGAGTTGGGGGGTTTTTTTAAATGAAATCTAAAATTAAGAAGCCTGACTCTATGACAGGATGTACTACAAGAGGTCATCCGTGCACCTTGCAGGGAATTGAAGACATATGCACTACAGGCAAATCTGGCCTCTTCACCACAGGTGTGGAATTGGATGCTCCTTGGGCATTGGAAGATGGGCATCCCCCTTACACAAGTATGGGACTGGATTCCTGTATAAAATCCCCGTAGCAGCTCTGTTGCTGGGGGCAAGGATTACCCCATCGCCCCAGTTCCACATCTGACCAGCACCTGAGCCGCGGAATTTGGCCCACGACCCTATTATGCAAATTGCTAACCGGTCTAATTTGCATATCTACCAATAATTTGCAGGGAGACATAAACTTTTGTCTTTTACCAATAGTAAATCCACACATTTTTAAAAATCAGGTCTGCAAACATTACTTTGTTTTAGGGATGCATTCAAAAGCGAGGCTTGTTGTAATACCACCTTAATCATGCCGACTTTCATTTCTGCACCATGTTCCTTGGCCAGTCAACCGTTCTCAGAGTTAAAAGGCAAATTGGCCTGTGCAATTGCCCAGACTAACCCTGGTGACCTGCATCTACTGCTGGACTTGTTTGGGTTCAGTTTCTTTCATCACAGTAGGGAATAAAGTTCTTCTGTATCAGATGAAGAGATTGCAGGGGAGAAGAGCCAGGGAAATCAGCAGCACTTTATAGGGGAATGATTCGTTTATAATATTTTGTTTAGCCTTTTTGTCTCTGAGCCACTGTGCAAACTTCCTATTAAAGCCACACAGGAGACAGATGTTACAGCTTTCAAGGCCTGAGTTAATAATAAAATGATCCTTTACTAGGAAATAAGGATGTCCAAAAGCCTTATTTCCATAGTATACGAAGTTACCACTTCACAGACCTTTCTGATGAAGGATGTGCATGAGAGCTGGCTGCCTATATACTGAGCTTGCTTTTAAATCACTTACAATGTCATTAAAATAAGATGATGCTTGCTGCTGTTGTGTCCGTTCTTTTCTCTGTGTTACTGTCATTAGGACCAATATCTATCTATTTGCTGCAGGGAGGCCCCTGGAGTAGCATTAATTCAAGTAGTTGCTACTTCTCAATGGCACATAGTCAATGATTGCAACATTAGGGCACTGCTCTTAATGTCGGCTTAAGGTCAATATTGGCAGGAGGCTAAAGAGGAAAATGATCTCCTCAATTCTGGCATGTACATTGTGTGTGGAAAAGAATGCAATGCACTTTCAAATATGTGCAAACCTTTAAGTTGGGCCCACTGAGCTCAAATGCCTGTAATGCTGTGAAATAGCTGAGATGAAGGAGCATATAGCAACACTGCCTACATTCTGGGGCATGACATGCACATGGTCGTCCTAAGATTCATGTGCTCATTGGCATCCCAGATAATGGATGTTTCATAACAGCAGTTGCTGATTCCTGGGCTCTGGGAACACTGGGAGGAGGAGCTACATACTGTAGTGTATGGAGAAGTTGCTGTGAAGAACTGCCCTCTTTTCAATGTACAATGCCTAAAGATTAAAGGTCTATAGTTTTTCCATGAATTCTTGGCAGGTAGGATATTTCACAGCATGAAGAAGGCCTGCTTGGCAATTTTGGGTTTTTTAATGCTAATATAAAAGACCAAATTCTGCTCTCAGAAAAATTCCATTGACTTTAGTGGAGCTACCCAGAATTTACACTGATGTACTGAGCAAGGGTATTTACATTTGAAGAATAACTACAAGCATTATGGTCTCATAGTGAATCTGGATATGAGTCAACAGTATGCCCTTGTTGCCAAGAAGGCTAACTGCATTTTGGGTTATATAAGTAGGGGCACTGCCAGCAGATCAAAGGATGTGATTATTCCCTTCTATTCAGCATTGGTGAGACCTCATCTGGAGTACTGTGTCCAGTTTTGGGCCCCACACTACAAGAAGGATGTGGAAAAATTGGAAAGAATCCAGTGGAGGGCAAAAAAAATGATTAGGAGGCTGAAGAACATGACTTATGAGGAGATGCTGAGGGAATTGGAATTGTTTAGTCTGCAGAAGAGAAGACTAGGGGGAGATTTGATAGCTGCTTTCAACTACCTGAAAGTGGGTTCCAGAGAAGATGGATCTAGACTGTTCTCAGTGATGTCAGCTGACAGAACAAGGAGTAATGGTCTCAAATTGCAGTAGGGGAGGTTTAGGTTGGATATTAAGGAAAACTTTTTCACTAGGAGGGTGGTGAAGCATGGAATGGGTTACATGGAATCTTCTTCCTTAAAGGTTTTTAAGGTCAGGCTTCACAAAGCCCTGGCTGGGATGATTTAGTTGGGGTTGGTCCTGCTTTGAGCATGGGGTTGGATTAGATGACCTACTGAGGTCCCTTCCAACCCAGATAGTCTACAATTCTTATATATTAGTTTGCCCACATGGAACCATGAGCACACTGCTCTATAGTACAAAAGTTAGACTGGTGCAGCCACTTTGATTTTAAATGGATTGGCTACACTGATGCAAACCCCTAAAGAAGACTCCGTTAAAGCAGTTTAGCTTTATTCTATAATTTTATTATATTCTATATAATATATTATATAGAATATATAGAATATATATAAAATATATAATATATTTTATTATATTCTATAATATAATTTATTCTATAATTTATTCATTATTTCTATTTCAGTAGCACTGGGAGCCTCAGTCATGACCTAGGATCCCCCAGTGTTAAGCACTGAACAAACTCTTCAAGATGACTGCCTCTCTCCCAACGAGCTTTCAGTGATGGGTGAGAGGGGAGTGCAAGACAGGGTGAATTAAAAGCAGCAACTAAATAGGAGAGTGAGGTACAAAGAAATCAGAGAAAGAGTGAGTCTTGGAGTGGACGGGGGACACTGAAGGAAAGGGACCAGAAGAGAGGCTGGTGCAAATAACATCCGGCAAAGTAATATCCAGAGTCCCCGATGAAGAAAAGACTCTGTCACATGCATGGCATAGGGCTTGGTGATCTTGGGAGGAATCTCTGAATGAAAAGGTGCCCCCTCTGGTCTGGTCCAGCTGGGAGCTGATCAATGGGGTCCCACCTGGGCCTCACCCACTGCCCCTATTATGGCTGGGGGAGTCCCTCTGGTTCCTTGGGGTGCTTTGACTGTGAGATCTCCAGATCTACAGCCCCAGAGAGATGTGCAAGGCACCCAATCACATACTAAAAGCAACCTTTTAAACAAACCCATCTCTCTCTCCCCCTCCCCCTCCATGCTACACACTGGGAAGGAAGGAAAACAACTGTTTCTGGTTTCTTTTTAACAATATTTGAGTGGTGCTCCATTACTACAGCAAGAGATAAATAGATGGATATAAGTTGCTGCACACTAACTGGCTGGCTTACTGTGCCAGAGAGATTGCCAGTGTAGTTTGCTTTCTTTGCTGCTGTTCATCTGTGGGCAGCATTGTGCTGCAGTTGGTATTGATTGTTCTCCTCCCATTTTTGCATAAATGCAAATGGAGATTGTGTTCCATCATGTTTTATTTAGCAAAAGGCACTGAAGGAAATGAAAAGGAAATTGTTTAAAATGAAATGTTCCTGTCTCTTCAGGCATTGAGATGGGTGCTCTGATTCATTTTAGCTGGGCTGAGAGAGGGAGCAGTAACAAAACAACAATTATTTTGGGTAGGATTTTGCTCACTAGAGATTTGCAATTAGAAGAGAAATGTTTGAAAAAGAAATCATGAGAGTTATATGCTATTAACTGAAAGATAAAGATTGGTAGAACTTGCAAGAGACAATGCATGTTCACTGCACAACAGTTTTGATACACCTTGAAGCCAAATATGCAACCCACCTTATTCTAATCCTAGATGGCTTTGTGACACCACAACCTCTGATGCAAACACCCCTGAGCTTTCAGATCCAAATCTGAACCAGGTGGCTTGGGCTGCACATGGGATTCAATCAATGAACTCAAGTCTCCATATGTGAAAAACCATCCTTTAGCCCTCTGCAGAGAAAAACAGAGAAAAACACAGCCTTCAGAGGGGCAATTAAAGATCATTTGTTTTGAAATATAAAATTACAAACCAATTCATGATCTCAAAATGCAGTTCTGCTCTGGAAACTTAGGATGCAATAATGGTCCCTCCCGTTCAACTCGTCTGCTCTCTATTTCTATTTGGAGCCCAATATTCTAATTTTACTGGAATTTTTTTCTCCTATTTATTTGTGTTAGCACCACAGGAATGCAACTATGGGAGAGTGAATTGGACTCTATTCTGGATCATGTGTCCACAAACAGAATTGTATTCAAGAGCAGTGTTCAAAGATGAGGTTGCACATGTGTATTAGTGCAGTGTAAAAGACTTGTTCCAAAACATGAATCTATGCAGTTAGCCTGGAGTTGTTTTGTTGGAATTGAAAACTCATTCCAGTGTCCTGTGGCCATTTTGGTCACAAATCTATTGAGCAAACCTGATTTTGTGTGGACACCAGCAGAATACTCAGATCCATATGGTTTTGGAACGAAGCCAGCAGACCACAGTCTGGTTTCCACTGACCTACACTTTGACCTCTGAAACTGAAGAATCAAAGCGATATTCATGGGGTATGAACCCACAAGGAATTCAACAAAAGAAAATGTGTACGCAGTATTTGTGAACCAGCTCAGGCCCCACCCTTGAGGGCACCTGAGTCATTGAACTCAGGGCTAAATTAATGGACCTTCATGCTGTTCAACACGCTAACTTTACGGAATAGATGAAGGACTCGTGTATACTGTGGGGCAACTACTCCAGGGCCCCATGTGGTACAGTACAAATTCCTATGGGGCTTCAAAACAGCAGCTGACAAATTTTACTGACACTAGCCTCTATACAGCATTGAGGGATACTCTCAAAAGTGCCCTTAATTCATAAGCATATGTAGAACTAAAGTGATTTCCAGCTGAGCTATACTGTAAAGCAGAGTTGTGACTTTTCGGACAGCTACAAATAGAGGGATTGACTCAACAAGGGATCCTAAACTCAATGGTACTTTTGGGCACTCGGCACTTCACAAGAATAGGCAGTATAAAGTATACTGGCCATGAAGTTCCTTGCTGTGTTCTAGCTTCCAGCGCAAGCCGATTTGGAAGCTGTTTCAGAAGACCTACAGAGCTATGAACTCAGTTTTTGGCAGGAAAACCATAACCTACCTCTAAACACAGTCAAACTCCAGAGTCAGTAAGTACACACAATGAATGAGACAAAGCAGGAGGTAAGTATTCAGTCTGTGAGTATATTTATAGACACACTCATGGTCATCCATGTGGTTTAACTCCTGCAAATCACTGCAGCATATAGTGCTGCCAACTCTCACAGTATATGGTGATTTTTCTTTAAGCCCCAGCTCCTGGAGCCATGTGATGGTGTCAGAATTTCAGCTTTCATTTGGAAAAACAAAAAGGTTTCTAGCCCTGAGGGATGCCATGGAAAGTTTGAAGACATGAACCAACATGGAATCTGGCCTATAGTTTTAAAAAAGTTCAAATTGTTTTTTTCATTGGACAGATTTTCTATGAAGCACTCCATAAGATTGCCCCCGAACATGCAAAGACATTTAAAATAAGAGAAAGGCAGCATGTTTAAAAACAGCCTACTGTCTGTCTCCAATGATTAGGTTGCCAACTCTCTCATTCACAGACAGCTATTTAAGTCTAGTAGGCTGAGGCCACAACAGCTAAAGCAGGAAATAAAATCAACAATGAGGGTGCTTGCCTGGGTCTCAGGGTATGTCTGCATTTAAAATGCTACAGTGGCAGAGCTGCAGCTGCGTTGCAGTAACTCATCACTGTAGACGTTCATTAAAGCAACAGGAGGGGCTCTCCTGTCCCTGTAGATAATCCACTGGCCCGAGAGGCAGTAGTTAGGTTAATGGTGGTTAGACCTAGCACTGGCTACACCAGGGGTTAGAGTGGCCTTAATTACGTCCCAGAGGATATAAGAGAGATGTAGCTATGACAATATAAGTGTTCAGTGCAGACCAGCCCGCTGAACCTCTGTTCCCATCCGTAAAATGGCCTGTAATTCCCCATAAACTTCCCACGTGACACTGGACAAATCACTTAGGATGGGACCCACAAAGGGACTTGGGCGTCGCAATCCTCAGCATGACGGTACCTAACTTTTGGGGACCTAAAAAAATCACAGGAACAACACTGAGATCCATAACACTCAAGTTAGGCACCCAGGCTCCCTACACAATCAATAGGGAGAGACAAGTACCTTACAGTAGGATCCACAAATGCCAGCACCCTCAGCAGGGAGCTGCCTAAAGTAGACAATGAGACATATCAACAAGATGGATATGTCCTATGCCTACAGACTCTCTCTCTCTAGTCCAATGCCATTCCACTGTAGACTTAAATAGTCATGGGGAAGATGGAGAGAGAGAGAGAGAGGGAGACTTTGTAGTCCAGTTTTTCAGGCACCCATTTGCAGGGGCAGGAGACCCAGAGTCTAGTCCCCCTGCTCCAACTATTCTTCCATTACTTATCTACAGTGGAATTTCGACAGGAGGGATTGAAGGAATCCCACATCAGAATATACCAAAAATTCTGAGGCATGGGAGACCCCTGTCCAAATCCTTTCCCCCTGATGAAAAGGGGATCTTAAACCTCGTTCTCCCACATCCAAGATGAATGCTCTAACCACAGGGCTAAAAGTCATGAGGGCACCATGGGCACCAACACTACCTCCTCCTCCCAATTTCAGAATGGGACCCAGCCCCAAAGGTGGTCATTCAGTACACCTACCCCACTGTGCCCCACACGTAACTTAGGCAGATGAATGCCTATCTTTCCCTAGTTCATTAATCAGTCTGGGGCTTATATGAGAGACACGTCTGGGCACCTAGAGTGAGGTAGCAGTATGTGTGTCCAGAGGCAGAAACTGGGAACTTTTATAGGTTCCAATTAAGATTAGGTACCTACAGGGCTTGGTGACAGTTTTGGGGACACCAGTGAAGCCTAAAAGCAGGATTTAAGCCTCTAAATACGTTAGTCTACCCTGAACCTCTATTCCCATCTGCAAAACGGGCGTAAAACTTCCCTACCTCACAGGTGTGTTGTGAGCCTAACAACTTGGATGAGTGAAAGGTGCTCAGATATTATGTGCTGGGGGCCATTTGAGTACCCAGCGAGATAATGGAGATTGACTGACTGTTGATTGCAGTGGTTGGAAACTTGGCAAAATAACCTAATGTTGTCAAGGCTGAAGAGGTTAAGTGGTATGCCCAAGATTACACAGCAAGTCAATGGAGAAGCTGGGAACAGCTGGGCTCTACTAGACTACAATCCTTCACCTCCCTCTACCCCACTCACTCATGTCTCTGTGTTGGGGAGGCACAAGCTTTAGTCTCTTGTTCCAATCATTATTGCATTATTTATCTACCATGAACCAACTTCAACAGGAGAGATTAAGGGAGCCCCACATCAGAATATCCCATAGTTCAGTGGTTAGAGCACTCTCCTGAGAGGTGGGTGACCTTGGGCAAGTCATTTTATGTCTGTGCCTCAGTTTCCCCATTTGTAAAATAGTGATATCTCCTTTATAAAGCACTTTGGGAAACAGAATTGACAAGTGCTAGAGAGGAGTTAGATATAATTACTTTATTTGGCAAAACATGATTGGGGGTGGTTGTTTTGTTTTTTAAACATCTCTGTTACACACCAGAGGTAATGCAGCTATGCTGCCTTCTTTTCTACTCATGCATTCTCCACAAAATTGTTTACCAGATTCTGGTTGTAAAAAATTTTCATGACAGGTTCAGCTGTGTATGGCAAAAAGAACCTCACCTGCTGTTTAGAGGCAAGGATTAATTTGATTTTTGGATGATCAGAACTGAGGGAGAGGTTGCAGCACTGACAGTTGGAAAAAGCATGTTTTCACTTCTAAAGGGAACCAATGTATTTATTTGTTTTTTTCATAGCACTGCAATCCCCTTTATTTCAAGAGCTCAAGGCATGAATTCTGTGTTTTGTCCTGTATTTTTACCTTCCATCTTGACATATCAGTTCAACAGTGTTTCACAGAAACTGTCATTTTATTTATGCTTTGACCATTCCTATATGTGCCAAAAGAGAGGCAGGGCTGGTATAGTAAAACATTCCTTTTAAACAGAAAAACAAAAAACAAAAACAAACCCCCATGGCAAATGGACAGTGGCAAAAATCTGTCAATGTTTTTACTGGATAAAGAATGCCATCTGGTGGAATAACACCACGCCAGCTGTTCTGATCTGCAAGATGAATATGTGGGTTGGTAGAGACCTCTTTCTTAGGGAAAAAAACAGCTTGCCTTCCTACTAGATAGATGCTGGATCAATCAGATACTGCTGACCTTGTCTGCCTTAAAAGCTAAATACAGAGCTGAAGAATGAATGTTAGCACACCAGTAGATTTTGAACCCTGACAGAACAGAAGCATTATTTAATTTGATCAGCTCACACAAGAGATTTTAAATTGCCCTCAGCAAAGACACACTGACATTCGCTCATAGATTTTTGAAGGCTAATGTTATTTATGGTGTATAAGCTAACTATATTTTATGTGTTCAAATGAAATGAAACCATCTCTTGTGACCAAATAAAGGATAAATATGAACATGATCGCCTTACCCTTGAATTAGCCTTCATGAGGTTCATTACAAGTCTCCTGGATTATTCACCAATAAAGAAACCTAGCTCAAACTCCTGTTCCTTCTGAGAATCGAAAAATTTGGTATCATTTAAAATAAAACAATTACTCTATATTGATTTCAATTTGACTCTACGGGTAATGGGTCTATTTCCATCAAGCAGCTGTTTTGCAAAAGTAGATTACAGAATTGTAAAGACAATATGTCCATCTTTTAATTGTTCTTCTTTGCCCTATAGAAAAGAGGATATAAAATGTACTCATCAATAAATCCCCTCTGGCTTATTTCTCCCTTAGTTTCCCTTAGATTGGGCAATTAAAATAAGGATTATTAACATATGCTGAGATCTATTTTTAAAACAAATCAAATGCAGTTTTGCCTTCATGAAGATTTCTTTCCTCCTCTCTGTTGAAGGAAAGCAAAATCAGATTAGGTTTATTTGTTTCTCCATGCTGCCTGGAAGAAGGGAACAAAGATCTTTGCTGCTGTGATATTGTCATAAGCCTTATTTTCCACCTCTAGTGAAAAAATTATGCTCTTAGGGCCAGATCCTACTCCTACTGAAATTGATGACAAAAATCTCCATTTACTTTTATAGTTCAGGATCAGCCCACACCACCCTCTAGAGCCTCAACCTTTAATTCTCATCTGGTTCTTTGTCACATGGGCCAAATTCTTCAAAGGTGCTAAAATACTGGCAATATTCAGTGATTTTAGCAGGAGTTGTAGGCACTCGGCCCCACAACATCCCACATTAAAACCAGACAGGGTGGGGGAAGGGGGAATAATGTTACAAGGATAGCCTTGCTGAGCTTCTCCCTGAAGATTCTGCTTTTCTGTCCCCTCACACCCCAACCTTCCTCGAGTCCTGAATAGTCTTCAAGGCTTGCCCCCAAAGCTTTCAAGTCAATGGAGCTGTGAAAATGGACACAGGCTGATAATCTGCACCTATGTTTTTCACTCAATCTTCTCTGCACTATTAAAGAGCAGTTGTGGTCATTAGTATTTCTCATTTATATTGCAGTGGCACCCAGAGGGGATATTATAATCTGCATAATAAGATTCCAGAAATGTCACTCTGTCTGTCACTCTGAAGCCTAAGCCTAAAATGCCTAGAAAGTCGGTGTGAAGAGATGGGAATCGCTACAAGCCTGGCTGAGAGCTCATTTTGTTTAGAATATCATCACCAGGTTGAATCATTGCTGGGATTTACATCTGTTAGTGTCCAATTTTAAATTATCAGCTTGCCACAGGGCCTAGCAGGTGCCACTTCCTGGCCACCTACTAAGACCGACTGTGAGCAGAATCTAATCCTCTGCCGCTCTGAATCCCTGGTGTGTCTAAAGCTCCTGGAGCCTGAATGGAGTACAGCCACTGCCTCAATGTCAACATTCCCAGGCATGTTCTTTGGGCCCAGACCTTCTTCTATCTGGCACCCTTCTATGACGGACCCTGCTCTCCAGCCGCCTAGACATTCTGGAGCAGGGCTGATCCCTCAAACTCCCCAAAAGTGAGATGCATCCCACTCTCAGAACTCCACCCAAAAGGTGTGACACTTCTAGCTTACAGTTTAACTCTCTCAGAGGAATGCTGTAGTTGTGAAGCAGTACACACACACACACACACGTGTTGCCCAGTCCAACATCTTTATGCTTGTTATATCGAATCATGTAGAGTACAGGTGTCATAAGTGTGAAGTAGCCTAGAATTAGTGTTTACCTGTAAGGGGTTAAGCTAAAGGTAACCTGAGAGGTGGACAACTGACCAATGAGAAATTCCTCAGGAGACAAAGGATTTTAAGTTTCAGTTTCTCTCTGGGTCTCTCTCTGTTCACCTCGGCTATGGGATGAACACGGCTATGTCTTTCACTGTAACTATAAGATTCTATTAAGTACTGTAGTCAGTAAGTTTACCGTCTTTTTATCACTTGGAGGGTTCTCAGTGGTGAGTGTTGGCTGGGTGCTTCTTGAGATTGTAAGATTCAGCAGAGATATCAACAGTAGAGAAAGTTGCCTCGGGGGAGAGGTTTAGTTTCTGAATCCTTTTGTTGATTATGGTAGATGCTGTTCTATTGAAGGTTATAAGGGATTTATTCCTTTTTTTCTTTTATTAAAATCTTTCTTTTAAGAAGCTGACTGCTTGTTTTTCATTGTGTAAGATCCTGGTTTTGGATCGGGCACATCTCGCAGGAGCAGGCGAGGTTTGTTTTTTTTCTCTCAAGCTTTCCAGGGAAGGAAGAAGTTAGTGGAAAGGGATAGAAGAGTCCCAAACTACCCTAGACCTAGTTTGGTGATGGCAGTGTACCAGGCCCAAATACAGAAGAAGTTGTGTTCTGGGGAAAAACATTTTAACCCAAGCTGGTAAAATAAGCTCGGGGGAGGTGGGTTATTTCTTTTTTCATGCGGGTCCCCACATCTGTACCCTAGAGTTCAGAGTGGGGAGGCAATCCTGACAACAGGAGAGCAGAGATCACACAAAACAATACAATGTCCCTCACTTGCTCACCCTTTCTTTGGGAGTTCTTGAACGATCTTGTGTACTCTGTCAGGAAGGCAAGCAAGGGAGGGTCCTCCACCCCTTTTGCCTACCCTGCCCCTGCCAAAGAAACCCTCATCTCAATCTGGTGCAAAATGGCTCTATTCCACAGGTAACCCACTTAATCCTTTAAAGACTCCTGCTGGGGTCACCTGTTTTGTTCTGACTTTGTCATTTTTCACTGCTCTCAACTCACCCTCCCCACCTACTTCCTTCAGATAAGAGCAGGAAGTGTCTTCTCTCAGCTAGAGCAAACCAATTGTCCCAATGTCTTTGACTATGAATTGAAGATTTGAGCACTGATTGTTCACTATTGTCTCTGGCCTGGCAGAGACATGGCACAGCTCTGCTGACTTATGGGGAATCCACAGACATTTAGGCTTCCCATGACACAGTCCATAACTGTGTTTTATGTGGTTCTGTTCACTTCCTTGTGGAGCAGCTAGTGATAGCCCCTGTTAGAAACAGGATACTGGACTTGACCAACCATGGGATAGCAAATCCTATGTCACAGGGAATAATTAGTGTACTGTGAACAAGCATGTTTGTTAAAACAGAAGTAAACCCTTTGAGTGTGTTTAAAGTAGTATGTGATGAGGATTAAAAAAGCAAAAACCAAGAGCAAGAAGAATGCAGTGTTGTAGACTGGTTGGTCGCAGGATATTAGAGAGACAAGCAATATCTGTTATTGGACCAACTTCTGTTGGTGAGGAAGACAAGCTTTTGAGCACATTTCCCAGACCTGAAGAAGATCTCCGTGTAAACTCAAAATCTTGTCTGTCTCAACAACGGAAGTTGGACCAATAAAAGTTGGACCAATCAGAAAACTCCCCATTACTCTCAGATTCCCTCAAACTACCAGGGCAGTGAATCTCTCTTTCTCTCTCTCTCTCTCTCATACACACACACACACACATACAGGCTCGCACACAGAGATAAACTACTGAGATATACAGCACTGGATGCTAATTCTAGTTGGCTTATTTATTAAGGGAAAACTTTAATATAGCCCAGCTATTAGGAATTGATGAACAAGTGATGTGTAGATTGATTAGCTGTCCTTAGATTCCTTCTCCTCTTTACCATTAATAAGGTCTGACTGATGGTTATTTTTTTCAAGTTGTTTACTACAAAGAGACCAGAACCCAATAGACCGTCTGGGTGCCATCAGAAAAAGCTTGAAAGAGTTCACTGGATGGAAGTGTTTCTGCAAAGAGCTCAAAGGAGGAATCTGGCTGCTTAGTCTGAGGTTTAAAATGACAGTTTAAACCACGGGAAGAATGGAGGTTGTCACTGTATGTGATTGAGAAACAGTGCCCGGCCTTCAGATATAAAGGTGATGGGCACAGTGTAAAAACCGGGGGCTGAGGAGGGACAGGAAGGGAAAGATATTTAAATGTTCCCCCCCTTTCCCTATCTTGATAAAGAAAGGACCCTTTGGCATCTCTTATTGATACACTGAGGACTAGAGAACTTTGTCCCATTTGTCACATAGTTCCACAATTTGTCACATCTCTTAAAATAATGTACCACATACAGAGTCGGGGACTTTCAGGTCTCGTCCTGCTTATAGTGAAGTCAATGACAAAATCTCCATTGACTTCAGTGACATAGGATCAAACTCTAAATCTCTTTCTCTTAATGCTCTTTCCCCCATTCATTCATAAACACATGATTGTGCAAAACACTAAGTGGCCAGTGGCTAATTACTGCTCCCCACCTTGAAGGAATAAAGGACCATCCTTAAAAGTATGTGGTAGAATTGAGAGGTTCTTTGGAGACTAGATGTAGAAAAATAGCAAGAGAGGATGGTTCAGCTGTGATATGAAAAGCAGCACTTTACTGCCCCAGATTTATAGGATTACTGTTCCTAGAGGGCCTTCCTGTAGAGCTGAATTTGGCTGCAGTGATAACAGAATTAAGAAAGGGAGGAGGTCTTCTATCGTATCTTTTCAGTGCTATGGGGATAAAGATATGGAGTTTCTCTTTACTGTGGGTAGATATTAAATACTTTTTCATTATACCCTCCTATTATGCTCCATGATTTAACAGTGAAAATGCAAGATGATACTGCGGCTGCACTATTCATTGAACAGCCTCAGCTGGGGCAAATCAGTGTAGATCCATGAAGTGAGTTACACTGATTTACAGCCACTGAGGATTTGGCCAATATTTTCAGATCCTATTAATGATGAGGGCTACAGAACACCTGGGAAAGTATTAGTTTTTCAGAGATTTAAGGCCAGAAGGGACCATTACGATCACTTAGTTGGATCTCCTATACAGCACCTGTGAGAGGACCTCCCCCAGGAACACCTGCATGGAGCACATAACTTTTGTTTGAGCTATAGCCTCTCCTTTAGAAAGAGTCAGTCTTAATCTAAAGCCTTCAAGTGTCCTTACATAAGTTGTTCCAATGGTGACTTACCCTTATTGTTAATTGTGTGTCGTATTCTAAAGGTGAATTTGTCTACCTTCACTGGCTCTCACTACACCCTTTCCCCCCAAGTAGGTACTTGTAGATGCAATCAAGTTACTTTTCAATTCAAGTTTTTTCAATTCAAGTTTTTTAAATAGAGTATTGTAGCTGGCCAACAACTCACCCCTGCTGCACCTCCTGCTGGCCATCTGGGATTTAGCTCTTCCTGCTCGGAGCACCCTCTGTAGGCCAGTGTCTCACTCTTCACTGGCCCCCGTGTCCCTCCAAGATCCTGGTGCCCTTTTCCTGGGTTGCTGTCCCCTGGAAATACCCCCACACTCTGTTTCTGGGTCTCCCCTCCCTGGGGAACCCGCCCAACCGTCTAATCCCCAACTTTGCCTCAGTCTAGGGCTACTGCCAGTCATCAAGTCCCAACGCCCTGGGGCAGACTGCAGTGTAAAAGCCCATCATCATAGGTGGGGTGGGGGTTGGATCTGCTGCCTTTGCAAGCTCCAGTACCCTCCTTAGGCCTCACTTCAGGCCTGTAGCCTGGGGAGTTGCTAGGCTGGAGCTCCCCAGCTCCCTTGCCTATTCCCCCAGCACTGTTCCACCTTCGGTACCCTGTCCTGCAGGCAGACAGGCCCTGCTCCCTCCCAGCCTGGAGAGAGACTGCCTAGCTCCTGTTTCTCAGTCCTTTTATCAGGGCCAGCTGTGGCCTGATTGGGCTGGCCACAACTGTGGCTGCTATTCTACTCAGCCTGGGTTTTGCTGCTTTCCTCAGCTGCAGCCCTCTCCAGGGCTGCTTTTAACCCCTTCGGGGCCAGAGCAGGGTGACTGCCCCACTACAAGTATATATTAATATATCATAAAAATTTTAATCAAAATGAAACATTGCAATGGATCCAAAACTAAATATTTTCAGCATTTTCCTTCATGGAGAATTTCAAAGTGTCCAGGTGTCACTCAATTGTAGAACAAATTCAAATTTTGGAATCTCTAAATCTTTCATGCAACAGAATTTCTGTCCTCCACACAGCTCTAGATCAGATCCTTTGGATCAGAAGGATGATTGTTTCCATTGAACTTAATAGAACCCTTCCCACTGACTACAGAGGGAAGTGAACTGGTCCTTTACTTAAGGTAGGGTGCCTTGAGGTTATGTCTGTGAGGCAATGGAACATGGGGGTAAGGATTAGAGGGTAGGAACCAGAAGATTAAAGAATCTTTTCTACAGAATGCGCTTCTCTCAAAACAAATGAAAATCTAATAGAAAAATGTACTGGATAACTTTGCTGTAGATAAGCATGGAGCTGCCTAGAAGACCTCCAATACTGGCCCAAGGGAGAGGTGAAGGTTAGTATCAAGTTTGTGACCCAGTATTAATGAAATGTCCAGAGCCAATAGGAACACCTTTCATATGGGCAATGTCATTTGAAATTATATAAAGAAGCTTATATAGAGAAGCTTCTTAAAATCTGTCGAATTTGAAGCCTGACAGTGTAATTGAAGAAAATGAAGGAAATGATGAGGGAACGTCATGGAAGATCATCTGTTTCCTATGATATAAATAACAATCTCAACCTACTCTGCATGTTAACACTTTGTATTTACCTCATCTCTTATTTACAGAAATATGTTCACTCTAGTCTCCTCCTACAAAAGCTGAAAGTGAAAATTTGGGTTAGTTCATCCTTTCCAACAAAGCAACTCCAAAAAAAACCACCAAAAAAAAATGAGTATACAGTATATGGATCAGCATGAAATAGGGTGACCAGATGTCCTGATTTTATAGGGGTAGTCCCGATTTTTGGGTCTTTTTCTTATATAGGATCCTATTACCTATACCTATTACCTATATTTGCGGTCTGGTCATCCCAGCCTGAACTGTCTCCTTTCGTACAATCCTTCAGATCAAATTACATCTGTCTGCATCTGAAAGAAAAGAGAAAAGGGAAATGTGTTTTGCATATAAAAAAAATAGTCAATGGGACAACTCACTTGCTTAACGTTAAAGTTTTCTGGATCAGGGTTTAGTATTTAGAGTCAAGGATTAGGAGTCAGGGACTTGGTTCTGTCATTATGTGACCCTTGGGGAAATCATTTAGACACAGATTTTCAAAAGTGACTTCTGGTTTTGGATACCCCAAGTAAGACGCAATGGGCTTGAACTTTCAAAAGTGCTGAATGCTCAAATCCAGTGAAAGTCAAGAGGAGCTGCTGGTGCACAGGTGTTGCAAGCAAGGCACCCCAAAACAGAGGTACCACAAACCAGTGGCCCTGTTCTAAAAATATGGACCATGATCTCCCTGTGACTCGATTTGTGAATTTGTAAATGGTAGATTACATCCACGCCAATGTGAAATTTCTGAGATCCTCACATGAAAGGTGCAATACAACTGCAAAGCATGATCACATACAAGATACCCAAATACCTAAATTTTCAAAGGGCTTCATGGGAGCATAAGCCAAAAAAAAGTATTACATCATTTTGCAGCCTCACAGGGCTTTGCAAATCATCTAATCCTGATCGCAGAGCAAGGAAAACATATTCAAAAATGCACATGTGGTTAATTAAATCCCAATACCATGGTAGGTTTTTTTTTCTATATCAGCATCTCTATTGTGCATCTGCTACCCAGAAATCCAAATTACACCTTGTATATCCCCATACATGTAATGATATTACCTCAGCCTTCTGCAAATAAAGTATTATCCTTCTCCTTTAGTTTAACAGAGTGTTAATGACTTGCAGATGCAGACACAGAGATCACAGAGTATGTCTGGCCTATTATGGAGCAGTTAGAAATCCCTGAAAATGTGCAATAAAGAAGAGTTAACATTGCTATTGGAATCTTAACTTTTGTTCTTCCTGTTTTATACTCAAATTTGCAATCTCAATGTTGTATCAGCATAAGCTTCTGTATGTAGACGAGGCCTCAGAGTAGAATTTGGTACTATATCGTAAAGGAAAGGGGAAGAATTATGGTTGTGTGTTCCAACTTAACTTTCACATGTTCTTTCTAGATATTTCCATTGAGGTATTTAATATAGGCAATATGTATTTTTGTTAATAAACATTAAATATTTTCTCTTTGTATACACACACACACCTTCTATTTCCAGGAGACATAGCTCCATACGAATACATTTCACTCAGTGCTATGAGAACTATAAAGAATTCTTGTGACACTGGTTTTAAAATAAAAATACTTCATTTGTATTCTTCCCTGAGATGGAAACAAATGTGAACAGCATCTCAATAAATTCCTAAAGGACAGCTTGAAAGTCATGAGTAACTGAGTTTGCCAAACATAGCTGGGGAAAATATGTAGAAGTAAATGTAAAGTTGTCTATCGTGCTAGAGAGAGGGAATACAGACAACTGAAAACTCATTAACTATCAAATGAAGTTACTGATAACCTGTGCTTCCCATGGGAACATCAAAAGTACTGATTTCTAATTAATGCTCACTATGCAAAACTATCATAAGCAAGCTTAAAATGTAGTCAATGATTTCCTTAACTGCTGATCAACTCTGTTTCGAAATGGACAAAAACTGACACTCAAACATATCTTGACTCAGTACTCTGGCATTGATCCAGCCAGACATTAATAATTTTGTTGTTTGGACCATCTTCTATAGTTCTAAACATTTGTGTGATGCATTGTTGTTTGCTGCATGCACAGTTTATATTGATCATTTGTTAAGGGTTGACAATGTGTTTGACTCTATAAGACAAAGTACAGAAAACAATTACAGGATTTTTGTTTGTTTTGAGAAGGAGAGTTGCTAAAGGTTTAGTTTTACTTTTCTTTATGAGTTGCCAGTTCCAGTGTGGGTTAACAATCCTGGTAGGAAACTGAGACATCTTGGTAATGGCTAATTTTCTCACTGTTCCCAGGGTTGCAAAGCCTGGCAAAGTGGCAAATGTCTGGAATGGCAATCTTCAATTTAGTCTTCTACTGTTCAACTCTCAGGTGTACCATCTTATACAAATCTTTAATTATGTATCCATTTCAATATTACATGCACTACACAAAAGCTGCTCATTAAAAATTGATCTGTATTTTATCAGTTCTATGTAGTATTAATTATAATGCAGCATTCACCAGAAGAGGCACCAGATGGTGATATTTTACATAACTAATCAATAATTTGCTAGCAAGAGGAAATACCTTTACAGGCGTAAACTTTAAATACATTGGTTTGAAAAAACAAGCCAGTAGTACGTGAATCACAAAGAAGCCATTAATGCAGATGATGGAAGAACTGTCATTCAGTAGTTAAAGCAAGCAGCTAGGAGTCAGGAATCCTGGGTTACCCCCAATGTCCTGTATGTTGAGTCAAGTTCAGAGATGGGCAAACTACAGCCCACAGGCCACATCCGGCCTGTGGGACCCTCCTACCTGGCCCCTTAGCTCCTGGCCTGGGAAGCTAACCCCTGTCCCTCCCCTGCTGTTCCCTCTCCCCCGCAGCCTCAGCTCACTGCATCACTGGCACAATGCTCTGGGCGGCGGGGCTGCGAGCTCTTGCCGGACAGCTCAGCTGCAGAGCCACGGCCTGACCTGGTGCTCTATGCTGGCTCTAGCCAGGCAACGTGGCTGACAGTCCTGGTGCTCTGGGTGGCATGGCTGTAGTGCCTCCAGCCACCAATGCTCCAAGCAGTGTGACTGGATAGAAAGCAGGGGAGTTTGGGGTGGTGGTCAGAGGGTGGGAGTGTGAATAAGGGGAGGGGTGGTCAGAGGGCAGGGAACAGAGGGGTTGAATGGGGACAGGAGTCCCAGGGGGCAGGAGACAGGAGTCCCAGGGGGGCAGTCAGTACGGAGAGGGGGGTTTGGATGGGGCATCAGGTGGCAGTCGGGGACAGGAAGCAGAGGGGGTGGATGGGGCAAGAATCCTGGGATTGGTTGGGGACAGGGAAAAGGGGCAGCTGGATGGGACAGGGGTGCCGGGCAGGCTGCCAGGGGGCAAGATTCAGGGGCCGTTGACAGGGGCAGGGGCCAGACCAAGCCTGGCTGTTTGGGGAGGCACAGTCTCCCCTAACCGGCCCTCCAAACAATTTTGGAAACCCGATGTTGGCCCTCAGGCCAAAAAGTTTGCCCGTCCCACTCTAGTTCAACCACAGCTATCAGACTTGAAGCAGTAGTTAATTCTGGCAAATCTTAAGGCCTGGGTTATGCAAAACGTCAGCCTAGATGCTCCCAATGGTCCCTTCTGGCCTTAAAATCTATTAGTCTATGGAGGCGCTGGGGAAATGAAGTCACAGGCAGCAGTGTGAGACCTGTGAAGGAGAGTATTGCCATGGAAGTAGGTAGTCCCCATTTTCAATTTCTTTCTCCCCTGATCTGATTGGCTTTCCTCCCTTTCACCCACAAAACAGGGTCCCTGGTATAGTACAATCATTTTTAATTAGATATCCCACAGCAACACTTAGTTTAAATGCAAGAGAGAGAAGGTGCTTTTAATCATCGTTGTTCAAGGAGAAAAAAAAGGCATCTCAGACCAGTGGTGTTCCTGGTGGAGTCACACTGTGCCAGGGGTGGGCAAACTTTTTGACCCAAGGGCCACATTGGGGTTACAAACTGTGCGGAGGGCAGGTAGATAAGGGGATGCCTCCCCAAACAACCTGGTCCTGCCCCCTCTCCAACCGCCACCCAATTCCCACCCTGACTCCCCCCCGCAGGGGCCCGGGCCGAGGCGAACCCCCCACTGCTTGGCCCCTCATTGACCCCCCTCCAAAGCCCCCCGCACCCAACCTGCCCCCCAGAACCCCATCACCTGAGCCCCCCATTCTTTGTTTCCTGACTGCCCCCTCCCGAGATCCCCCCATCCTAACTACCATCTCCGGGGACCCCACCCTCCATTTAAGCCCCCCTGCTTTGTTCCCTGACTGCCCCCTCCCGAGATGCCCCCACCACCACCCAGGGACCCCACCACCTAAGCCCCCCGTTACCTTACTCAGCTGGGCTCTCCTTTACCGGGCTCCGCGGGGCCCGCGGCTCCCCGCACTGCCCCCGGCCTGGGAGCGCGGAGTCCAGCGGCAGCCGCGCTGGGCCCGGCCAGCAAGCGCAGGGTCCGCGGCTCCCCGCGCTCCACTCTGCCCCCGGCCAGGGAGCGCGGGGCTCCGCGGCTCCCAGCGCTCCACCCGGCCCCGGGCCGAGGAGCGCTGGGGCACGCCGGGCTGGGCCCCGCGGCTCCCTGCGTTTGGCCCGCCCTCTGCCGGAGCATGGGGATCCGCGGCGTCGGACGCCAGGCTCGGCCGGGCACCTGGGCCCAGAGCACAGGGCCAGGGGCCCCATCTCCTGGCTGGATTAAAATGGCTGGTGGGCCACATGTGGCCCGCGGGTCGTGGTTTGCCCACCCCTGCACTGTGCAGTCCCCTCAGAAGCAAATTATAGGGATCCTGTTCTCACCGTGAAATCTAGCCCTGCTACCACTGCAGTCAGTGGGCATTTTGCCATTGACTTCAGTAAAAACCCGATTAGGCTCTGCATCTGGATCTGCTACTATGCAGCGATTCATCAGTCAACCACAACCATGCAAAGGAGACTTTTAAATGGTGTAAGGGGGGAATCTGCTCCTCTCCCTGACAAGCGCACAGAGGAGAACAGCAACCTATTGGCAATGGGTTGTGACTAATTAGGTAAGCTGAATGCGTGGGCAGCTTAATAAACAGTGATAGCCAATTGCTAAACAACTGCTAATTGCAAAAGTTTCTGAAGCCTTTTGACCTGGACTTTGGTTAGCTACACACAAAGCTACCTAGGGGAATAAATGAGTTGCCACTCACTGATGACTGCTCTCCACTACAGACCCCAGGAAGAAATTGGAGAAGAAAAGTGTAAAGTAGCTAAAAAAAGGAGACTGCCAAAGCAAAATGCTTTCTCAAAAAGGAGCACAGTCCTGGGATGTGAGAAATACAGCCACAATGCAAAGAAAGAACTGGCTGGGGGCTGCGTTTCTGTGGCCTGCTCTGCCCTCTCAGTGTGAGCCTCACCCACGCAGTGGCTGGGAGCCGGTTCTGCTGTGTCCTGGACAACTGCCTCAACGTGAACCTTGCTCACACGCTTGGTGGGAGCTGCAGCCTGCTGTCTCTGTCTGCCATGTTGTAGGTGGGGTGGGGGAGCAATGCTCTCAAACCCTGCTCAGAGGCAAAATAGAAGCTGTTTTTTAACTTAGCAATTTTGAGGAGAAATCTTGACACCAGACTGAAATCAGTTCAAAATCCGGGGGAAGCTCCTCTGCAAGAGAAGCCCTCGAGTCTGCTGTGCGCTGCTTGGAGATGGCAAATTCTTCTGGAGCGTTCTTCCCATGTCTCACAGCAAAGAGCTGGTCTGCCTGCAGTTGCCCCACTGTGAATTCAGTAGGGTGACCAGATGTCCCAATTTTATAGGGACAGTCCTGATATTTGGGGCTTTTTAAAAAAATATGGGCTCCTATAACCCCAACACCACCGCCCTCGTCCTGAACTTTCACACTTGCTATCTGGTCACCCTAGAATAGAGTAACATGGAGGGAACTGAGAATAAGAAATTGTTGGCTTAGTGCTGCAAGGCAGAGAACCTGACACGTGAACACCAAATTTGCATGACTTTTATTTTTAAGGTATATGCACTGTATGAAATGTATTCCAGTAG